>JAGSMR010000040.1:10925000-11327500 GCA_029286605.1 Sericinus montela
TGATCATAAAAAATATCCCCATGCTATAGCCGAGTGATAGGAATTCTTATCAAGGGACCGATTGAGTTCATATGTATGTATATAAACCAAAAGAAAAACGAAAGCTTATTTTATAGTTTCAATAAATAAGCGCTTAGAAACATCGGAATCTTCATAATGAAAAGCTCTTGAAAGCTGTGCATGCCTATCGTTTGATAACAAAGACTACGGAGGCTCTACTTCGCACCTGAGTTCTCGCCTTATCGTCAACTAAAATACTCTCACGGTAAATGGACTTTTCCATTAAATATTTTTTCTTGCTTTTACAAGATAGAAGACAGAACTGAAAGATATAAAGAATATGAAATATTACACTGCATTGTTGTAAGATAGATGAAAAAATACGAAAATACCTATCTGTTTTGATTTGAATATTCACGCATTTTCCCAATATTGGGGTAGACAGAAGTCTGGACAATGAAGTCCTATCAATCCACCTTTAACTGATAACATTTTTTGGGACAACGTGACTGGCGATGTGCCTGTCGCCATCTTTTTGCCAAGCCTGTGTTGGGGGTACATTCGTACGATTTGCCACAAATCGTACGAATGTAACCCCCTGCCTACCACCTGGGGATCGAAATCGGGTCTCTTTACTCGAAGTCCGATCACCCTACCACTCAATTTCCATATCTTTATAACTATGAAAGATTAATACAACTTTATGATAGCAATTTTAATTGAATTTTAAAGCATATAAGTCACGCTTAACTTATTTGTTAAATTAACGAGAAATAAAAATCCAGCCCACTTAGTTGATTTTTTTGATTTCTCATTAATTCAATAACAAAGAAAACTTTAAAACTTTTTTTTCAAATATGAACAATACTTTATTTACAGGAAAAAAAATGTTAATATTTCCAATACTAAAAACTATTATAATCGTAAAGTCCTACTCCTTGTGGCATGGTAATTTATTTTTTAATCAATTTATTAATTATTTTAATATAAATTAAAACTCAATAAAAATAGCAAAATATTTCCATTTTATTCAGCGACACGTTAACGAGGACGCCAATACTTTTACAATTATTCTTAAATTAGACGCTTCTCAACTAACGAACTATATAAATTTGATCAAAGCTTTCACCTTTCTAAAAACCTGAGTACCCTGACGTTTTTCTTTGAAATTATAATCACTTGGAAAAAGCTTACGCATAAGAATAAAAAATAAATTTATTTGCTCAAGTAAATTGCTCCATTCTTTGAATTATTTCTTTCGTATTATTTGATTGAATTCGAAAATAGATATTTTTCTTAAGTAATTTTTTTTAAATAAAACATAGTCTAAATTCGTCTCTAGATACCCAATACAACAAATGAAAATTAAGTTTCGAATTCTCCAACAGTATTTTTTTAAACCACAACACAGCTTTGAAGACATTAATTAAAATATTAAGTTATATTTTAAATTAATTTTCAAAGAATTTGCAGAGCTGTGTTACCATATAGCTCAGTATAAAACAGCTAACACCAGGGAGCAGATTCGAAGTCAAATAATAGGAATGTCATTAAATTATGCGCACAGAATAAGATCAGCTTGAGGCGAATCTTGAAAATTGATATATTTTTCGCCTTTATTAAATCAGCATTGCTATAACCGACGCGCCATCGCCTTCGTACGAAATTGATTTATGCGTAATGAGAGAGATAGGGGGGGATCGTTCATGGGGAAATTCGGATTAATTGCTCCTTAATGCCTTTAATTAATTCTCATTCTAATATTCTTCTTTAATATTCTTATTCTTCTGAATAGCGGTTCGTTTTATAGTACTAAATGTTAGATGGCAGATCAGAAACGTCGCTTATTTGATCGAAAAGATGTTTGTCAAATAAATACATATATTGGGAGAAAACTTCGTATATTACTCTGATCTCAAAATAAATAACTTAAGCACTCATGTTATGGAATCGGAAGCGACGTTGAAAAAGTAGTTGTCTCCGTTGACACGTCCAGGAATCGAACCCTAGAGCGTATCCATAGTTGTACTTTAAACAGTAGCTGGAAATAGGTTTATCACCTGTCCTTAACTTTTGTAAAGTTATGAAGTATCAACTTTACTTCTAAGCAGCGGTAAGTCGATCGGATCGGCAGCCGCACGAACTCGTAAGAGATTTCATTCCTTTTTTTTACATATCTTCAAGCATTTTTAAATTAAGAGAAAAAACTTTCAAAATTTCTACTGACGCGGGTGTGATACGAACCCGCGACCTTCCAGACTTTTCAGTTAGTTGAAGTTTAAAAAAAACTCCCTTTTTTTAGTAACAAAACGTTTAGCATAACTTATATGCTTTTGAAATCAATAAAATTGCATCTTCAAGCATCTTTCCAATACTAGTATAAACGGAGATACAGGTAATTAAGTCATTTCGAACAATTTCACAGAAGCAATCATGCAGCGAAAAAATCAAATTTAGGAGAACATGACAGGTGATAAGCCTATTTCTATATTAGTGTCCAAGCCATCGTATTAGTATACATATTTACACTGATAAATATGTATACATTCGTATAAGTATCTATAACTCAAGTACAACAAAACATTCAGATTTATCACACAACCATTTGCCAATAGCGGGTTTCGAACCTCCTAAACTTCGAACGCTCTCTACTTCTACGCTCTCGACTCTAAACTTCGAAGCTTGTGTAGCTACCAAATACGCTATCTGATATTTGCTATCTATAAGAGTCTAACAGTCACGATAGCCGAGTGGCTGGGTGGTCGGAATTTCGTGTCAAGAGACCCGCGTTCGATCCCCAGGTGGCAGTACCAATGAGTTTTTTCAAAAACTTATGTACGAATTGTATCGTTGGCTTGACATAAAAGGCGGCGACGGGCTCACCACCTGTCACGTTGTCCCGAAAATATCTTCGGTGGAAGGTGGGTCAAAGGGACTTAATTGTCTAGACTAGACCTCTGTCTACCCCTGTATTGGGAATTGCATGAAGATATTTATTTATTTTATTTTTACTTTTTCTGAGTAAAAATTACACATACAAATGTATATTTTAGCAATGTTCGACCCCACAGCCACTTTATTGCTAATACTAGAAGTCTAGACAACTTTGTCCGTGCTTGATATCAAAATTATAAATTACTCTTGACCCTCCCCTCTTCGAGCAATTTGCTCACATGGTCTTCGAAAGTTAGTCTCGGTCTACCTCGACCCCTTTTAATGTTAACTTTCGCGCTATATATTTTCTTCACCATTCGGCCTTCACTCATTCGCTCAACGTGCCCAAACCATCGAAGCACGCCCTTATCAATTTTTGTGACAAGGTCATCTTTCAAACCGTACATACCTACATAGATATTAAGTTACGATAAACGAGTGGTTGGGTGATCGGAATACCAGTCAAAAGACCCGAGTTCGATCCCCATATGGCAGGCACGTACTAATGGGTGTTTTCAAAAACTTTGTACGAATTATATCATTCGCTTCGGCATTGAGTTGTCCCAAAAATATCTTCGGTGGACAGTGGGTCGAAACGACTTAATTGTCTAGACTAGACCTCTGTCTACCCCTGTATTGGGAATTGCATGAAGATAGATATTATTAAAAAACTGTATCCTACTGTTCGGCTTTCAATCCTATTAACAATCTTATAACATTTATTTCTTTTCTTCGGAGGTTAATAAAATAACAAATTGCTCCCGAATAATTTTATATTTTCTTTCGAATCATGTAACAATGAACATTCGTATTGTTAAGGATTTTTTTTACATAAAATTGTTCACAAATATCCCGCTAAAACAATTTTTAACGGGATATTTGTGTATCGAATAAATCAATTTTGTTTTATACGTAAATAAATTCCATTCGTTCAACGGCGCTGATTTAATAATGAAAAAAAAGGTCCCGAACGGAATCTTTAAATTTCGTTAATATTAATAACAATTTCGAATTATGGAATTTTAATATTATTCACGATTAACATTATGGTGCCTTGTTACAGCATCAAACAAGTTAACATCCTACTAATAATTGTATAGGTTTGTATGTTGGAATGTTTGAACGCGTATTATTCAACTCAATTTAGCCAATTATTTTGGGATCAGAGCAATGTGTGATGTAGTCCTTATCTTTTTATTTTTTTTTCCTTAACCCCCCTTAACAATAACCAATAGAAAAAAAGTATAGAAATTATTTACAGTCCCGATAGCTCTGTGTTATAAGTTTTAACATAATAAGATATATTATATTAAAATAGCGTGCTCTTCACAAAATGAATCATTTATTTTTGTATTCTGATAAATGTAAAAATATTTTTTTAATAACAAAAATGGTATAAAGCAATCAGTGTACGTCTTTTTGTCTCTTTTATATAAAAGAAACTCTTAAATTTAATACGTTAGAAGTACGTAAGTATTATAGATTTATATATGTACAGAATTGCAGTCGACTGGTATATACATTTGTGGTTAACCGCAAAATTCAGTTACACTGTCTCCCAATAACATAGTATTTACATAAATTTACTTATGTTATAATATACTAAAAATTCACGATAGCTGAGTGGTTGGGTGATCGGAACTCGAGTCAAGAGACCCGAGATAGATCTCCAGATGGCAGGTATGTACCAATGGGGTTTTTAAAAACCTACGAGTATGTACGATTCATATCGCAGACTTGGACACAAACTGTCACGTTGTCCCAAAATATCTTCTTCTAAATATTTTTGACGACCTCCGTGGACGAGTGGCGTAAACACTGGTCTTCAAGGCGTCGCCATCTCGAGGTACCGGGTTCGATTCCCGGTCGGGTCAATGTAGAAAATACCACTTTTTCTACATTTTCTCGGGTCTGGGTGTTTGTGGTGCCTTCGTTGTTTCCGATTCCCACACCACATGAGCCTTAGTGTCTTACATTGGAATCGGAGCAATGTATGTGATGTGGTCCATATCTATATATGTATAGGGGTAATAGGTTCAAAGGGATTTAATTGTCTAGACTAGACCTCTGTCTATCCCAGTACTGGGAATGGTGTGAAGATATTTACTTGCATATTGGCTACTATTATACATAATTGCTCATAAATTTTTACCTCAAGGGTCCAATACCCTTTTGAGAAGTGTGTTATCTATTACATACAATAATGGGTTAAGGCCAACCGTATTTTTCTGTCAGCTTCATTATAATCATCATAGCGGCCTGTACGGTCGGAGCGAAGCGGAGCTCGAAGGGGCTATATACTCGTACGTGTTCCTAGTACACGTTGTACTTGTAACAGGCAAGGTGGCTCGGAGATAAGAGCGTTGGTAGAGCTCGCGGGTTCGAATCCTGCCCGTATCAGTTTATTTCTTAAATATCTTTTTAATTTTATAACAATATGATGAGGATAACTGATGTGCTTTAAAAATCAATAAAATTGCATACTAAACAGGTCAGTTGCTTGTTGTTGCATATCTTTTTTAATAAATAAATAAAAAATGTGTTACAATGAAGAAATATTTTAATTACAGAATTCAAAGTAACCCATTTCGCATTGATACGAAGTTAACTACTACGTCACGTTACTACTACTACGTGACGGGTTTTAACAATATTTTACGAAGCTCTAGTCAAGACAATTAAGTCCCTTTGACCCACCTTCCACCGAATATATTTTCGGACAACGTGACGGGTGGTGAGCCCGTCACCACCTTTATGTCTATGCGAAATGATATAATTCGTACATAAGTTTTGAAAACCCATTGGTACGAGCCTGCCACCTGTGGATCTAACTCGGGTTTTTGATTCGAAATTCCGACCACCCAAACACTCTGCTATCGTGACTTAAACCAACCAGCAACCAACTATAGATTAAGCATCGTAATATATAAAATTCTCACAAACTAAGTCACACTGTGCCTTAAGGATATTTTTTATCGTACAACATGAACGATAGGCAATTAATAACGTAGAACGACGATAAAACAATTTCCGTAGGGGCCAATAGAAACATACATAGATATTGACGAGCGATAAATGTTTGCAACATTAAATAGCTTCCGGCGCGGAGATAAACAATGATCGAGAGTTGTTTGTTTCATTATTTCGTGATAAAATTTATCAGGAAATTAGATTATAAAATTTTCTGATATAATATATATATATATATATATATATATATATATATATATATATATATATATATATATATATATATATATATATATATATATATATATATATATATATATATATATATATATATATATATATATATATATATATATATATATATATATATATATATATATATATATATATATATATATATATATATATATATATATATATATATATATATATATATATATATATATATATATATATATATATATATATATATATATATATATATATATATATATATATATATATATATATATATATATATATATATACCTGACCAACAAACGTTGTTTTGTCATATAAAAATAGGGCTTGATCGTAGGGTGGTGAAAATTTTGGGTTTTATGTATTTTTAATGTTATATCATAACAAAATAAAAAAATTAGGGGACTACCCTAAAAATTGGACTACCCTTAACATTTTGTGAAAAATAGATGTTGTCCGATTCTCAGGCCTAACCAATATGCATACAAAATTTCACGAGAATCGGTCGAGCCGTTTCGGAGGAGTACGGTAACTAACATTGTGACAGGGGAATTTTATATATTAGATATACAAACACACACACACATATACAAATGGGAACATTTTTATACAAATATCTTTATTCAAACTATATAAATTTATAGTGCGTGTCTTATGGCTAGACCAACAGGTCTCCAGATCAGCTTATTGTCAGGTTTCTGACTGAAATTCATCCGGAACCTATAATTGCCCGGATGTCAAATTAAACGCGAAAAAAGAGAAATCAAAATCTTCTAGTTAACAAGCAAACAGCATTATAAACAAAGTTTTGTTATCAAAGAAACAGCATTCCTTAAACAATATTGTGAGCAAAAGTTACATTTTCATGTGAAGCTGTAATAATCACACCCACAAAAGAAACTTGAGCAATCAAGAATACCAACCGAGCGAATTAATTACTTCGCGAGTTCAATTTTTGCTTACTTGTGTATATTTGAACTTCTACACTATGTAACTGATTTATGTTTTTTTTTAGGGTTCCGTACATCCGAATATAAAAACAAAAACTTTATACGATCGATTCGTCCGACGACGACACGACTAAATCCATTTTTTTTATAAAAACAGAGAAATAAATAGGGGAGGGTCAAGAGCACTCGGATATCTGGACGTGCATGTATGAAGAAAATAATAAATTTGAAAGAAGAAGCTAATTAAAGATTATGGGAATAGCTATAATAAGTACATTATTATAAAATAACATTGTAAATCACTCAAAATTGTGATAACATGTACGTACAAAACCCTCTTCACGCGAGTTCAACCGCACTTGCCCCATTTTTTATTTATACTTGGGACTATTGTTTCGTGATGAAACTGGATGATAATTAAAACCGTTGTGACACCCTTGTACTGATTCACTTTTTTAATTATACATATATTAAAACCAACGGCGACGGGCCCACCACCTGTCACATTGTCCCAAAATATCTTCGGTGGAAAGTGGGTCGAAACTATTTAATTGTCTAGACCTATGTCTAACCCTGTATTGGGACCTGGCGGCTTTGGCTAGCTCCGTGGACGAGTGGCATACACACCGGTTTTCAAGGTGTTGCCATCTCTGAGGTGCCGGGTTCTATTCCCGACCGGGTCAATACAGAAACCACTTTTTTTTAATATTTTCTCGGGTCTGGGTACTTGTGGACCCTTTGTTGTTTCTGATTCTATATCACAAGTATTTGATCTGGTTACTTTGGGATCAGAGCAATATTTGTGATGTTGTTCCTATCTATGTATGTATTTCCTTATAATAAAAAATAAATAAATTAAAAGGCTTAAGAACATGCCGTCCATACTTTGATCACCCATCCGCTTGCCAATATGGCTATGGCAAATCCTACTACGCGAAAATACAGATTTAATAATGTACAAATTATATAAATCAGAGGGTTAACCGCATAAATTCCATTCTGATATCTGACGCTACACTCGGACGGTGTTTATATAACAGATTACCTACCTCAATAAACACGCAAAATTATTGCATTATGAATATTTCATTATGCCTTGTGGTCACAGCGTAAGAGAAAACAATACCCTTTCTTCCCGTGGGTGTCGTAAGAAGTGATTAAGGGTAAAGCCTTGAAAATGTACTGGCTATCGACAGGTGGCAGAATAATAATCTATTAGAGTGAGGAGTAGGTGCGTCTAAGATGCGGGATGACTGCAATCGCAAATCTGTTTGCTAAGTGTGGCGATTACGGCAAACTCTCCCGAATGGGAATGCCAATGTTCTGTAGTGCACTTCTATGGGGGTTATGAAGAATATTTTTCTTCACGCCATTTCCAATACTGGGGTAGAAAAAGATCCAAACAACAAATTTCTTTCGACTCCTTCATTCACCTAAGACTTTTTTTGAAATAGCGTAACAAGTGGTGAAAATATCGCCATTCTTTGTCTAAACCTACGATATAAATTATATATCGGTTTAGAAAAAAAAAACAGTACGAGCCCGCTACCTGGTGACAACACGTCTCTTGCCACGTATTCCAATCACCCAACCACTCGGCTATCACGACTGTAAGAGACAATACATGAAGATATATCAAAAAGAAAACTCCAGAACCCTCTTAAAACTAAAAAGCTCTATTCTAGTTACATTTCCATATGTCGCTGCATTATTACTAATAAACCGCAGTGGCTAGCTTACGAAAGTGGTACCGCACTGGAATATAACCTAACCTTTTATCATAAACAAAACCATTTACACCGAACAACTCCTGCTCTTAAGCGTCTTCAATATACTACGTTCTACTTTACCGCCCTATATATCCTACGTGTCTCGGTGTGAATTGCCGAGATTCACAACCCACGTGGCAGAAAAGATATTGCGTCCATCTAGTGAGTTTTATAACCAAGACGAACGTAAAGCACCCTACAGACTGGCGAGGACTAATGATTTGTTATTTTGTTCGTGAATGTAATGTATAAATAAATTTATGAGTAAATATGCATGTTAAAGTCACGATAGCTAAGTGGTTACGTGATTGGGATACAAGTCGATATGACCCGAGTTATATCATCAGGTAGCAGGCTCGTAGCAATAGGTATTTTTAAAAAGATAAATAAATAAATAAATATAAATATCTTCACGCAGTTCCCAATACAGGGGTAGACAGAGGTCTAGTCTAGACATTTAAGTCCCTTTGACCCACCTTCCACCGAAGATATTTTTAAAAAGGCTTGAACATAAACTTTCATACGACTGAGTTATTTCAAAACTTACAAAGGTACGATTTATATCGTAGGCTTGGGCATAAAGATGGCGTTAGGTTGACCACCTGCCACGTTGTCGTCGGTGGTGTTGTGTCGAAGGTTGGTCGTTAGGAACTAATTGGCTGGAACTCTGTCTGCCCCTGTATTGGGAATGGCGAGAAGATACTGTTTAGTGAATACGACTTCCGTGGAAAAGTGTCGACAGCTCCAAGGTCCTGGGTTCGATTCCCAGACAGTTCAATCATTGATTTTCTCTGATCTAGGTGTTTGTAGTCACTCTTTCTGATTCCAGCAGTGCTTTAGCTAGTTACTCTGAGATCAGATCAATTTTTTTGATATTGTCCCTATCTTTGTAGGTATGTATTATTTATTTCTATGTGTATCAATATATTCGAATGTATAGTTTAGTTTATATGTCGAAGGAGAGCTTCGAAACCAGTAATCCGGTGTTTGTTTTAATCTTCACGCATTTTCTGAATACTGGAACAGGCAGAGGATTAAGCATTAAGTTATTTCAACCCAATTTTCAAGGACGCTTATTTACAACAAATTGATGGGTTGTGATGAGCCTATCACCGCTTTATTGTTCGAAATTAATGATATTCATATTCATATACACATATAAACATCAATGACTCGAAACATTCATATACATCACAAAGATATTTGTATGTAGTGGAACTCCAAACCAAAATCTTTAGCTTGGAACTCCTAGCTTCGAAGGCACGGTCGCTACTAACCAGCCTAGTCTTTTTGCCCATTGCGCCATGACTCTGAAAATGATAAACCATTGTTATTTTTTCTTGTTAAGATAACATCAGAATATGATAGAGTAAGTTTAATATAAATAAATAATAAATATCTTTACGCAATTCCCAATACAGGGGTAGACAGAGGTCTAGTCTAGACATTTAAGTCCCTTTGACCCACTTTCCACCGAAGATATTTTTAAAAAGGCTTGAACATAAACTTTCATACGACTGAGTTATTTCAAAACTTACAAAGGTACGATTTATATCGTAGGCTTGGGCATAAAGATGGCGTTAGGTTGACCACCTGCCACGTTGTCGTCAGTGGTGTTGTGTCGAAGGTTGGTCGTTAGGAACTAATTGGCTGGAACTCTGTCTGCCCCTGTATTGGGAATGGCGAGAAGATACTGTTTAGTGAATACGACTTCCGTGGAAAAGTGTCGACAGCTCCAAGGTCCTGGGTTCGATTCCCAGACAGTTCAATCATTGATTTTCTCTGATCTAGGTGTTTGTAGTCACTCTTTCTGATTCCAGCAGTGCTTTAGCTAGTTACTCTGAGATCAGATCAATTTTTTTGATATTGTCCCTATCTTTGTAGGTATGTATTATTTATTTCTATGTGTATCAATATATTCGAATGTATAGTTTAGTTTATATGTCGAAGGAGAGCTTCGAAACCAGTAATCCGGTGTTTGTTTTAATCTTCACGCATTTTCTGAATACTGGAACAGGCAGAGGATTAAGCATTAAGTTATTTCAACCCAATTTTCATGGACGCTTATTTACAACAAATTGATGGGTTGTGATGAGCCTATCACCGCTTTATTGTTCGAACTTAATGATATTCATATTCATATACACATATAAACATCAATGACTCGAAACATTCATACACATCACAAAGATATTTGTATGTAGTGGAACTCCAAACCAAAATCTTTAGCTTGGAACTCCTAGCTTCGAAGGCACGGTCGCTACTAACCAGCCTAGTCTTTTTGCCCATTGCGCCATGACTCTGAAAATGATAAACCATTGTTATTTTTTCTTGTTAAGATAACATCAGAATATGATAGAGTAAGTTTAATATAAATAAATAATAAATATCTTTACGCAATTCCCAATACAGGGATAGACTAGTCTAGACAATTAAGTCCCTTTGACCCACTTTCCACCGAATGTATTTTCGGAACAATGTGACGAAAGGTGGTGAGCTCATCGCCGTATCTATGTTCAAATAACGATATAATTCGTACATAAGTTTTTTTTTAAAAACCCATTGGAGCCTGCCACCTAGGTGTCGAAGTCGGGTCTCTTGACTCGAAATTCCGACCATCCCACCACACGGCTATCGTAACTCTTTAAAATATAATAAAAACAATACGTAGATAGGGAGAACATCACATATACTGCTCTGATCCTTAAGTAAGCAGCTTATGCACTTAGAATCAGAAGCAATGAAGGTACCACGAACACTCAGATCTGAAAAAATTTAGTAAAAGTTCTTTCCATATTGACCCGACCGGGAATTGAACCCGGGACACAGCAGAGTTGACGACACCATGATAACCAAGTGTTTAGTTATTAAAAAATAAGTATTCTGTCAAATAATTTATATTTTATAAGAATTTATGAATTCTATTCCGAGCCCTTCCGAGCGTTCAATTCAACAGTATGTTTAATGGGAGGTAAAGTGTTCAGATTTGTCATGAAACCTTGTAAATCACCTTCCTTCATCCTTCTCAAGTAATACTCAAACAACATTAATTTTCACATAAATTTTCATAAAATTCATAAATTTTTAATGTCTACAAATAAAATAACCGTTAAGTCAATGCAACCGATTTAATTAAAAAAAAATAGAAATGTATAAATATCCTCATGCATAGTCCCCGACTGCGTAGCCAGAGAGAAAAATTCTGTAGATTCATAGATATATAACGAAATCGATACCAACACTGCGTTATGTATCGCACGGCCCGCCATTACTACGCCTTGCCTTTACACTAATATAGCCAAAGTACAGTTCACTTAGTACCCGGCAGCCGCGCGCCTGTCCCCATCTAAATTACATCTTCTATATATATATTCTTCACCATTTAGTCTTAACTCATTCGCTCAATGTCCCCAAATTATTGATGTATGCCTTTACCCATTTTAACGTTAATATCATATATCTTTCAAACCAATGTTTTTATTATTTGTTTCCATTTATATATAAAAATGTTATAACTTATATATTAAGACATATAACACACATTAATACGTGCGTAAAATGGTATCGATTCACGCGTATAACCCATCATTGGTTGCAGCAAATGGAGTGCACTGATAAAGAGTTTATGGGTGACTAGCTCTAGATCCGGTCTTCATTCGCGTGGAATCGCTTTTCCATATCTTATTTCGCCTCATAACTTTATTTATGAGAGGGAAGTAATATTTTGGTGTAATATTATGTTAGACCTAATATTTTCATAAGTCATTTAAATAATGTTAGTTAAAAATATTTATTTTTTAATTTAATGAAAGACAGTCGTACGGGCCTGTAATATATTGTTTAAAATTTTTTTTCGACAGAATACTTATATTAAAAATCGTTCGATAGCAGACAATTTTATGAAATGCCTATGCAAACCTAACTAAACAGATGACACCAAGGTACTGTAATCGCAAACATACTAAGCGTGGCGATTGAGACAAATGTAGACAAATATTCCTTATAAGAAATAGCTAGGACCCGCATTGGACTTTTAAAGGCCTTTAAGTAAGCATGTAACCTTAATTTATTTTAAAGATTGGTATGATTGGTAAAAGAATAGCTTCAGCCCCAATTAGAGAACCTTATTATATGAATGCCTCATTAACCTCTCGAAATTTGACGGTCTATTGGACTTTTGAAAAGATTAATTGTGTCTTTGAATTTGATTTTTAATAAGTAGGATTTTCTTTGAATCTTTAAACGTATATTTATTTGTATTCGGCAAAAAGCGTAATATATTATAATTGAACCATTATACTTAACTTTTCACAATATTAAATTTAATTTATTTGTCTAAAATAACTTAACATTGCCATCAATAAAAATACAGCATTTGTTTGTTTGGGCTACTCGTATTTGTTAACATTCTAAATAAGCGTCAAGAAACTTCTCAACCAAAACAATACACAATTTATATTTTGTGGATAATTTTCGTTTTGTAAAAGCTTTGTACTTTCATAAATTGATATTTATTTGACTAGATTTAGAAAAAATTATTGAAAATGGCAACAGATAACCATCTCAAACTACAAAAATTATAGAGCTAAACACAAAGCTAAATGGTCAATCAACTCGCCTAGCGTGTATATTATATTTATATACTCGCTCGGCAAATCTTATTATAATGCTTATCTCTATTATGGTTTGAATGAATTAATTAATTAAAAGTTTATTTGCTAAAAAATAGACGCATAAGTAAACATAATATATAGAAAAATAATAACAAAAAAGAAAACTTAAAATTAAACTCTGAGATAGACTAGTCTAGACAATTAAGTCCCTTTGACCCACTTTCCACCGAATGTATTTTCGGAACAATGTGACGAAAGGTGGTGAGCTCATCGCCGTATCTATGTTCAAATAACGATATAATTCGTACATAAGTTTTTTTAAAACCCATTGGAGCCTGCCACCTAGGTGTCGAAGTCAGGTCTCTTGACTCGAAATTCCGACCATCCCACCACACGGCTATCGTAACTCTTTAAAATATAATAAAAACAATACGTAGATAGGAGAACATCACATATACTGCTCTGATCCTTAAGTAAGCAGCTTATGCACTTAGAATCCAGAAGCAATGAAGGTACCACGAACACTCAGATCTGAAAAATTTAGTAAAGTTCTTTCCATATTGACCCGACCGGGAATTGAACCCGGGACACAGCAGAGTTGACGACACCATGATAACCAAGTGTTTAGTTATTAAAAATAAATATTCTGTCAAATAATTTATATTTTATAAGAATTTATGAATTCTATTCCGAGCCCTTCCGAGCGTTCAATTCAACAGTATGTTTAATGGGAGGTAAAGTGTTCAGATTTGTCATGAAACCTTGTAAATCACCTTCCTTCATCCTTCTCAAGTAATACTCAAACAACATTCATTTTCACATAAATTTTCATAAAATTCATAAATTTTTAATGTCTACAAATAAAATACGTAACTGTCAAGTCAATGCAACCGATTTAATTTAAAAAAATAGAAATGTATAAATATCCTCATGCATAGTCCCCGACTGCGTAGCCAGAGAAAAATTCTGTAGATTCATAGATATATAACGAAATCGATACCAACACTGCGTTATGTATCGCACGGCCCGCCATTACTACGCCTTGCCTTTACTAATATAGCCAAAGTACAGTTCACTTAGTACCCGGCAGCCGCACGCCTGTCCCCATCTAAATAACATCTTCTATATATATATTCTTCACCATTTAGTCTTAACTCATTCGCTCAATGTCCCCAAATTATTGATGTATGCCTTTACCCATTTTAACGTTAATATCATATATCTTTCAAACCAATATTTTTATTATTTGTTTCCATTTATATATAAAAATATTTATTTTTAATTTAATGAAAGACAGTCGTACGGGCCTGTAATATATTGTTTAAAATTTTTTTTCGACAGAATACTTATATTAAAATCGTTCGATAGCAGACAATTTTATGAAATGCCTATGCAAACTTAACTAAACAGATGACACCAAGGTACTGTAATCGCAAACATACTAAGCGTGGCGATTGAGACAAATGTAGACAAATATTCCTTATAAGAAATAGCTAGGACCCGCATTGGACTTTTAAGGCCTTTAAGTAAGCATGTAACAATTTTATTTTAAAGATTGGTATGATTGGTAAAGAATAGCTCAGCCCCAATTAGAGAACCTTATTATATGAATGCCTCATTAACCTCTCGAAATTTGACGGTCTATTGGACTTTTGAAAAGATTAATTGTGTCCTTGAATTTGATTTTAATAAGTAGGATTTTCTTTGAATCTTTAAACGTATATTTATTTATATTCGGCAAAAGCGTAATATATTATAATTGAACCATTATACTTAACTTTTCACAATAATAAAATTTAATTTATTTGTCTAAAATAACTTAACATTACCATCAATAAAAATACAGCATTTGTTTGTTTGGGCTACTCGTATTTGTTAACATTCTAAATAAGCGTCAAAACTTCTCAACCAAAACAATACACAATTTATATTTTATAAGAATTTATGAATTCTATTCCGAGCCCTTCGAGCGTTCAATTCAACAGTATGTTTAATGGGAGGTAAAGTGTTCAGATTTGTCATGAAACCTTGTAAATCACCTTCCTTCATCCTTCTCAAGTAATACTCAAACAACATTCATTTTCACATAAATTTTCATAAAATTCATAAATTTTTAATGTCTACAAATAAAATACGTAACTGTCAAGTCAATGCAACCGATTTAATTTAAAAAAAAATAGAAATGTATAAATATCCTCATGCATAGTCCCCGACTGCGTAGCCAGAGAAAAATTCTGTAGATTCATAGATATATAACGAAATCGATACCAACACTGCGTTATGTATCGCACGGCCCGCCATTACTACGCCTTGCCTTTACACTAATATAGCCAAAGTACAGTTCACTTAGTACCCGGCAGCCGCACGCCTGTCCCCATCTAAATAACATCTTCTATATATATATTCTTCACCATTTAGTCTTAACTCATTCGCTCAATGTCCCCAAATTATTGATGTATGCCTTTACCCATTTTAACGTTAATATCATATATCTTTCAAACCAATATTTTTATTATTTGTTCCATTTATATATAAAATGTTATAACTTATATATTAAGACATATAACACACATTAATACGTGCGTAAATGGTATCGATTCACGCGTATAACCCATCATTGGTTGCAGCAAATGGAGTGCACTGATAAAGAGTTTATGGGTGACTAGCTCTAGATCCGGTCTTCATTCGCGTGGAATCGCTTTCCATATCTTATTTCGCCTCATAACTTTATTTATGAGAGGGAAGTAATATTTTGGTGTAATATTATGTTAGACCTAATATTTTCATAAGTCATTTAAATAATGTTAGTTAAAAATATTTATTTTTTAATTTAATGAAAGACAGTCGTACGGGCCTGTAATATATTGTTTAAAATTTTTTTTCGACAGAATACTTATATTAAAAATCGTTCGATAGCAGACAATTTTATGAAATGCCTATGCAAACTTAACTAAACAGATGACACCAAGGTACTGTAATCGCAAAAATACTAAGCGTGGCGATTGAGACAAATGTAGACAAATATTCCTTATAAAAAATAGCTAGGACCCGCATTGGACTTTTAAAGGCCTTTAAGTAAGCATGTAACCTTAATTTATTTTAAAGATTGGTATGATTGGTAAAGAATAGCTTCAGCCCCAATTAGAGAACCTTATTATATGAATGCCTCATTAACTTCTCGAAATTTGACGGTCTATTGGACTTTTGAAAAGATTAATTGTGTCTTTGAATTTGATTTTTAATAAGTAAGATTTTCTTTGAATCTTTAAACGTATATTTATTTATATTCGGCAAAAAGCGTAATATATTATAATTGAACCATTATACTTAACTTTTCACAATAATAAAATTTAATTTATTTGTCTAAAATAACTTAACATTGCCATCAATAAAAATAAAGCATTTGTTTGTTTGGGCTACTCGTATTTGTTAACATTCTAAATAAGCGTCAAGAAACTTCTCAACCAAAACAATACACAATTTACATTTTGTGGATAATTTTCGTTTTTGTAAAGCTTTGTACTTTCATAAATTGATATTTATTTGACTAGATTTAGAAAAAATTATTGAAAATGGCAACAGATAACCATCTCAAACTACAAAAAATTATAGAGCTAAACACAAAGCTAAATGGTCAATCCGCTCGCCTAGCGTGTATATTATATTTTATATACTCGCTCGGCAAATCTTATTATAATGCTTATCTCTATTATGGTTTGAATGAATGAATGAATTAATTAAAAGTTTATTTGCTAAAAAATAGACGCATAAGTAAACATAATATATAGAAAAAATAATAACAAAAAAAAAGAAAACTTAAAATAATCTGAAATAAACAATAACCTTAAAATTTAAAAAAAAAACCGACGGGCTACAATTTTAGCAAACGTGGTTGGTAACAAAGCATTTAGCTATATCGGAAAAAGTTCTACTTATAAATTATTTTTTTATTATTTAAAGTAACGTTATCAAAAGTTGACCTCATTTTGACGACTTCGCAGGACCAATCGCAAAGCTCGGTAAGCGGATTGGCGATCGTAGTACCTTTAACTTAACATTACACTTTATTCTGACTCCGTGGACTAGTGGCATACACATAGGTTATCAAGGTGTCAACATCTCTGATGTCCGATTTCTGAATGAGTTAATATAGTAAAACATTTTTTTTTTACTTTTCATTTTCTCGGAACTGGGTCTTCGTCTTCGTTGTTTCTGATTCCATACCACAAGTGTTTAAGCTGCTTACTTTGGGATAGAGCGAAGTCACGATAGCCGAGTCGTTGGGTGGTCGGAATTTCGTAGGAGTGGTGGCAGCCTCGTACCAATGGGTTTTTCAGAAACTTATGTACGAAAAAAAATATCATCACGCAATTCCCAATACAGTGGTAGACAGAGGTGGAGTCTAGACAAATCAGTCCCTTCGACCCACCTTCCACCGAAGATATTTTCGGGACAACGTGACAGGTGGTGAGCCCGTCGCCGTCTTTATGTCCAAGCCAACAAAAACCCACTGGTACGAGCCTACCAACTGGGGATCGAACTCGGGTCTATTGACTCGAAATTCCGACCACCCGACCACTCAGCTATCGTGACTTTTTGTTATGTACGAATTAAATCGTTGGCTTGGACATAAAGACGGCGACAGACTCACCACCTGTCACGTTGTCCCAAAAATATCTTCGGAGGAAGATGGGTCGAAGAGACTTAATTGTCTAGACTAGACCTTTGTCTACCCCTGTATTGGGAATTGCGTGAAGATATTTATTTTACATTGGGATCAGAGCAATGTATGTGATGTTGTCCCTATCTACATGTATTTATATATTATATTTATGTATGTACTATATTTATTATATTATATTTATATATTAAGTCACGATAGCCGAGTTGTTGGGTGGTCGGAATTTCGAGTCGAGAGACTCGAGTTCGATCCCCAGGTGGCAGTACCAATGAGTTTTTCAAAAACTTATGTACGTATTTCATCGTTGGCTTGGACATAAAGACGGCGACAGACTCACCACCTGTCACGTTGTCCTCAAAATATCTTCGGTGGAAGGTGGGTCAAAGGGACTTAATTGTCTAGACTTGACCTCTGTCTACCCCTGTATTGGGAATTGCGTGAAGATATTTATATTTATTTATTTATTTATATTTATATATTGTATTTATATATGTAATTCGATAAGGGCCGGGGCGGCATCAGAGGCAGCTGAATCGGGTAAATGGCGTAAATATGAGTCCTTGAAAGGAGACTATATATTTGTTCCATTTGCCGTAGAGACAATCGGTCCGTGGGGTCCCCGCGTGATGCAGTTTCTAAAGGAATTGTATCCGCGACTTATCGTTGCCGCTGGTGACAAGAGGGCTGGTTCTTTTCTCGCTCAACGGTTAAGTCTAGCCAATCAACGTGGAAATGCAGCCAGCGTTCTTGGTACCATGCCAAGAGGAGTAGGGCTCTACGATTATAATAGTTTTTAGTTAATAAGTATTGTAAATATTAACATAATTTTTTCTTTATATATTATATTTATGTATTTATTTATTATTATATTTTATTATTACTTTACTATTCTTCCTAGTCTTCCCGAGCCTTGATTATTGCTTCACAGTGAACGTTGGCCTCATTATGTTCAACAAATGTTTTGATTGAAAAACTTTTAATCCCGCTTCTGTACAATAATTAGCGCTCTGTGTTAAATTAATAACATAACGCGCTCGCTTCGTTAAACTTCGCCGGCCAATTTGTGTTTTTAATTTTCGCGTTATTCTTTTGTTAATTGTAACGTTTTTATTTACAGAGCGCTTGTCTTTGTTTTGTAGGTGCAGTTGGAATGTGAAGCCTTTTCCAAGAACTACTACTAAATTAGATTTCATTCTGAGTGTTCGCTTTGGTTTTAATTGCAATTAACAACATTCAAGATTGTTAAGTGGTGGAGTTCAAGTTAAAAACTCGAGTTAGATTCCCGGGAGATTTTAGCCGATGAGTTTTATCAAAACTTATTTTCGATTAATATCGTTGGCTTAGATATAAAGAGGATGACAGGCTGTCCGAATCAAGGGACCCGAGTTCTAGGTGATAGGTCTTACTAATGAGTTTTCTCAAAACTTATGTAAAATTTATGTCATAGGCTTGAATATAAAATTACGGTGACAGGTTCACCACCTATGACGCTGTCCCAAAACTTCTCCGCTAAAATGCGGGTTGAAATAACTTAATGGTCTTGACTCTAGCTAGTCCTGTATTGGTTAAAGCGTGGAGATAAAAGAAGCATTTGTTTGAATATATGATATAACGGCCTGTAACTGTTTCCTGCTGAACTTAGGGTTAAGACGTACTCACCATGCTCGACAAGCGTATAAACAATCACAGCACCTGACATCCTGCATCTTTGTCGCTGCTGCTCGTCACCGGTCTGCTTACTGTGGTCTGGTATTTTTTCGAGATGGTTATCCCACCATCTGTCGGTAGCCATTGATGTTAACGAGGTTTTTCTCTTAATTTTTTTCTGATTTCTCTTACGACACTACGAGTAGAAAGAGAGTGGCATACTCTAAGCCCGATACCACTTTGGCCATGCGTGGATAAGGATAAAATTCTCTCCGTATTTTTTTCTATCTTCACGGATTCCCACCAAAGCTCATTTCGGACAACCAGATATATGGTAAGCCTGTCGCCGTTGTAGTGCCCAAACCAATGCTAAAAATGGTATAAAACTTTGTATATAAAATAATATTTGATTGAGACTTTTAAATAGATGTGTAGGTATATGTATGTAAACCTCTGTCTACCCCAGTGTTGGGAATATAATAATAATAATTACAAAGTATCCATAATAAATAGTAATTCGGTTAGGAATAATTTGAATAAAAACTATGTTAGTATTGGTATTATAGATCTATTTTTAACAAATATCATTTGTGAATCAGTAAAATCCCTATGAATATGCGTGAAGGTTTTTATTTTTAGTCTATTATTTTGTATCGTTCATAGTGGTATTAGCTACTAGCGTTATACAAACAACATAATATACCTGTTAAACTATTAACAGTTTGTCACATTAGGTACTGAAGCTCCAAGTCACGAATTCGCTTCAGTGATTATTAAGTGTAATGGCTTCCACATTAGAGAAACGTGCGTGTATACGGATGTATAGTATGTGGTTTAGACGTTATTTGTGCACGTAACATGCCATTTCACGTGTAAATTGATTGCGATATTACGAATACTTTATGAAATAAACAAAGAAACATCTTCGCGCATATTCCTAACACTGGGTTGAACAGACATCTAGAAAATTAAGGACCTAGCCACCTTTCATCGAAGCTTAACAACTGTTTTTCTACACTAAAACAAGTTTGAATTGAAAAAAAAAGTAGTTTGAATTTAACCGCCTTGAAAAATAACTCAAAACAAAGACTTTCTTATTAAATTAAAGAGATTTTTTTAATTCTCTTTTATTTAATACCAAAAAGTATAGCATGATTTGCATAATTCACAAATTCAATAAATTGTGCTATTAATGACTTTCGTAGCTAAACATATCACTTTAACAACATATTCTACTAACCACTTCCTATTTACATGGTTGAAATTGGCGTCTAATATTGTAATTGTAAGTTTGTGTTACTTGGCATTGTTATATTCAGTAAAGGTATACTGGTAGGCTGTTATATCGCTCTGATATTTTTTTTATAGAAAAAGGGAGGCAAACGATCAGTGCGCTCACTTGATAGTAAGTGATCACCGCCGCCCATGAACACCCGCAATACCAGAGGCTTAGCAGATGCGTTGCCTCCCTTAGAGTGCCCCTCTCCCCCAGAATTGGGGGAGGGGAGTGTGTGGGCCACCGGTTACCTGGACTCACCAGACGAAACGCAGAAGTTTGTTAGACTTCTACTTCACGCCGGTATTCTGTGAGGTCGTGGTACTTCCCCGGTCGAGCCGGCCCATTCATGCAACAACAAAAGCTGATGAGTGGCTCTACCACTGTTAAATATCAGCACCGCCTTCGACCACATCAATACATACTCCTCAAAACTAACAATTGAACATTTGACTATGGAAAGTGTGGAGTGAGTCATTCCCCATACAGTCCCGTCTTGGCGCACTTCGATTTTCATTTATATCGAAGGACCAAATATATGCTACAAGGTATTTGCTTTAGGAGGCCTGAAGATTTGGTGAAATGTCAATGAAGAGAAGCCTAAGGAAAGATGGGGTCAATGCTTTTCTCAGTTTTAGCATTAGAGATGAACGGAGATTACTTTCGGAGGTTACTTCGGGAACCAATATTGCTAACTTTTTTTCTCTCATTGTCAACTTTCGGTATTGAGACACTTTCTACATTGTTTTTGAATCTAAGGACTTTCAGTGCGCGATTAAATTATTAGTTCGTTAGACATTATTAGTCAAATAATTATAAACGGCTTAACTTTAAACATTCGGTGTAGGTAGTGACTAGTCTCAGACCTGTCAATGAATGAATGAAACATAAGTACTTCATCAGGGTGAGTCGGATGAGTTCGTGGTCGTGCCCCACCACCCCCACACACAACAAATAGTTGGACAGGGCGGGAGACACATGCTGTACCGCTGATGACGAAGAAAATTTACATTTGAGGAAAACATATCTCTATGTTATACTGAAGTAGTGCTAACTACACATTAAAATAACAACGAAAGCATTTTGTCGATCTGAATATTTAACTAAAGGATAACAAGAGGGCCGGTTCTTTTCTCGTTCTACGGTTAAGTCTAGCCATTCAAAGTGGAAATGCAGCCAGTGTTCTTGGCATGATGCCACGAGGAGCAGTGCTCTACGATTATTGTAGTTTTTAGTTAAAAAGTATTGTAAATATTAACATAATTTTGTTTCTGTAAATAAAGCATTGGTAAAAGCATTCTGAAGTATTTCTGATGGTGTGCGTATTTCAGACAACGTGTCAGGTTGTAAGTCTGTCACCTTTTTAGTGTTCAATCCAAATATACAGATCGTACAATCAATAAAAAAACAAATTGGTACGACCCTTACTCCTGGGGATCGAACTCGGGTCACCTGATTCGAATTCCAATCAACCAACCAATCGGTTGTCGCCGCTAAATTAAATAATACTAACACAAAAATCTGTTTTTATGTTTACAATCAATCAGATACTATTTAATTTCAAATTAAAAGGAAATTTCATTTATAAATCGCTAAGTGCGAAAGCAATTTAGAAATTTTATTTACACTCTCTGCGCCGATCGCTTGCTCTATTTAATTTGCCATCGATATTTGAGGCGACCCATTTACTGGCACAGAATAATAATATCAAAGAGGCCATTATTTACATTTTTTTCTTAATGTTTTACCATCTTATTTCTTCCCATTATCTCTCTCTCGGCTCTTTGTCTCAAAATAAGCTCCGATGAAATGTAGGTCAAAGGGATTAAGTTGTCTAGACCTCTGTCTATTATTCAGATTATTATTATCAGTTTTGGGAATGGCGTGAAGATTTTTTTAGATTATGTACTAATAAATAATAAATAAATACCTTCACGCAATTCCCAATACAGGGGTAGCCAGAGGTCAATTCTAGACAATTAAGTCCCTTTGACCCACCTTCCACCGAAGATATTTTCGGGACACCGTGGCAGGTGGTGAGCCCGACGACGTCTTTATGTCCAAGCCAACGATATGATTCGTACATAAGTTTTAGAAAAACCCATTGGTTTAACAAACCTGGGGATAGAACTCGGGTCTCTTGACTCGAAATTCCGATCACCCAACCACTCGGCTATCGTGACTAGTTTAAATACTAGTCTAAATATATGGTTCATTCCGAAACTATATCAACGCTTTTCACATATTTTTTTTTTCATTAATTGCAAAATAAACTATTTTTAAATTCCATATACAGCAGCATATTAGTCACGATAGCCGAGTTGTTGGGTGGTCGGAATTTCGAGTCGAGAGACCCGAGTTCGATCCCCAGGTGACAGTACCAATGAGTTTTTCAAAAACTTATGTACTAATTTCATCGTTGGCTTGGACATAAAGGCGGCGACGGGCTCACCACCTGTCACGTTGTCCCGAAAATATCTTCTGTGGAAGGTGGGTCAAAGGGACTTAATTGTCTAGACTTGACCTCTGTCTACCCCTGTATTGGGAGTTGCGTGAAGATATTTTATATTTTTTTTCATATACAGCAATGTATTTTGTGTCCTATCCTATCCTACCTCGTAGGCGGGAGGGGAGTAGATCGTAAATTAAAACTTTCGGTTTTATTTGAATTCGGTTAAATATATGCCGGCTTTAAACTGCGAGACGTCTCCTAACACAATTTTCAACCTCAGCACGTAGCTCTTTTTTTACGTGTTCGAAATAAACACGAGAATTGCTTCCTCTGGAATAGATCGTATAATTTGTAAGTTTAACCACAGCGCCCATTGGGTTTGCTACATATCATTAGATCTTCACGCCATTCCCAATACAGGGTAGACGGAGGTCTAAACAATTAAGTGGTTTCGACCCACCTTCCACCGAAGATATTTTTGCGATGAGCCCGTCGCCGCCACAATGTGCAGGCCGACGATATAATTCGTACATAAGTATTTGAAAAACCCATTGGTACGAGCCTGCCACCTGAGGATCGAACTTGGGTCTCTTGACTCGAAATTCCGACCACCCAACCGGTAAATAAATTACTTAAATAATAAATAAAGATTAAAATATTACTTTTTTCTACGAATTTCTCATCGAACATATATATAATTATTAAAACAATTAAATAAACTCATAAATAGAAACAAAATTACAGAAAGTCTGATTCCAAACCAAGTAGCGAAAGCATTTTTATTATGTTATCAGAAACACTGTACTAATGTAACCATACTGGAAACATAGTAGAAAAAGTAGTTTCCTACATTTATTACCCGGGAATCAAATCCAGAACCTCAGATCTGGCGACATCATTATATACATATACATATATGTTTAGTCGCTGTTTATCACTATGATATCGAACAATAACTTAGAAATACTTCCAATGTCTCAATTTATATCTGTTCATCAAGCACTCAAAACTCATCTTGAACCTGTTTAACAATGTTAAGATCCACTTCCCTGAGTGCGGCCTATTTATAATAGATCTGGCTTTGACTAAGTGTTTTCTGTTGTTTGTTAAACGCCTCAATTGTTTAAATTTCAGTTTAATATACACTTGAATATCTCGATGAGTTTAATTGAACAATTTATTGCTCCCAAAGTAAGTCGATAGATAGATAAATAAATACATAGATAAATAATTAAATACATAGATGGGGAAAATATCATATACTTTGCTCCGATCCCAAAGTATGTAGCGAAAGAACTTATTTTGTGGAATCAGAAACAACGGAGGTGCCTCAACAACCTGGACCTGAGGTATTGCAGCAAAAGTGGTCTTCTACATTGACCTGTCAGGATATCAAACTCGAAAACTCAGCTGGTGGTGACCATGAAAACCGTGCCGACCGTTAACGAGTGGCGTACAGACTGGGTTGACGTCATTCGTTCACGGAGGTCATGGTTTCGAGATAGTATTGTATTTCAAACTTAATTGAAATACTACATATAAACCAATGTAACCAACCAATATAAGTCCCGATAGCCGAGTGGTTGGGTGGTCGGATTTCGAGTCGAGAGACCCGAGTTTGATCCCCAGGTGGCAGGCTCGTATGCCACCTGGGGATACCCTATGGGTTTTCAGAAACTTATGTACGAATTACATCGGTGGCTTGGACATAAAGACGGCGACGAGCTCACCACCTGTCACGTTGTCCCGAAAATATCTTCGGTGGAAGGTCGAAGGGACTTAATTGTCTAGACTAGACCCCTGTCTACCCCTGTATTGGGAATTGCGTGAAGATATTTATTTATTTATTTATTACATATAAACCGCTTTCGACGTTTTATCACTCCCTAAGGGTAAGAAGGAGAGAATGCTCTAAGCATTATGACCGCCTTTTGATCCTATATAGTTAAGGCAAGGTTCAAGAAAGATTAAGTAAATATATAAAATAAACTAAATATACATTTAACTTATTAAATGCCTAATAAGCTATCGTGCCGAAATTTGATGGGGGATCATGATGGGAGACATGTCAAGTTAAGTTAAGTTAATAAAAAGAAGAATAAGTTTTATTATTCTTACTATCGGCGCACGGTGTGTGGTACGTTATCTCATGTACCGCAAAATTTTAGCACTCGGTATCTCTTCTTTCTCTCATTAAGACTTGCGTAAGACGTGGAAACCCATTTGAAAATCAAATTAAAGATACCATTAAACATAGGGATACCCGAGTTCGAACCCCCGATGAGTTAATTAAAACTTATCTGCAGTCACGACAGTCACGATAGTCGAGTGGTTGGGTGATCGGAATTCGATTCAAGAGACCAGAGTTCGATCCCCAGGTGGCAGGTTCGTACCAATGGCTTTTTTTTTTCAAAAAATTATGTACAATTTATATAAAGACGGTTTCTGTCTAGCCCTGTGTTGGGAATGGCGTGAAGATATTTACGATTTGCTACGTAGATCTGGATACAGCGACTGGCTCACCTCATCACCTATTATGTTGTCCCAAATTAAATGAAGGTCGAAAAATTTTATTTTTCTAGAACTAATCAACTCTTAAGTATGTGGCAAAATTTTTCCTTAAAATTTTATTTTAAGGTAAACACAAAAAAAATATAATTATTAAATAAAACAATTTTTATTGTTTTTTAACTAAGATAAAATTAAAATATACCGAAAATATGAAACCTAAAGACAGTATTGAGATTTTTTTCTTCACTTTCGGAAGAACTTCATTACGAAACTTGTATATCTTCACTCACGACAATTAAGTCCTTTGGACCCCACCTTCCACCGAAGATATTTTTTGTGACAACGTGACAGGTGGTTAGCCCTTCCCCGTCTTTAAGTTTAAACCCATGGTTTTTCGAAAAAATGTAGTCCGCAGTTGGAAGGCTCGTGCCTTCCAACTGCGGATCGAAATCCAGACTCTTGATTCGAATTCCGATCTTCAACCACTCGGCTATCGAGATTCATACTGCATAATAAATGTTATTTATTCTCATGGCGTACAATACAGAACGTTAATCAATAACTGAGCTATCGCTTCTAGTGTTATAATTTATTATCGGAAGTCACGCAACACTCGAAACTCCTTATGGAGTTCGCTAAGCTCCATTTAGAAAAACTCACTCGGACGCAGACGATTCTCGTTGAAGGTACTCCAATTAAGTAACTAACTTACTAACTTTTCCCCACGGACAATCCCTAACGGGGTAGCCAGAAATAACAGATCGCCATGTGTCACATATATTTACATACTTGTACCTCTTTCGCCCCTTTCAAGTTCATCATTTTCTTCATACATGCACCTTTAGGTATCCAAGTACTCTTGACATTCCCCTCTTCGAGCGATTTACACACATGGTTTTCATAAGTTGGTTTCGGCCTACTTCGTCACCTTTTAATATTATTACCATTCGGTCTTCACATAGTTGCACAACGTGAGCGCACTACCGAAGCACGCCCTTATCAGTTTTAGTGATAATATCATCTTTCAAAAATGCCAAATCCAATTAAGTATTTTAAGTAAGGTTAATGTAAAAAATTCACGATAGCCGAGTGGTTGGGTGATCTGAATTCGAGTCTAGAGACCCTGTTCAATGCCCAGATGTTAGGCTCGTAACAATGAATTTTTTTAAATGTTATGTACGATTTATATCGTTGCCATGCCCATGCCAACGATACGGCAACAGGCTCACCACCTGTCACTTTATCCCAAAAATTCGATGAAAATTCGGTGAAAGGTGAGTTAAAAGGACGTTATTGTCTAGACCTATGTACATTCCACTATTGGAAATAGCGTGAAGATATTTTTTTTTGTTTTTTAAATTACTAATTTGTAATTTTCTTATTACTTTATTAAACATCTTAGTAGACATAGGTCTATAAAGTTAAGTCTTTCAACTCAAATTTCACAGAAGCCTACTAAAGAAAACTTAACATGTGGTGTGGTTAAATAAATGGACAAATAAGTAGAAAGGTACATTCAGATACATTGCTCAGTTCCCAAAGTAAGTAACTAATTCATTTGTGTTATGGAATCGGTAACAACAAAAGTACCACAAACACCTAGATCTACTATAGAGAATAGACAAGGATTTTACAAAAAGAGGTTTACTACTTTGACCAATGCAATGAAATAAAAAAGTTGACTTTCACTTTGACTTTGACCAGTCCGAGAACCGAACTCAGGAACTCAGAGCTGGTGACACCATGAAAATCAAGGTCTACTCCACTCTCCCACGTTGCTCGTTGAATACAAAATAGCATATAACAAATATACCCATCATAAGTTAGTCCTGCAGAAATTATTATCAACGCTAAATTCCATAAAGTTACTGCGCCATAAGTGCTCCATTACGGACCCTTGTGACATTAAGGCCAACATGTGTGGCAACAAAATTGATTTTAACCCGAGAACTTAGCGGACGCCACTTTGGATTCCGTTTAAGATTCCTAACTTATGCCGAGAAGTCTCATCACAGTATAGTTAACGAGATTGCTGTTTTTTCATAGGAATTTAAGTCCGTAGAAACTTAAGGGAAAAAACATGTATCAGCACAACAATTTAGGACCCGTTTTTCCAAGAGTCTTGTCAGAGACGACATGGAAAACGTACATAGATAGGGACAATATCACATACATTGCTCTAATCTCAAATTAAGTAGCTAAATCCTTTGCATTAAGGAATCAGAGAAGGTACAACAAACGCCACATAAACACCTATGTAAAAAGAGAACCTAGGTCCTCGGAGCGTGCGACACGCATCCACAGAGGTCGTCCAATATGAATATTACGTAATATAATATGTTTCATATTTAAATACACAGATATGTGCAAGTATAATAATAATCAAGCGTCACGATAGCCAAGTAGTTGGGGGGTCGGAATTTCGAGTCATGAGACTCGAGCTCAAACCCCAAGTGGTAGGAATGTACTACGTTTTTTTAAAACTTTTATACGATTTACTTTGGTGGTTTGGACACCACTTGTTCTCAAAAAATGTCTTCAGTGAAAAGTGGGTCGAAAGGACTTCATTTTCTGGACTTTAGTCTTTTCACATCTTCAAGCTATTCCGAATACTAGTATTCGGAAAAGCATGAAGATATTTAACGTTTAGACCTTCAATTACATACAATTACATACCTTTATAAGAAAAACCAGTCAGCTTTGATAGCAATGTAACTGGAAAACTACAAGTGTTTGTGTTATTCGACTCAAATATGAAATTTACTACTTGTATAACTTACGTTTACAAGTATTAAATTTCATTTTCATTTCAGTGGTTGGGCGGTAATCACTTGACCACTCTAAACTTAATATATAAAATTTCGCCAACTAAAATTTATAACATGTTGGCAGAAAAAAAATATTTTTCGTCAATAACATTACCATCTATTGTTATCACTCCACTCCTAACTTTTTACTTTGATATTTGTTTATTAATTTCTCTTATTACTATCATTCACAAGCAGTAACATTCATCAGAAGTTCTTAATAACTTGTTTGTTTAGTGTTGCCAACTAATTGCTCTAAGTTTGCATAATAATAAAATACAGAGGAAAATCGTGTATCTAGGTCAAGTTATATAGTAATAAATGATTGCATCGTTTGTTTATTGTGAAAGTTTTGGAAGCTTTTTGGGTCTCTTGACTCGAAATTCCGACCACCCAATCACTCGGCTACTGATGTGAATTATGATGTTTTGTGTTATGTCTATAAATAGGCCAAGGTCGAGCAGTTGAAATAGGTTGCAAAGAATAAGAAGAACCTTGTTCTTGGTACCATGCCACGAGGAGAAGCGGTGTACAAGGGGTGTATTATAGTTTTTAGTTAAAAAATTGTAAATATAAACAATTTTTTTTCTGTAAACTGACTGACTATTTGATGCAGGAAAAGGGTAGCTTCCCTCCAGGTCGAGTGATCTTGACCTGGGGAGGACGTATCCTCCACCAAAGTGCACTATCGGTAATCGTACATATGCTTCTAATCGTGCGAACTTCGATAGCGCGATGTAGAATGTAGATGTGTTTTCTGAATCCGCCACTAGCGAGTTTTCAATGTGAAGACATAGATGTGCCACATAATAACGTTAGGGCAGAAATTTTCATTTAAGTATATTTAAAACTTATGTATTAAAAACTTATGTACGAATTTCATCGTTGGCTTGGACATAAAAGGCGGCGACGGGCTCACCACCTGTCACGTTGTCCCGAAAATATCTTCGGTGGAAGGTGGGTCAAAGGGACTTAATTGTCTAGACTTCACCTCTGTCTACCCCTGTATTGGGAATTGCGTGAAGTTATTTTTTTTTTTTTTTAATAAAATACAGGCAACTTTTATGTTCTTTATTTTATTTCTATGACATGGTTGCATATATAACGAACATTAAGTATTTATTGAAGGACGTAGTCCTACTGTAAAGGAGGATTTGCCAATTTGCCATTATTGCCACACTTTGCAAGCGGAGTAGCGATCACAGTACTGGACACCGTGCACAGTACACGATGCCCGTCACCAGTCCCTGAATTTTGGTCTGATATGTTTCGAGATGGGTATCCCGCCATCTGTCGGTAGACAATGACATTTTCTTTTCATTTCATAGGCTTTTCTCTTAAGCGGAGGGTTCTCACGACGCCTACAAGAAGAAAGAATTATAACGCTGTTATATCGAGACCGCATTAAACTAAATACCTATAAGAATGTTTCATTAAATTAATAAGTAACTAAGTTATTTTGTTTTAACTAAGTAAGTTATTTTGTTTTAACTAAGTAAGTTATTTTGTTTGAAGGCTATTTAATTTTACCATTTTTATAAAGAAAAACGTTAGTACAGTGTATAGTGAATACAATAATAAGGTCAATAAAGAGGTCACATACTTCCGAAGGCCCGTATCTAGCAGTAGATGAAGCCGGTGGTCTCCCAAACCGTCTAATCCGCCGGCAGAAACTATCAAACGCCCAATTTGTTCTCTTATTATGTTTGTGGTCTCTCAACGGACAAGTTGTCGGTAGATAAACTTTAATTTACTCTATTGACAGCATGTTGCGTTATTACTTGTATCTTTGGTTTGGACACTAAGACAGCAGACAGGCCCCGACGTGTCATCTTTTCCCAAATAAGAACATATGAAATGTGTATCTAACTAACTGAAAGTTGTCCAGACATCAAACTATTCCAGTTTTAGGATTGCGTGAAGATTTAAGAAAAAACCATGTTAAATATTTTTGCACTAAAGCAAAATAAACAAGCATCGTCAAAAATAATATACAAATATTTATAGGATAGGATCACAATGAAGTTAACTAGAAACCTCATTAACTTGCGGCTCACATGTGATTAAAGCGTGCATTATTGTAGACAGACAGACTCTCGTAGTGAACGTAGTGATGACCAAATATCGATAAATTTTTAAAGATATTTTTTTAATTGAAAATACTAGCAATGCCTAATAACATTACCAGTATTCTTGGTAACCATTCCAACTGAGCCGCAAATCCGTCTGGAATGTTTTACGCGAATGGCGGGCCCGAAACTGTAACGTTATGTTTTGCAGTCTCATAGAATAGAAAACAGACCGCAGTGTTATAGTGTATGCTATCTAACATTACGATCGACAATCATGGCAATTATAGCGGATGTTCCTTACCGGAAGTCACGATATCCGAAAGGTTGGGTGGTCGGAATTTCGAGTCAAGAGAACCGAGTTCAATCCCTAGGTGGCAGGCTCGTACCAATGAGTTTTTCAAAAAACTTATGTTCGAATTATGTCGTTGGCTAGGACATAAATACGGTCTCACCACCTGTCACGTTGTCCCGAAAATATCTTCGGTGGAAGGTGGGTCAAAGGGACTTAATTGTCTAGACTTCACCTCTGTCTACCCCTGTATTGGGAATTGCGTGAAGTTATTTTTTTTTAATAAAATACAGGCAACTTTTATGTTCTTTATTTTATTTCTATGACATAGTTGCATATATAACGAACATTAAGTATTTATTGAAGGACGTAGTCCTACTGTAAAGGAGGATTTGCCAATTTGCCATTATTGCCACACTTTGCAAGCGGAGTAGCGATCACAGTACTGGACACCGTGCACAGTACACGATGCCCGTCACCAGTCCCTGCATTTTGGTCTGATATGTTTCGAGATGGGTATCCCGCCATCTGTCGGTAGACAATGACATTTTCTTTTCATTTCATAGGCTTTTCTCTTAAGCGGAGGGTTCTCACGACGCCTACAAGAAGAAAGAATTATAACGCTGTTATATCGAGACCGCATTAAACTAAATACCTATAAGAATGTTTCATTAAATTAATAAGTAACTAAGTTATTTTGTTTTAACTAAGTAAGTTATTTTGTTTGAAGGCTATTTAATTTTTGGAAAATATAAACATTTATCTTACCATTTTTATAAAGAAAAACGTTAGTACGAATGTATAGTGAATACAATAATAAGGTCAATAAAGAGGTCACATACTTCCGAAGGCCCGTATCTAGCAGTAAATGAAGCCGGTGATCTCCCAAACCATCTAATCCGCCGGCAGAAACTATCAAACGCCCAATTTGTTCTCTTATTATGTTTGTGGTCTCTCAACGGACAAGTTGTCGGTAGATAAACTTTAATTTACTCTATTGACAGCATGTTGCGTTATTACTTGTATCTTTGGTTTGGACACTAAGACAGCAGACAGGCCCCGACGTGTCATCTTTTCCCAAATAAGAACATATGAAATGTGTATCTAACTAACTGAAAGTTGTCCAGACATCAAACTATTCCAGTTTTAGGATTGCGTGAAGATTTAAGAAAAACCATGTTAAATATTTTTGCACTAAAGCAAAATAAACAAGCATCGTCAAAATAATATACAAATATTTATAGGATAGGATCACAATGAAGTTAACTAGAAACCTCATTAACTTGCGGCTCACATGTGATTAAAGCGTGCATTATTGTAGACAGACAGACTCTCGTAGTGAACGTAGTGATGAGCAAATATCGATAAATTTTTAAAGATATTTTTTTAATTGAAAATACTAGCAATGCCTAATAACATTACCAGTATTCTTGGTAACCATTCCAACTGAGCCGCAAATCCGTCTGGAATGTTTTACGCGAATGGCGGGCCCGAAACTGTAACGTTATGTTTTGCAGTCTCATAGAATGAAAACAGACCGCAGTGTTATAGTGTATGCTATCTAACATTACGATCGACAATCATGGCAATTATAGCGGATGTTCCTTACCGGAAGTCACGATATCCGAATGGTTGGGTGGTCGGAATTTCGAGTCAAGAGAACCGAGTTCAATCCCTAGGTGGCAGGCTCGTACCAATGAGTTTTCAAAAACTTATGTTCGAATTATGTCGTTGGCTAGGACATAAATACGGTCTCACCACCTGTCACGTTGTCCCGAAAATATCTTCGGTGGAAGGTGGGTCAAAGGGACTTAATTGTGTAGACTAGACCTCTGTCTACCCCTGTATTGGGAATTGCGTGAAGATTTAAGAAAAACCATGTTAAATATTTTTTAATTGAAAATACTAGCAATGCCTAATAACATTACCAGTATTCTTGGTAACCATTCCAACTGAGCCGCAAATCCGTCTGGAATGTTTTACGCGAATGGCGGGCCCGAAACTGTAACGTTATGTTTTGCAGTCTCATAGAATGAAAACAGACCGCAGTGTTATAGTGTATGCTATCTAACATTACGATCGACAATCATGGCAATTATAGCGGATGTTCCTTACCGGAAGTCACGATATCCGAATGGTTGGGTGGTCGGAATTTCGAGTCAAGAGAACCGAGTTCAATCCCTAGGTGGCAGGCTCGTACCAATGAGTTTTCAAAAACTTATGTTCGAATTATGTCGTTGGCTAGGACATAAATACGGTCTCACCACCTGTCACATTGTCCCGAAAATATCATCGGTGGAAGATGGGTCAAAGGGACTTAATTGTGTAGACTAGACCTCTGTCTACCCCTGTATTGGGAATTGCGTGAAGATTTAAGAAAAACCATGTTAAATATTTTTGCACTAAAGCAAAATAAACAAGCATCGTCAAAAATAATATACAAATATTTATAGGATAGGATCACAATGAAGTTAACTAGAAACCTCATTAACTTGCGGCTCACATGTGATTAAAGCGTGCATTATTGTAGACAGACAGACTCTCGTAGTGAACGTAGTGATGAGCAAATATCGATAAATTTTAAAGATATTTTTTAATTGAAAATACTAGCAATGCCTAATAACATTACCAGTATTCTTGGTAACCATTCCAACTGAGCCGCAAATCCGTCTGGAATGTTTTACGCGAATGGCGGGCCCGAAACTGTAACGTTATGTTTTGCAGTCTCATAGAATGAAAACAGACCGCAGTGTTATAGTGTATGCTATCTAACATTACGATCGACAATCATGGCAATTATAGCGGATGTTCCTTACCGGAAGTCACGATATCCGAATGGTTGGGTGGTCGGAATTTCGAGTCAAGAGAACCGAGTTCAATCCCTAGGTGGCAGGCTCGTACCAATGAGTTTTCAAAAACTTATGTTCGAATTATGTCGTTGGCTAGGACATAAATACGGTCTCACCACCTGTCACATTGTCCCGAAAATATCATCGGTGGAAGATGGGTCAAAGGGACTTAATTGTGTAGACTAGACCTCTGTCTACCCCTGTATTGGGAATTGCGTGAAGATTTAAGAAAAACCATGTTAAATATTTTTGCACTAAAGCAAAATAAACAAGCATCGTCAAAAATAATATACAAATATTTATAGGATAGGATCACAATGAAGTTAACTAGAAACCTCATTAACTTGCGGCTCACATGTGATTAAAGCGTGCATTATTGTAGACAGACAGACTCTCGTAGTGAACGTAGTGATGAGCAAATATCGATAAATTTTAAAGATATTTTTTAATTGAAAATACTAGCAATGCCTAATAACATTACCAGTATTCTTGGTAACCATTCCAACTGAGCCGCAAATCCGTCTGGAATGTTTTACGCGAATGGCGGGCCCGAAACTGTAACGTTATGTTTTGCAGTCTCATAGAATAGAAAACAGACCGCAGTGTTATAGTGTATGCTATCTAACATTACGATCGACAATCATGGCAATTATAGCGGATGTTCCTTACCGGAAGTCACGATATCCGAAAGGTTGGGTGGTCGGAATTTCGAGTCAAGAGAACCGAGTTCAATCCCTAGGTGGCAGGCTCGTACCAATGAGTTTTTCAAAAAACTTATGTTCGAATTATGTCGTTGGCTAGGACATAAATACGGTCTCACCACCTGTCACATTGTCCCGAAAATATCATCGGTGGAAGATGGGTCAAAGGGACTTAATTGTGTAGACTAGACCTCTGTCTACCCCTGTATTGGGAATTCCGTGAAGAACTGTCCAAAATTCCTGACAAAAACAAAAAAATGTTTTTAACAAGTATTGTTACTTGTTTTATTGTTATTGTTGTTTTTAACAAGTACTTTTGTGTTCCGGGTAACAAAAAAAAATATATATCTTCACGCAATTCCCAATACAGGGGTAGACAGAGGTCAAGTCTACACAATTAAGTCCCTTTGACCCACCTTCCACCGAAGATATTTTCGGGACAACGTGACAGGTGGTAAGCCCGTCGCCGCCTTTATTTCCAAGCCAACGATGAAATTCGTACATAAGTTTTTGAAAAACTCATTGGTACTGCCACCTGGGGATCGAACTCGGGTCTGTCGACTCGAAATTCCGACCACCCAACAACTCGGCTATCGTGACTTCAGTTCCGGGTAACAGATTCGAGAGAAGCTAGTAGCCACTTACATAACTTATTTTTTTAAGAAGAAAGTAAGTGCCCAACACTAACAAGAGAGTATCGCAATCAAGGATTACGATCAGCTATTAAGACGAAGGTAAAAGTGGGGTAGCGCTACCTAGCGGGACATAATGAGCGGTTCTGTATTAGACTCAGTATTTAATATCATTATTTAATGTAAATTTAGTTAGTGATTATTGTGAGTTACTCTTGAAACGCTCTTTAATAACGTTACTATTTAAATGATTACATATTTAAATCGTATAAAGAAGGTGAAAAATGTGCTTTTTAAACTTAACAGTTCCTCAGTTGTCTATTACAAAACATTGCCACAATCACATAGGCACCATCACGCAAACGTCTGCCCTTAGTGAGATTTGAACCCATCTTCGAAGGCAGGGTCACTCCCAACTAGTCAAGGGGGTCATTTTTATTAATTCCGTTAATTTGTAGTTTTTCATATTAATTATATATTATTTATAAAAAAATTTGTAGTAGAGTTATACGTATTATATCAATTTGTAGTAATGGTGTACAAAATAAAATAATATGTGCAACTTGTCAACACAATCGTCTCTTCCGTGAACATAAACAAACAGAAATGGGAATAAATCTCTAGTCTGTTTGACCCAATTTCACGTGTTTTTGCAAAGCCCTACACAAACAAACGTAGTAATGTTTCGTCAATGTCTTTAGTTTTGGTTTTTCTTAGAAAAATATAATTTCAGTATTTCTTATTTATCTTCACACATAGTCCCTGACGGGGTAGCCAGATCGCCAAGTGTCACGATACTTACGTACCTCTTGCGCTACTTTCAGATTCATCATTTCCTTCATACTAGGTATCCGAGTACTCTTGACCTTCGACCCCTGTCCTTCGAGCAATTGGTTCACATAGTCTTCGAAAGTTAGTCTGAGTCTTCCTCGACACCTTTTAATATCTTTCGCGCTTTAATTTTCTTCACCATTCGGTCTTCACTCATTCGCTCAGCGTGCCCAAACCATCGAAGCACACCCTTATCAATTTTAGTGCTACGGTCACCTTTCAAACCTGTAATTCAATAAAATTACAAACAATTTAATGTCACATCTTTGATGGTAATTAGTGCACGCATTTCTGCGAGAGAGAGGTGCACTTCTTCTCTTCGGACTAGGTAACATATGCAATGTGTTGCTTATTGCTTACGGAATAGTGGAAGGTCGATTAATGTTAAAATATTTATTTGTCATGAGAGATCTATGGTGGTATATACCCTTATTTTTTATAGTATATATGTTCTATATAGTATGTACTATATTTATACTCGACGGTTAATATAGTTGACATAAGCCGACTATGAAGACTCGATAGCCGGGTGGTTGGGTGATCGGTATTCGAGTCAAAAGATTCGAGTTCGATTTGCAGGTAGTAGGTACGTACCAATGAATATTATTAAAATTGTGGACTATATTCATAGTAGGCTTGAACACAAAGACGGCGAAAGGCTCACCACCTGTAACTTTGTACAAAAAATATCTTCGTGAAAGGTGGGTCTGAAGAACTTTATTGACAGAGCCTCTGTTTACCCCAGTAGACTTAATGGCGTGAAGACATACTTACATAGATTCATATGTGCATTTAAAGTTCTATGCCTCAAGTACAAACATTTATCTTCACACATAAGTTTGCCCTCAGCGGAATTCGAAGCCACAACCTTTAGACAATTAAAGGACAAAAAAAATAGGACAATTACCAACCAGGCTATCTTGTAGCGTGAATTTATATACAAATAAATAATAATAAAAAAAGTAAAGAGAGGAGTAAGACAGGGCGATCCACTGTCACCAAAAAAAATTTATAGCCGTATTAGAGTCAGTTATGAATAAATTGAACTGGGAAAAAGTTGGACTAAATATAAATGGCAAATACATCAATCATTTAAGGTTTGCGGGTGACATCGTTCTATTATCAGAAAATGAAAAAGAAATGGAAGCGAAAGGTAGAAGTAGTAGTAGTAGTAGGTACTTCGCGATCGAACTCCGGTCTCTTGACTCGAAATTCCGACCACCCAACCACTCGGCTATCGTGAATTTATATATACATATATGTATACATAACAGTAAACGCTGATGACACGATATCAGTTGGGGGTGAATAGCAATATTGATACAGTTTGCTGTTAAGTATGGTAACAGCGCTTTTAATTCGTAGATGAAATCACTATATCCATTTGGTCAGCGATTATGAAATTATTTATGTATAAATGATATTTTTTTATAGAACAGGGAGGCAAACGAGCAGGTGGCTCACGTGATGGTAAGTGATTACCACCGCCCATGAACACCCGCAGTACCAGAGGCATAGCAAGTGCGTTGCCGGCCTTAGAGGTGTGTGGGCCTCCGGTCACATGCACTCACCAGACGAAACGCAGAAGTTTGTTAGACTTCTACTTCACGCCGGTATTCTATGAGGTCGTGGTACTTCTCCGGTCGAGCCGGCCCATTCATGCAACAGCAAAAGCTGATGCGTGGCTCTACCACTGTTAAAGTGTAAATGATAGCGTGATGTTATGTATTAAATACTAATGTCAGTACTAACTTAATTAGCGTTCAACGTGCATACTAATATCGAGTGAGTTACATAAATAAAGAAAATGATACATGTTTTTTTTTAATAATTATAATTTAATTATAAAGTCTAGATAATTAAGTCTCTTTGGCCCTCCTTCCACCGAATATATTTTCGGGACAAAGTGACAGGTGGTGAGCCAGACGCCGTCTTTATGTCCATGCCAACGATATACTTCGTACATAAGTTTTGAAAAACCCAATGATACGAGCCTGCCACCTGGGGATCTAACTCAGGTCTCTTGACTCAAAATTCCGACCACCCAACCACTCGGCTATCGTGACTAGCAATGGTAAAAGAATTTAAGTTGTTATGACTAATTAAATTTATCTGTTGCAACTTCTTGATACAATCACTGTTCAGTTAGAATAATACAGCTTTACGCTGCTCAAATATGCAGTGTTACTAAGTATGTACAAGTGTTTTATTTGTCAAACGATCTGTATCTGTAACATATGTTCCGTCTTTGTTACACTAAGTTTTCTACCGTTCGCGGTTAACTAAGAGAAGATAGAAATTTATCGGACCTAATCAAGGTATCCGTTACCACGTAACAATATACCCTCTGAGATCGAATGGCATATACACATCTCGTGGTCAGCCATCTAGGCCAGCTCCGAGGTCCTGGGTTTGAATCTCGGTCGGGACAAGTTATAAAGTATTTTCTAACTTGTCCCGACCGAGTTACATTTACTCGTGGGTGTTTGTTGACGTCGTTTTCTCTGATTCCATAGCACAAGTGAAGGAATAAATAAATGAATATACTTTTACTGTTGACCACAAATAATAAGATACATAAAAGTAACATAGATAAACAAATTAATAGAATTTGGCGGATTTATCGGTATATAGCGATCTCTATCTGGCAACCAATGGCGTGAAGGAAGTTTACTTCGTCGGTGTTGCAATAGGATTATTCATTCAGCTAAATTAATTTAAATAATTAATATTTAAGTAGGCAGGAAATTCTATAGTTTAACAATCTGTATCGTAAAAGATTTTTCAAAAAATATTTTGTAATTTGGCACCTTTACAATGAGCTTCCTGGAAGAACGTAGATCTTCCCCTGAAAGGTCTACAATTTCAAATTTCTTCTTTAAATAAGTAAGCGTATAAACTTAAAATGAGACACTACAAAATAGAAAGGATATGCTTAAGGTACTCACTTTTAAATCGTAACAATGTATGTCATGCTGTATTTATTTATTTCCAAAGGCATTGTAAGAGGTGACTAACGGAAACACTTTCACAATGTTATTGGCTACCGATTGATGGTGGGATAAATATTTTGAAACATACCAGACCAAAATTCAGAAATCAGTGACAGGTAGGAAAGTCTGAAGCACGAAAGTTCTAGTTCTACAGATCCGATTACACAAGGCGAGGCGAGGCGAGGCTTATGGGAGAGGCCCATGTCCTGAAGTTGACGCTTACAGGCCGTTATGTTTTGGTGTATTCAATATTATATCGTTACCCTATAGACCCTAAAGACCCTATAGACGCTATAGATGCTGCTGCCCGTCTTCGGTCTGATTATTTTGGTCTTATGTTTTTAGAGATGTTTATCATACCATCTTACGGTTGCCAAAACGATTTTTGAGGTTGCTTCACTTATTAGTCTTTTACGACACCCATGGGAAGGAGGGAAGTGGCAATATTTTTGCGCCGTTATCATACGGAATACGTGTCCCATACGCATATTTTTAAATCCAAAATCCATAATTTTAATTTTTATAATTCATATTCCAAATACGTATAAAAGCCGAATAATTATCTCAGAATGATAGCAAAAATATAAAAATAGATACAATTTTTTTCAGATATATAATTATATGCCTCCTGGCCAAAACTGTATATGTATGAAGCATTTTCATTGATGTTTACCAAAAATGTTTTATTTTATTATATAATTATTACATAATTATTTTATTATATAGAAGCCCTAGCTCGGGGCTTCATTTTGACGAACTTTTATGGACAAGTGACGTATATACCGATTTTAATTGTGTCGGGTCAACGAAAAAAACTACCTTTCCTTCATTGTCTGGGTGTTTGTGCGTCCTTCATTGTTTCCGATCCCATAAAACAAGTTTTTACTTTAACTTTTTACTACTTACTTTAGGATCACAGCAACGTATGTGATGTCTATGTATGTATTTATTATCCTATCTGTGTATGTATTTATTTTCTTGAGATATCAAGAAACCCCACGGAGAAATCGAGAAAATTTGCGGACGAAGTCGCGGTAAAAAACCAGTAATTAAATAATATATTCTAATCTAATTTCTTTACAAAAAAAAAAAGAAAAATAACTTTTCATTGGACTCAGTTTCACGCAATTTTCGTGGATCTCTCAACAAACAGCCGTCGATAAATTAAAAATGTTCCAAATGTTCGTAGCAATTTTTTTTCTTGTTTCGTTGTTTTCTTTTGTGTAATCAAAATTTAACACGGTTGCTATTTCATTTTTTTTCTTACTTTACTTTCACAGAGTAAAAATAATCAGAGGGTTTTTTTCTGTACGCAATGTTTATTTGGAGTCACGATAAACGAGTGGTGGGGTGATCGAAATCAGAGATCCCCAGAACGTATTTTCAAAATGTACATCGTTAACATGGCTACCATACTCACCACCCATCATTTTGTCCAAAATCAAGCTCCGGTAAAATTGAATAGTCGACTGCACTATGTTATCGCTACTTTTGGCAACCTTTCTATTAAGAAATGAGTAAAGATAAAAAAATGTGTATATTAAAATATCAGATAAAAAAAATAAGTATAACAGCATAAGTGTCAACTAATATCTACCTTATTACAAAGTTTCACTAACTACACAACAATTTTTTTATTTGTTTTCTAAATGTTACAATTCGTAGTAACCATACCTTCGATTCAGGTTCGAATCCCTCTAAGGCCAAATATGTCTTCGATGTTAATAAATGTTTGTTCTCTAGGCTTGGATATTTATATGTACCTAATTGGATATGTATTTATAAAAACAAAGTCATATACACATTTATACAAAAACCATCACGACAGCCGATCGGATAGATATATGTAGTTATATAAATAAATATTTATATAACCATATTTATATATCGTTGGTTTAGACATAAAAGACGGCGCCGGGCTAACCGGGTAGAAGGTGGGACGAAGGGACTTAATTGTCTAAATTGGACCTCTGTCTACCCATGTATTGGGAATTGCGTGAAGATACTTTATTTTTTTTAATTTTTATATTACCATATAAAAGTCCAGGAATTTAGTATACTCATACATACAGTCACGACAGCCGAGTGGTTGGGTGATAGGAATTCGAGGTCAAGAAAACCAATGAGTTTTTTTTCAAAAATGTACCTACGAGTCATATCGTTATCTTGTTCACAAAGACGGCGACGGGCTAACCATCTGTCACGTTATTCCAAAAATGTCTTTGGTGGTTCAAAAGCATCTCTGCCTACATCAGTATTAAAAAAAGCGTAAAGATATTTTTTTCTTTTATATTTAAATATTTATCTATTTAAAATGTGTATCTATGTTAGTATATTGTATCGTTGGCTTGGACATTAAGACGGCGATAGGTTAACCGCTTCCCAGGTAGTACGAAAAACCTATAGTACTAGCCCATGGTACAAACCTACCAACTTAGATCGAACTCGGGTCTCTTAATTCGAATTCCATTATCCCAACCACTCGGATATCGTGAATTTTATTTTTTATTAGGAAAACTTTTGTATTCTAAATGTACCCGGCTATAACGACTACATTATAAATTTTCTGATAAATTTTATCACGAAATAATGAAACAAACGACTCTCGATCATTGTTTATCTCCGCGCCGGAAGCTATTTAATGTTGCAAACATTTATCGCTCGTCAATATCTATGTATGTTTCTATTGGCCCCTACGGAAATTGTTTTATCGTCGTTCTACGTTATTAATTGCCTATCGTTTATGTTGTACGATAAAAAATATCCTTAAGGCACAGTGTGCCTTAGTGTGTATTTTTTATACAATACACACATAAGTACACAGGGACATCACATACATTACTCTAATCCCAAAGTAAGCAGCTTAAAGACTTGTATTATGAAATCAATGACAACGAAGCTACCACAAACACACAGACCCGTGAAAATGTAGAAAAAGTGTCTTCTAAAGACACGATCGGGAATCGAACCCGGGACCACGGAACAGGCGACACTATGAAGACCAGTATGTGCGCCACTTGTCCATGGAGGTCATACGAATCCATCTCATCGACTATAGATTGTAATGTTTGATAGTGTGAGTGAACGCGGATTTATTTGTGTGTGTCGATTGTTCATCAAACGATCAATGAAATCAACGTGTATTTCGTGTTTTATTGTAATTTAATTCCACAAATATCGCAGTTTGAGAACGGTCTATAGAAGACCACATCGGGATACAGGCCTCTCAGTTATCATAATCGCTATGCTACTACTACGCTGTCAGCCACTGAGTGATAGCATCGACATCCTACATCGCGCTATCGAAGTACGCACGATTAAAAGCATATATACGATTACCGATAGCACACACTTAAGGAGGAGACGTCCTTCCCAGGTCACGATCTCCCGACCTGGCTGGTAGCTACCCTTTTTCCTTGAAAAAGCTTTATGAATTGTAACTTTCTCGATACAACCTTTATCTAATGTCGAGACAATCGGTCAAAACATTAATTTAGATAAAAAAAACTCTGCATCACACCACATCATTTTGTAAGGATGACTAGCATTTTGCAAAATAATATAAAATTGTTCTTTAATGTAAATTACAAATACTTGTTTTTTTTTAATATCTGTGTGTTTTGCAGTGATAAAATATTCTCATTTCGTACCATGACGTTAAGCATTTTAGATTGCCGCAATTAGCTCTTGATGTCTTTTTTAATTATAACAATTTATTGTTAATTATAACAATTTAGTATAATTAAATACATTCTGACCTAAACCATAAATGCTAAGTATAATTACACACTTGTTTGGTTTGTTTGTAAATAAAAATGTAAATAGTTAAATTAAGCAATAAAGATAAAATAAAATGTAACAAATAAGTTATCAACTATGTCACATACAACCTGTATAACAAATAACTTAAAGATATATATTAACATTTGTACACACTCATATATAAAATATAAAAAATATAAATAATTTTATTTACCCGCGCACCAAGTCGCGGACAAAAGCTAGTGATATCGTATTCCAAATTAAATTATTAGAAGAACCGATATACCTTTCCTCCCACCATAGTGGTAATTAATGTCTTAAATGTGCCTTAAAATGTATGGATTGTGGCTTTGAATCCTGCAAGAAGTATGATTAGGAATTTTTTACTTGAGTCGTTGAACGATGTTTATGTGTATAAATGATGTTAACTTATCCTATCTTGTAAATGTAAATTAACATCTATCTATATAAATTATATAATATAATTATATATTATATAAGGACCTGACACGTTGTCTTAATTGGCTACAGTGAAAAATAAGTCGCAAAGACTATACTGTGCCGACCTCTCTCTACACTAGTATTAAGAAATGCGTTCCAAAAAAGTTTTCTTTTGGTTTTTTTTTTCTGAAAGCTTCAATCAAATTACTGTAATAAATTTGATAATCGTCATCATAAGTTCCTATTATGGCAATATGCTGGACTGTTCTCGCCTAGAGATTTCACGAACACTTAGACGATATTGATCGTCCAGACCTTGCATATTTATTTAATTTATAATTTATATATATATAAATAATTCAATTTTATTTTTAGGCACGATAGCCGAGTGGTTGGGTGGTCGGTGACAACGAGTCTGTCACCGACCACCCAACCACTCCGCTATCCTTATACCATGGGGTTTTTTAAAAACTTATGTACGAACTTTATTCGTTGGCTTGAACAAAACGACGACGACGGGCTCACCTCCTGTCACGTTGTCCCGAAAATGTCTTCGGTGGAAGGTGGGTCAAAGGGACTTAATTGTCTAGACTAGAACTGTCTACCCCTGTATTGGGAATTGCGTGAAGATACTTTTTTCTTTTCTGTAGTTAACGGCGTATTTTTCGTACATATATAACCTGTGTTTAAGTTAGATGAACCGGAAGTAAGGGCAATATGGAATAGTAGATGTAGGGCTGGTTCCCTTACGAAAGATCCGCTCGTACACTTTTTTACTCAATTCTTATATTCGAGCAGGCTGTTTTCCACTGGAACCTTGCTGGATTACTTCCTTAAATGTATCATTACTTTTTACTATGCGATATACGAAGTGTCATTTCCTTTTAGTAGAAATTTAGTGTAGACTGATTTGACAATAGGGATGCTGGTACTCGAGATAATAATATATATCTATATATTATAATGTATATACAATGTAGAGAGAGTGAATGACTAATAATAAAGAAAATATATAGCGCGAAAGTTAACATTAAATGTCGTCGAGGTAGACGGACACTAACTTTTGAACACTATGTGAGCAAAGTGTTCGAAGAGGCGAGCGTCAAGAGTACTCGGATAACTAGACCTGCGTGTAAGAACCAATTATGCATTTGAAAGAAGCGAAAGAGGTATGTTAGGAACGTGACATTTGGCAATCTATTCTCTCTGGCTACCAGGGATTATGCGTGGTGATAAGTGAGTGAGTAATTTACTTAATATATTGTTCTTCAAGTAAAGGAATTTTAGGGGAAGCTGTTAGGAATTAATATAGGACTTCACGCCATTCCCAACAGATAAACAGTTTTAGATAATTGAGTCCTTTCGACCCACCTTCCACCGAAGACATTTTTTTGGGACAACAAGACCGGTGCGCCTGTCGCCGTCTTAATGTCCAAGCCAACGATATAAGTCGTTTTGAAAAAAAAACCGTTGGTACGAGACTGCCGCCTGGGGATCGACCTCGGGTCTCTTGACTCCGAACCCTCACTCCACTCAGCTGTCGTGACTAAAAATAAAAAGATAACTGACAACTGAATAAGACAAGTGTATAACTAATAAAATTTAACTCTACTGAAATAGATACATCGAAAACTTTTATACAAAGTTCATTAAGTGACTTCTGGGAAAAATACTGTTCAATTTTGTCGGAGCACCCCCACGCCCCCCTCCCCTTTTCCCGCCACCCCTCTTCTTGAAGTAAACAACTCGAAACGTGCTGGCCTGCATCCAGCCCTCGGAATAATTACAAATTGTAAAATACTTGTGTAGCATCTACGGCAAAATTGTGAACGAGATAAATTTTCAGTTAGAATAAAACTTCACTCTCTCAGATCAACCATTCACTACTATCAAACGGTCTTCGTTTGACTCATTCTTTTGAGAGACAGTAAATACGTTCTATTGTTCATCCATACATGCTTTCTTAATAATAGAAAAATGTGTCACATGAAGTATTTAATATAGTTTTAATTATGTATGTAGTCACGATAGCCGAGTGATCGGGTAATCGTGAGTTCGAACCCCAGGTGGTAGGCTCACACCAATGGTTTTTTTTTTTTCAAAATTTATATCGTTGGCTTAGACATAAACAAGGCGACAGGATCACCACCTGTCATTATCATCATCAGAAAAGTGAGTCGAAAGGACTAAATTGTCTATTCCTCTGTCTACCTAAGTATTGGAAATGGCGAGATAATATTTTTACTATTGAGATATTTGTATCTTTCTTTCTCACAGAGGTCGAAGTGATTTAAGTGTATACTTGCACAGCCTGTAGAAAAACACAACAGGTGGTAGATATGAAAAAAATGCCATAAAGCCCATGCTTGGCGGGCGGATTGGTGGTCATAGTTCCAGACATCGCGCATCTTTGACTGTCTTAATGGACTGACTGATCTTTGTTTGCTAAGTCGGTTAAGTTTACAGTATTCAAGGCTATGCCGTTACCTGTTTCTCATGTCACCCACGGGAAGAAAGTAGAAGGCTTACTTACTGTTACTTAGTACATAGTACTGGATTACATTACTTAAGATACATACATAGATAAGTACAGCAGGTTATTGCTCTAAATAAAATAAATAAATATATAAATATCTTCACGTAATTCTCAATACAGGGGTAGACAGAGGTCTAGTATAGACAATTAAGTCCCTTTGACCCACCTTCCACCGAAGATATTTTCGGGACAACGTGACAGGTGGTGTGTCCGTCGCCGTCTTAGGTTATTGCTCTGATCTAAAAATGGTAGCTTAAGCACTCGTGTCTGGTACTGCGATCACGAATCAACTTGCTTAATGTTTTACACTTATTAGTGTTTATGTATGTATATTGTACATGTGTAGATAAGTATATATATCTGTATGTGTATGTGCGTTTTTATGTATATTAATATGTAAGTATGTTTATTTTTTTATTTGAATAATGTGAAATAATATACTGTTTGTTTTGCACACTAGTTTGCTCCAATTATAAGTTTTCCAGTGACTGGCCTACTGAAAGAAATTTCAATTTGAAATAAGCTGTGCCTTTGTAATCATCTTTAGTTTTTTTGTTTCTCTGTTTCTTATATTGTAAATAAATAAAATAAAAAAATGTTTAAATGTTTTATTTTAAGTTTCGGGTGCATGTTATATTCAACGTATTTTCCATTAAAATCTTTCATAAACAAAATGGGTTAGACGCAAATAATTTATTGGTCCATACATATTTAATCTTGCGCGAACTGTACACGTATATCTCTGTCCAAAGATTTATCGCGGTAATAAAATTGCTGTAATAAAAATGAACGTGCACCATAAAGCTGGTAATCCAGGTAGATCTAATCAGGGTCGTATAATCTAAAACGCCGATTACTTCTGAACGTTCCGAAAAATAATTCATGAGCCGTATGTTGATAACGTAAATGTTTTCATCTAAGTTGCAGTTACGGTGGTGGTCTGGTGGGTCGAAAGGACTTAATTGATTCGACCTCTGTCTACCCCAATGTTGGGAATAGTATGAAGATATATTTTTTATTTACCTTGAAAGGTGATTTGTTTTAGTTTGGTGATCGGAATTCATGAAACCCGAGTTCGATCACAAGTAGGTAAGTTTGTGACAATGAGTTTTTTTAAAACTTATGTACTTGTTACATCGTTGATACATAAAGACGGCGATTGGCTCACAACGTGTGACAGGTTAGTTATAGTCCCATTTCAAATCACTTCCGATAAGATATGGTTCGAATGAACTTAAAATTGTGTACACCACTGGCTATCCCAGTGTTGAAAAATGCATGAATATATGATACAGGGTGGGCCGTAAATTTTTGCAAATTTGAAACATGAATAGAAATTAAACTACGATCATTATTTTTTCGATTATTTATTTAACGTAATAATCATTTATTGAAATTTACTTTTTAAAAATTACATCGTTGAGATGCGCCCCGTTTCTTCGTTGGCACTCCTGAAAATGACTACGCAAATTTTGAAAAACTCGCCGGCACATGCTGCGTGGGATATCTCTTCGGTGATGTTTTCTTTTAATTGGGATATAACCGTGGGTTTATTAAGGTAAACTCGACTCTTGAGGTATTCCCACAAGAAAAAATCGCATGGTGTTAGGTCGGGGCTTCTTGGAGGCCATGGAATATTACCTCTGCGAGAAATCAATTTATTGGGAAAGATTTCTTTAACCACCGGTAAACTCACATTTGATGTATGGCACGTAGCTCCATCTTGTTGCATCCAAGTTCTGCTATTGTATCCTTCAAATTCATGTATCTTCGGTATCAAAAACTCTCGCAACATCTACACATATTCCACTGAGTTCACAGTTACGTTATTTCCTTGATTATTTTCAAAGAAATACGAACCGATTATGCCCTTTGGCAATATGGCAGCCCATACTGTCGTTTTAGGTGAATGAAGTGGGTTTTGGTGTTTAAGACGAGGGTTTTCTGTGCTCCAATATCGATAATTGTGCTTGTTTACATGTCCATTAATGTGAAAATGGGCCTCGTCCGTAAACAATACATTCTCAAGAATAGAGAATCGCTCCAGCAGAGTGTCAGCCAATAACTTACGTTGAATGTAATCGTTTGGTTTCATCTCCTGCACAATTTGAAGCTTATATGGATGCAGCTTAATTTGCAAATTGGCCTTGCAAAATTTGCAGAGTAGTCCTTGGTATTGCCAAAGCCGCCGAACGCTTACGCGTAGACGATTCTGGATCATTCCTTACGGAAATTTCAACCTCCCGAACGTTCTCATCGGTTCTTCTTGAACGTGGCCGCCCTGTTTGTCTAATATTCATTGTCGATCCCGTTTGTTCAAACTTCTTAATCCAAGCTTTGATTAAATTAACACTTGGACACTCATTTACATGACGTAATCCGTACTCAATTCTAAATAAGCGTCGTACAGTAACGTAGGAATCGTTATTTTTATAAAACTGCTTAACACAAAAAGCACACTGTTGTCACGTGAAGCGCTCCATCGTTACTAAAACTGCATGAAGCGACGCACAGTTCCCCGCTACCCGCGCGTCCGTCTCTCTGACGGTTTTTGAAAAATCAAGTGTTGCTATTTGAAAAAATTTACGACCCACCCTGTATTTATATACAGAAACCGAAATATGGCTGAACAAATTATTAAATTTAATAGCTAAGACAAAAAAAAATATAAAATAAAATATCTTCACACAATTCCCAATACAGGGGTAGACAGAGGTCTAGTCTAGCTAATTAAGTCTCCTTCGACCCACCTTCCACCGAAGATATTTTCGGAACAACGTCACAGGTGGTGACCCCGTCGCCGTCTTTGTGTCCAAGCCAACGATATAATTCGTACATAAGTTTTTTTAAAAAACCCATTGGTACGAGCCTGCCACCTGGGGATCGAACTCGGGTCTCTTGACTCGAAATTTTGACCACCCAACCACTCGGCAATCGTAAAAAAAAAGTCAACTTACCTAGCTAACTAACCACCTGTTTTTTTTGTCTTTTATGGTAACCGCCTTCGATGCTTTTCCACTCCTATAGGCAGACAGGCAGAGAATGCTTTTAGCATTATGTCCGCCTTTTGTCACTATATATTTTAATAAGGTGCAATAAAGTTGAATAAATAAATAAATAAATGAATAAATAAATAAATAACCAAACTAAAAAATATCATCACGCCGTACACTCAGTAAATGAATTTCGAAAAACTCATCGATACACGTTTCCGCTAGGGGATCTAATTCGAATCTTTTTATTCGTATACAGACATACATACATACATACATAATGGCCTATTAAAGTCCACTGCAGGACCTAGGCCTCTCCCATAGGGAGGATTTGCCATAATCGCCACGCTTGGCAAGCGGATTGGCGATAGCAGTATCAGACACCTCACACCTTAGACGCTGCTGCCTATCTTCAGTCCGATTATTTTGGTCTGATATTTTTCAAGTTTTTCAAGCGTTGAGATAGTTTCGGAATTAACCATATATTTAGACTAGTATTTAAACTAGTCACGATAGCCGAGTGGTTGGGTGGTCGGAATTTCGAGTCGAGAGACCCGAGTTCGATCCGCAAATGGCCGTACCAATGGGTTTTTCTAAAAACCTACGTACAAATTATATCGTTGGTTTGGACATAAAGACGGCGACGGGCTCACCACCTGTCACGTTGTCCCGAAAATATCTTCGGTGGAAGGAGGGTCGAAGGGACTTAAATGTCTAGACTAGACCTCTGTCTACCCACGTATTGGGAATTGCGTGAAGATATTTTTATATTATTTTATATTGATATTTTTAGAGATGGTTATCCTGCCATGTATCGGTTGCTTTAACTATATTAAAGGGTACGCCCCTTAGTCGCCTCTTACGACACCCACGGGAAGAAGGGGAGTGGCAATATTCTTACACCGTTACCACACGGTTTATTAGTACGAGTATATCATCTAATAATTTAACTAGCATGGCTTTGGAATAAATAACTCGATTATAATTATAATTATCACATTTTATCTAACATATTTGGAATAGTTTACTGTACTTGTTTAAAAAACATTAAAAACATCTTTACGCCATTCCCAATGCTGGGGTAGACAGAGGTTCAACATATACCGTCCTTTCGGCTTACCGTCCACCGATTTTTTTAGACACCATGCCGGATAGCGAGCCTGTTGCCAATGATATAAATCATACTTAATATTTGAAAAAAAATACTCATTGATACGAGCCTACCACCTAGAAACCGAACTCGGGTCTCTTGACACGAATTCCGATCACCCAACCACTCAACAGTCGTGACTTATATAAAAAATATCTATCATATTAAATGCATTGTTGTTGTATAGAAGAAAAGTCACGATAGCCGAGTTGTTGGGTGGTCGGAATTTCGAGTCGAGAGACCCGAGTTCGATCCGCAAATGGCCGTACCAATGGGTTTTCTAAAACCTACGTACAAATTATATCGTTGGTTTGGACATAAAGACGGCGACGGGCTCACCACCTGTCACGTTGTCCCGAAAATATCTTCGGTGGAAGGAGGGTCGAAGGGACTTAATTGTCTAGACTACAACTCTGTCTACCCAGTATTGGGAATTGCGTGAAGATATTTTTATATTATTTTATATTGATATTTTTAGAGATGGTTATCCTGCCATGTATCGGTTGCTTTAACTATATTAAAGGGTACGCCCCTTAGTCGCCTCTTACGACACCCACGGGAAGAAGGGGAGTGGCAATATTCTTACACCGTTACCACACGGTTTATTAGTACGAGTATATCATCTAATAATTTAACTAGCATGGCTTTGGAATAAATAACTCGATTATAATTATAATTATCACATTTTATCTAACATATTTGGAATAGTTTACTGTACTTGTTTAAAAAACATTAAAAACATCTTTACGCCATTCCCAATGCTGGGGTAGACAGAGGTTCAACATATACCGTCCTTTCGGCTTACCTTCCACCGATTTTTTTAGACACCATGCCGGATAGCGAGCCTGTTGCCAACGATATAAATCATACTTAATATTTGAAAAAAAAATACTCATTGATACGAGCCTACCACCTAGAAACCGAACTCGGGTCTCTTGACACGAATTCCGATCACCCAACCACTCAACAGTCGTGACTTATATAAAAAATATCTATCATATTAAATGCATTATTGTTGTATAGAAGAAAAGTCACGATAGCCGAGTTGTTGGGTGGTCGGAATTTCAAGTCGAGAGACCCGAGTTCGATCCCCAGGTGGCAGTACCAATGAGTTTTTTCTAAAAACTTATGTACGAATTTCATCGTTGGCTTGGACATAAAGGCGGCGACGGGCTCACCACCTGTCACGTTGTCCCGAAAATATCTTCGGTGGAAGGTGGGTCAAAGGGACTTAATTGTCTAGACTTGACCTCTGTCTACCCCTGTATTGGGAATTGCGTGAAGATATTATTATTATATTTATTATTGTTGTATCATTTTTGTCATCTTCGTTGTACTGTGTGTCACGCATGTACGTGACAATTTAAAAGACGTTATAACACTGTTCGTTGTAGTAATGGCTTCTTTTTTGAATAACAGCTGCTTACGCAAGCCCATTTCTACAACTGTCTGGTTTTGATTTAATTAATACACTAACATGTTTAGCATGTATCGCAAGCGGCTCGTTGGTCTAGGGGTATGATTTTCGCTTAGGGTGCGAGAGGTCCCGGGTTCAAATCCCAGACGAGCCCAATTTTTATTACCTCCAAGTTTATTTTTGCACTAAATAAATAGTACTCTTACTACTTACTGACAATCCCTGACGGGGTAGCCAGAGAGAGCAGATCGCCGAGTGTCACGATCCCTACGTACCTCTTTCGCTTCTTTCAGATTCATTATCTTCTTCATACATGCACGTCTAGGTATCCCAGTACTCTTGACCCTGCCCTCTTCGAGCTCACATGGTACGCTTCGCTTAATAATAATAGAAACTCCTATGTTATAAAAACAATTTCTTTTTATAACATAGGAGTTTTTTATGAAGAGCACCTGCTCTGGAACTATTCTTCGCTACCTTCAAAAGGTTCATAAATATCTTCACGCCATTCCCAATACAGGGGCAGACAGAGGTTGGAGGACAATGAAGTCTTTTCGACCCACCTTCCAACAAAGGCCGGCAATGCATCTACTATTCCTCTGGTAATGTAGGTGTTCCTTGGCGGCGGTGATCACTTATCATCACGTGAGCCACCTGCACGTTTGCCCCGTATTCTATTAAAAAAAATATTTTTAGCACAACATTACAGGTGGTGACCCCGTCGCTATCTTTATATCCAAGCCAACGATAAGCACAATTCCCAATAGAGAGGTAGACAGAGGTCTAGAGTAGACAATTAAGTCCCCTTGACCCACCTTCCCATTTTCGGGACAACGTGACTGGTGGTGAGCCCGTGGCCGAACTATATAATTCGTACAAAAGTTTTTGATAATGTCTCTGTCAAAACTTGATTTTATGATAATATCTTTGTCAAAACTTGATTTAAAGATAGGAGATATAAGAGGATACCCACGGAGTTTCTTCCGCCGATTTTTTCCGTCAGAGGAACCTCATTATAAGTAAAATATTTATTCACATTTCTAAGAGGCTCGTTGGTCTAGGGGTATGATTTTCGCTTAGGGTGCGAGAGGTCCCGGGTTCAAATCCAGGACGAGCCCAAATTTTTCGTATTTAATTTATTAACTGACTTAACATTTTATTTATGCTAATTTAAAAATTATAAAATAACTTGAAGAATGACACTTACTTTTTTTTACACGCTTTTTATTAGCTTCATTTGTATGTATGTTTGTATATTTGTAACCGACTTCTTTGGGCATGATTTTGACCCACTTTAAACGGCCAGATTTCGTTCAAACTTTGTAGATTTATTCAGGACCGATGGCAATACACTAATTTGATAAAATTATTAGTACTGCTTTTTCGTTTCATGTAATTCCAAATCATAGCAGCGCTAGACGTAAGAATCATATTGAATAAAGATATATCTTGAAACAAAGTCGAAAAAACCTTAAGGTTTTAATAACAAATAAAAGAGATATTTTATAAAATAAAATATACAAATTAAGGTAATTATTAAGCTAAAATTATTTTTTAAGCTAAAAAATTTGGGCTCGTCCGGGATTTGAACCCGGGACCTCTCGCACCCTAAGCGAAAATCATACCCCTAGACCAACGAGCCGCTTGTGAAATTAGCTGAATAAATTATGCTATTAGTTGAATTAATATTATTTTACACTTGTAAAAATAAGTGCACTTGTGTAAACAGTTGTTTTGTTCTTTTAATTATTCCAATAAACAATGTTTGGAATGCGAGAAAGAGTGCGTGAAAGCAACAAAATTGTATAACCTCAAGGGCACGTATTTGTATCTTCGCGCAGATCCCAATATTGGAGTAGTCAGAGATCTAGACAGTAAAGTCCTTTCGACCGACTTTTCACCGAAAATATTTTTGGGACAACATGACTGTTAGCAAACCTGTCGCCATATTTTATGTCCAAGCCAACAATATACATCGTACATAAGTTTTTTTTAAAAACTTATTCGTACGAGCACAACACCTGGGGATCGAACTCGGGTCTCTTGTCTCGAATTCCGATCACCCAACCACTCGGCAATGGTACACTTTCAGACACACATTTTCATTCCACACGGACATGTAACGGGGCAAGCATTTATAACGTAATGAATGTAATTCAAAGGATTCATAGATATGTTTAGTCCTAAACAAATGTTTAGTCCTGAGTAAAAATAGTTTTCTTCGTAACAACTTTGATCTCGATAATTATTTTGTGTTACTTCATCAAAACTAAATTGGAACAAGTTAGATTTATAACTATACGTTGTAAATAAATAAATTAAATAAATAAATATCTTCATGCAATTCCCAATACAGGGGTAGACAGAGGTCTAGCTTAGACAATTAAGTCCCTTGGACCCACCTAACAGTGGTAGAGCCACGCATCGGCTTTTGATGTTGCACAAATGGGCCGTCTCGACCGGGGAAGGACAACGATCTCACAGAATACCGGCGTGAAGTAGAAGTCTAACAAACTTCTGCGTTTCGTCTAGTGAGTGCAGGTAACCGGAGGCCCACATACCCCCCTCCCACAATTCTGGGGGGCACTCACGTGAGCCGCCTGCTCGTTTGCCTCCCTCTTCTATAAAAAAAACCTTCCACCTATGTTATTTTCGGGACAACGTGACAGGTGGCGAGCGACAGAAGACGGCGACGTCTTTATGTCCAAGCCAACGATATGATACGTACATTAGTTTTAAAAATACCATTGGTACGAGCCAGCCACCTGGGGATCGAACTCGGGTCTCTTGTCTCGAATTCCGATCACCCAACCACTCGGCAATGGTACACTTTCAGACACACATTTTCATTCCACACGGACATGTAACGGGGCAAGCATTTATAACGTAATGAATGTAATTCAAAGGATTCATAGATATGTTTAGTCCTAAACAAATGTTTAGTCCTGAGTAAAAATAGTTTTCTTCGTAACAACTTTGATCTCGATAATTATTTTGTGTTACTTCATCAAAACTAAATTGGAACAAGTTAGATTTATAACTATACGTTGTAAATAAATAAATATCTTCATGCAATTCCCAATACAGGGGTAGACAGAGGTCTAGCTTAGACAATTAAGTCTCCTTCGACCCACCTTCCACCGAAGATATTTTCAGGACAAATATTTGTGTAAATAATAATAATAATAAATATCTTCACGCAATTCCCAATACAGGGGTAGACAGAGGTCTAGCTTAGACAATTAAGTCCCTTGGACCCACCTAACAGTGGTAGAGCCACGCATCGGCTTTTGTTGTTGCACAAATGGGCCGTCTCGACCGAGGAAGGACAACGATCTCACAGAATACCGGCGTGAAGTAGAAGTCTAACAAACTTCTGCGTTTCGTCTAGTGAGTGCAGGTATCCGGAGGCCCACATACCCCCCTCCCCCAATTCTGTGGGGGGGGGGGGGCACTCACGTGAGCCGCCTGCTCGTTTGCCTCCCTCTTCTATAAAAAAACCTTCCACCTATGTTATTTTCGGGACAACGTGACAGGTGGCGAGCGACAGAAGACGGCGACGTCTTTATGTCCAAGCCAGCGATATGATACGTACATTAGTTTTAAAAATACCATTGGTACGAGCCAGCCACCTGGGGATCGAACTCGGTTCTCTTGACTGAAAATTCCGACCACCCAACCACACGGCTATCGTAACCCATTATATACTCATTATACTTAACTATACGTAGTAATGTAATGTAATTAATGGTTGCGGGACTTTTTCACTATATTGACGACTCGATTAACGAGTTGGTAGTGAACGTGATTCAGAACGGGATTGAGGCTTCGAATCCCACTAGGTCAAATATTTGTGTAAATAAATAATAATAAATAAATATCTTCACGCAATTCCCAATACAGGGGTAGACAGAGGTCTAGTCTAGACAATTAAGTCTCCTTCGACCCACCTTCCACCGAAGATATTTTCAGGACAAATATTTGTGTGATGTATATAAATGTTTGTATTAGAGTCATGGATATTTACATGTACATATGAATATTTATTTTAGTTTATATACGTATGTATGTAATTCTAATGTCCTATTGACTTGGACACGACGAGACAAGACGGCGGATGCCTCACACCAGTCCCAAATAAGCTTTTCTAAAATGTGGGTCGAAAGGACTTTGCTGTCTAAACTGCTGCCTACGCCAATATTTTTTAATTGTGTAAAAAAAGCATCAGATTTATATCAACGCCGTAAATCATACACAAATTTAGAAAAAGTCGTTAGTACTAGTGTTCTAAATAGGGATCCAACTCAATTTTTATTCTCTTTCCAATGAAATGGCTACATTTTCAGAATGTCCATATCAAATAAAAATATTTATTGATCGAAATAAGAAAGTACATTCGATCGTAATTTTTTGAATCTATAAAAGTTTTCTTAGTTTTTTAAACGTTAAACTTATCTACAAATGTTATCGTTGTCTGGGGCAATAAGATGATTCTAATAGATTAAGGTGATAGATAAAGTAAAACATTAGATGACGTAAGAGAACTGATTTATTATTTGTCTACCGACATAACAATAATAATACCTGCAACATGCCCTTTCAATATAGAAAGGTATATGAGAGAACGTAAAATGCAATACTGATTATTTGAAGTTCAAGTAGTTACCTGAGATTTCCATGTGACAATTATTTTTTTTTTCATACATAATTGTATATCAAGTAGTACATAAATTATTAAAAATATAGCTTAAAGAATAAATTATTGCAAATTGCATTTATTTTTCCATAAACATTATGTAGGTTTTTACTTCACATATATTCACTTATACATCACTTTTTACATAGTAAAATGTTAAGTTCATTGAAGAACATTAGAAATTTATAAATAAAATAAAATTACAATTACATGTATATAAATATATACTCGTATAGACAGATAGATAGGGACATCACATACATTGCTCTGATCCCAAAGTATGCAAATTAAGCTTGTATTACGAAATCAGAAACAACGAAGGCACAACGAACACCCGGACTCGAAAAAGGCTTAGACGTTTCGTAATCATATCATAGAACGTTGTGAAAAGCCTATAGAAAATTAGATGCCTATTATATGTGCCTTGTACAATTCGAGGTTTTACAAATGTTACAGCCGTAGTCGCACTGTACAATGCACTTGTTAGGAGTCAACTAGAATGTAACGTAGTGATTAGGGCTCCACAGGAAACTAAATTGTGTTGGAGAGGGTGCATAAAAAATTTTACGTAACTATCTATAAGGTTATATGGAGTGTACACATATCACCCATCAATGCACCCAACACTTTATCCTGGGAATGGTACGCTACAATGAACTTAAAGCTAGGAGGGAACTAACGCTAATATTATGCATTCAAAGCATTTAGAAAGAAAAGTTTATTCTCATATTACAAACTATACAATACTTATACTCGTATGTGTCAATGCGTCATCTGGGAACAGGAGCACACTCAGCATAATGCCATGAATTTTTTCTCCATGGCGCTGATTTTCAGTGGGTCCAACCAGTGACTTACCGAAATCAGTGCTATATGTATACTCATTTTATTATCTTTTAAACCAAATTATGATGAAAGAATTATGCACAACAAGGGGGAAAGAGACAATAACTATCTTAAGTGAGAGGGAGAGAGTAGCGTTCAAGGTCGAATGCTACTTCGACACAGCACGTCCCGTTTATGTTGCTTTCAGATGCTCTTAGAAGGGCTATACGAACACTACAAAAGGGGAAATTATAAAAAACCTTAAAAGGGCTACATACTATTTAGTGGAAAGGTTAGCAACGTGGATATATTGGCGCAGGTGAGACTGTGTGCCAGATAGGTATGTGGAACGAAGACGGCGGCCGCCACTGCTGAGCGTGCCGCGAACGCACCAACCTGCTTTAACATGCGCCGTTGACGCGCGCGCTCCGCACCCTTAACCTCATTGCCGAAGAGGTTGATCTGTTTTCTAACAATTAAATCTGGTGAAACAATTAAGTCTTTTCAAGCCACCTCCCACCGAAGATATTTTTGGACAACATGATAGGTTGTAAACCCGTTGCTGTCTTTATGTCCATGCCAAGACATAAATCGTACATAAGTTTTGAAAAACCCATTGATACAAGTCCCGGAGATCGAACTCGGGTCTTCTGATTTGAACTCCTATCACCCAACTACTCGGCAACCGTGACTTTAATGATACACGTCTAGTTTAAAACTGAAACAGTAATTTGTTTTCATATACGTGAAAATTGTCTAGGAGATTTATCTCTTAACGATTTCACTATCTTCGGAGTTTTCTACTACACTTTATTGCGCATTGTATTCGAGGCACCTCACTTAACCTCGATTCAAGAAATTTATGGCCGCTAAAGCTCAACTATTGTTACGGCAAGAGTAATAGCTCCTTCTTACCCATTTTATTAGGAATCCTTAGTAAGTAATATTTCACACAGCACTGGCAAAAATCTAATTTATTTAAAGTGTTTAATAATTTAAAAAAATATCTTCACGCCATTTACAATACTACAGTAGATGGAGGTGCAGCAATTAAGTCCTTCAGTCCCACCTTTCATCAAAAAAATTTTTTGGGAAAGGTGGGGACGGCCTGTCGACGTCTTTATGCCCAAGCACATAAAATAAAAAAAAACCCGATGGTACGAGTCTGCAGGAAGCAGGGAATCAAAGTTAGTTCTCTTGAGTCATATTCTGATCACCCAACCATTCGGCTATCGCGAATTTACGACAGTTTATTACATTCATAAACTGTTTTATATAACCTCACTTTCAGAGTATGCACTTGAGATAATCGTAAAACATTGTATCTTTAAAACACCCATAAAATTATCATAAACACTCTCGTATATTCGAGTTCTGAAATATGAAAACACTTTATAAAATTAACACTTGCTAGTGTATAACGATTTCTTGTTTTTAAGAGGTTACAACACTGCGAGCTCCAGACACGTCGAGAAAATGATATCACAAAACAACGCGATAAAATACGTAAATAAATATTACAAATATAAAACTCTTCACACTCATATCAAATACTTAAAACAAAGCAGACACTAGACATTAGTAATTTTGATGCACATTTCACTCGAAGTTATTTAGGATTCGGATTTCACTTAAAAAATAAAAATATTAAATAGTCAAACGAGGCCGTTAAATAAATTGGAATGTATGAATAAAAATGATATACAAATTGTATTTATTTTTATTTTTCGTCAATAATTTTTTTCCATAAATACAAATTAGATTATATTGTGATATACGTTGTGAGGAATATGCCATAAGAGCGAAACCAGTCAAGTATTTAAAGGAAAATAAATAAATTTTGAAATTATAAAAGTGTAAAAGTGAATTGGAATTTATTTAATCAATGTATTCAATATTTCGTAGGATAAAATACACTTCATTAAATTACATAGCGCTAACTTAACAACGTGAATGTGACATTGATTAATCATAAATTCGCGTATTCTTCGAAGAATATACTCATTTATTTAAATTAAACTTCGATGTATTAAGGCTGAGATGGTACAAATCATGATAAATTACTAAACGAAGTCACTGATTTATTCGAATGTAATAATAATTGCAAAAATAATGTTCCAAATATGAAGTATCATATACATTTATAACGCTATTCACAATACTTGGGTAGACAGAGATCCAGACAATTAAGTTCTTCGAAAGAACATTCCTCATTTTGGGACAACGTGACAGGTGGTAAGCCTGTACATTTTGCAAGAACCAGGGGTTGAACTCGAGTCCCTGGAAACGAATTTCGATCACCCAATCACTGGGCTGTCATAACAAACACTGAACTGACTGAACTGACTGTGTAGGTACCAAAACTAAAAAAAAAAAAGCTTTAAAGTATAATCAAAATAAAGATATACGATACTGTATAATCTACTCTTAAATCTTCTCTACAACTTCTCAGATCATTCAACTGGTATAGAATGCCTTTTGGCACTAAGCCCATAGTTTTGTGTTTTATTTTGAGCCAATAAAGAAAAACACGATTTTTTTAAGAATACTAGCTATGCTTAGTAACATTACAAGTATTCTTGTTAACCATTCGAACTAAGCCACAATGCTTTTTAAAGGTCTTTTCTGAAGTACAATTTTTGTGTCCCAATCTCGTTTTAGTAATATATTATTCTTTGAGAACGGAGTTCTAAACTTCAGGAATTATGGCTTCATTTTAAAAATTATATTTTAATGCAATGGCCGTAAATTGTTGAGTGAAATTTTAAGGCATCCATATTAAAGGCTCGAACTTAATTCAAAATCAAGGACAAAAAATGTTTATGCGATTTAAGCTTGTTTAAAGCTCTCTTTTATATTCACGGTCCGAGTGAACACTAGTTGGTGGTGACCTTGCCTTAGAATCTACGGGTCCAGGGTTTAAATCTCGCTGGGGGCAATAATTTGTGATATAAATATAAACTTTAGTACTCGAGTCATGGATGTTTAAATTATTAAAAAAAAATTATATTATGAATTGATATATTTATAATCTATGAACGCAAGTATATTGTACCGCTGGCTTGAACACTATAATGGCGATAAGCTGGCCTGTTAAGTGCAAAATGGATCGAAGGACTAGATTGTGTCGACTTCTGTCTATCCCAGTGTTTGGAAATGCATGTAGAGAAAAACCGAAACAAAACTTGTTAAGTTTTGTTTCGGTTTTTGTCTACAAACTTTTATCAAATTATTATAATAAATATGATCGTCGTAGTCATAAGTTTCTATTGTATGCGATATGCTGGACTATTCTCACCTAGAGATTCCACGAATAGTGATAATGCCGAATACCAAATAACCGACTACTATCTTGACCGAAGCGCCGAATATACGGTCTTAGAATATTTGACGTATTGACAGGTTTAGAAAAAATCTCTTAGAACGCTCTGGAAATAAATTGTCATGAGTCTTCTCCGGTGTTTCTTCTACATTTCGCATGAGAATGAAATATTAATGAAAACGGAAATGATGTTATGCATATTGCTTTGCCCAAATTTGAATCGTGATGTATGTTATTAAACATTATTAAACGATTTTATGTTTATCAGTGAAGTAAGGTCTTTTACTGTCTTATATTTATAAATTTTCCGAGGAAGTTGCTATATACAATGTGGTGATAGTAAGTCAGTCGTCTACTGTGATATCAGTATCTGCAATTGGTAACAAGAAAATATAATCACTCTACCTACGTCTGTCTGTACACCTTGCGCCGAAGACATTTTTGAGACAACGTTATAGGGCAACGTGAAACCGTACATAAGTTTTGAAAAATTTGTTGTTTTTATTGGTACGAACCTACCATTGGAGATCAAACTCGGGTCTCATGACACGAATTCCGATCACCCAACCTCTCGGCTATCGAGACTTTTTTTCTTAGCAATTACATTTTACAATCTATTTTGTATTGATAATTAAGTGAACGGTATAACATGCACTTTCTTCAAGCGTGATTTTCTAAATTTAAAATATTTATTTGATTACCCTCAATGCAGATAGCAATGTTAAGTAGTTGGAAGTGTTTACGAATCGCTTTCAGGTCAGATTATACAGCAAAGTTGTGGTGATCCCCGGCTTAAAGCGATAGGATCAATGGAAATTGACTTTCCAATTTAATCTCTTCAATTGTGATTGTTGCAAACAAATAAATGTTTGATATTGCGAACCGGATTCAGTGCTTTAATGACTTTAATGCTTCCGTTATTCAAATGCTTCCGTTACTCTTTCAATTTAAGAGTTATAAATGACTGAGGCTCTGTAAAATTTATAATTACCTTATAGTATCCATTTAAGTCACGACAGCCTAGTGGTTAGGTGGTCGGAATTCGAGTCAAGAGACCCGTGTTCGATCCCCAGGTGGCAGACTCGTACGAATGACTTTTTTTCATATCCTTTTGTACGAATTATATCGTTGGTTTGTGCATTAAGTCGGCGACGAGCTCTCCACCTGTCATCTTGTCCCAAACATATCATCGGAGAAAGGTGGGTCGAAACGAATTAATTGTCTAGATCTCTGTCTACCCCTTACTGTATTGGGAACGGCGTAAATATATTTTACCTTACAGTATTACTACTAGGATATGTTATACCGCCACGCTTGGCCAGCGGATCGTCGACCGCAGTATCTGACCATTCGTACATTAGACGCCAATTAGCGGCCAATCATCGATCTAATGATTTCTTGTATTTACGAGAATACTACACATCATAAATAAAACGATTTTCGATTGACGTTGACGAAAACGTTGAGTCCCCTCGTGACCACGGATGCTGTAAAGCATCCGAAACGTCGGGAAGTAAAAATAGTTTGTAAAAACTAATAAAAAACGCGATAAAATCCGAAAATCGTTTTATTTACAACCATCGATCTGCTGACATAAAAGACGGCGACGGGCTCACAACCTGTCACGTTGTCCCGAAAATATCTTCGGTGGAAGGTGGATCTAGGGGACTTAATTTTCTAGACTAGACCTCTGTCTACTCCTGTAAAGAGAAATGCGTGAAGATATTTTCTTATTTTATCGATCTGCTGAATTTTGGTCTGGTACGCTCCGTGGTTATCTCGCCATCCGTCGGTAGTCAATTGCATTTCCAAGGCTTTTCTCTTAGTCGTCTCTTACGACACCCATGGGATGAAGTGGGTGGTATATTATTGCGCCAGTACGAAACGTCTATATACGTCTATTTTATATTTGATTTATTTCATGTGTACTATCCAAAACATTAACATTAAAATCCATTAGATTGAAGAAGGGAGTATAAATCCAGTGAAGCGTTTGCTTCAACTCATAGACAACTGATCTTACAGCCCATAAACAAAACAACTTCCAAAAGATCATTGGCATTTTTTTTTATTTGAACTGTTTGAAAACATGTGAAGACATTGCCTGTGAAAATGATAAATGTAGAAACATTTTATTTGATAACTTCACATTTATCAGTTGAGTATCTTTGTCTGTTATTGTTTACAGTTAAGATAAATTATCATACGTGTTTCCGGACATTCATCACACTTCCTCGACATTAACTAGGCTGGATTCAACTGGCGATTTAGGAAACCCTGTCACTATAGCTTTTTTCCATTAATCTTTACTAAATTTCCTAATACTGAAGTAGAATAAAATAAATAAATATCTTCTCGCAATTCCCAATTCAGGGGTAGACAGAGGTCTAGTCTAGACAATTAAGTCCCTTCGACCCACTTTCCACCGAAGATATATTCGGAACAACGTGACAGGTGGTGAGCCCGTCGCTGTCTTTATGTCCAAGCCAACGATATAATTCGTACATAAGTTTTTGAAAAACCTATTGGTACGAGCGTGCCAACTGGGGATCTAACTCGGGTCTTTTGACTCGAAAATCCGAACACCCAACCGCTCGGCTATCGTGACTTTTTTTATTTTTATTTTATTTAGAATTAGGGTACCACGTTAAGTGTTAAACTGCGGGCTTTCTATAAGTGATTTTTAATTGAAAGCTCGCAAGTAATTTATTTTAATATAAAAATATAATGTTTCGTAAATGTTTCTTTATTTGTTAAACGTCACGTGCTTTAAAAGCTCATTTTGAAGATAAAAGAAAATATCGTCATGTCATCGTCACTGGGGTAGAAAGAGCTCTAGATAATTAAGTCCTTTCGACCCACTTTTTACCGATGATACTTTTTTGAACAACTTTACAGATGGTGAGCCTGTCGCCGTATTTATCTCCAAGCCTACGTTATAAATCGTACATGAGTTTTTGAAAAAACCCTATGGTACAAGCCTACAACTTGGAGAACAAACTCAGTTCTCTTGACCAGAATATCCATCACCCAATCACTCTGCTACCTTGACTCCTGGAGAAAGGCTTTTTTTTACAAGACTCATAGCATTTTAGACACTGCTTCCCGTCACCGATCAACTACGTTTTCATCCATATTTTTTGGAATGGTTATAAAGTCGTCTGTCGGTAGCTCTTGTCATTTTTAAATATCGAATTCCTTTTTTCCTAGTCGGCTGTTACGTTAGACATAAGGAACAAAGGTTTGGCAAATTCTCACGCCGTCTGTCAATGACAAAAGAAAAAGTGATTTCTTAAACATTTATATTTCCCTCATTTTGTAATATTTTATATGTTAAGTTTATTCCAAATTATGGTAAAGCAATAAACAACTTTTTTATAACTTTGGTAACTTTAACTAAAATATTTGTATTGTTTCCGCCTATAGGGAGGAAAAATGCAAATAAACCCTTTAATAAGAAACTTCAAAACTAAGATCATAATCATACCTTGTCAGATCTTTTTACACATCAAATATCATATACCTATAAATATTTTACGCATGCACCTCTTGAACCAACAAACATCATTCATTGTTTAAGAAATAAGTTAGTCTGCGTTTTTCCTTAGCATGAATTGTTATTATCTAACTTTATGACATTACTTCTGTAACTTCTGTAATAAATTCCACTCGATTGTAATGTAAAACAAACAATCATAAATAAGCCCAACCATTTACATGTTAAATAAGATATTAAATTTTACGAACTGCCAGTAAATATTACGCATATTTCATCAACCACCACAGATTATAAAACACAAAGAACAGAATTGACCTCTGAAGTAGCTCGGAATACAATTTAATTTTGCCAACAATAAACACAAATCTGATTTCAGTTGATATTTGATTTTAGAAACCCGTGAGCCGTTTGAACAGTGAAGTCAATTTATGGCTTTATTGACTGTACAGAACGCAGATTCAGTAATATTTGAATCAACAGCAAATTTAGATTTAAAAGTTATTTATACGAAACCATTAGCTTTTTCTTCTTAAAATTTGGCATCAATTTCTTTTTTATTTAAATGTCAAGGACATTAAAAAAATTAAAAATGTTAACGTAATTCTACATCAATCCGATATCATCATCAAATCGTTCCGATAGTTTATTTGGTAGTGAAACTGTTCTCTTAGCATAGAGTTGTGGGTTCGCAAAATTCTTTAGGGGCAAATATCTGTGTGATGAATATATGTGTACCCGAATTGTAGAAGTTAATACTAATAATTCTACATGATGTCTATATAAATATTTAGCCACCTTAGGCAGGATTTCATTGGATCATTGCAAACTGCATTGATTTTTTACGATTCTATAACAATTGACGATCTATACGACGTCGAAGAGTAGCATAAACATCGGTTTCAAGGTTTGCCATCTCGAGGTCCCGGGTTCGATTTCCGGTCGGGTCAATATAGAAAACCACTTTTTCTACATTTTCTCGGGTCTGGGTGTTTGTGATTACTTCATTGTTTTCCATACCATAAGTGCTTTAGCATCCCACATTGGTATCGGAGCAAAGTGTCTGATGTTGTCTTATCTTTATATGTATTTATTTATTTATTATTTATTTATAATTAAAGTCATGATAGCCGAGTTGTTGGCTGCTCGGAATTTCGAGTCGAGAGACCCAAGTTCGATCCCCAGGTGGCAGTACCAATGAGTTTTTCAAAAACTTATGTACGAATTTCATCGTTGGCTTGGACATAAAGACGGCGACGGGCTCACCACCTGTCACGTTGTCCCGAAAATATCTTCGGTGGAAGGTGGGTCAAAGGGACTTAATCGTCTAGACTTGACCTCTGTCTACCCCTGTATTGAGAATTGCGTGAAGATATTTTTTTTTTTTTTATTTATAATTACAATGTCTAGTTCTATCATAAAATGCTTCAAATTTATATTGTCTCTAATAATAATTTATTTTAACTAATATTTGTTTCAGGTAAGCAGAAGTTCTTCTATTCACTGGTATTTTTTTACATACAGAAGTTTTTTTATGCAATTAATTAACTTTATTAGACAATTAGAACGATGAATTACGTCTTCGAGATAAGATAAGAGTCTTCGGATTTTATACCTTTCTATTTTTATACCTTCACGTATTTGCCAATACGGAAGTAGACAGTAGTCCAGTCAACAACAACCCTTATATCACCGGAGCTTATTATCTGTCGCCGTCTTAGTAGCCGCTAATAAGACCAAGCTAATGATATTAAGCACTTTGCTCCCCATCGCATATATTTTGGGAATCAAAGTCAACTCTTCTGATTCAAATTCCGATCACTTAACCAGTCGTTTATCGCGTCATGTGGAAATTTTAAACGTGACAGACGATAAGCATCTCACCGTATTTATGTCCAAGCCAATGATATGAATCGTTCATATATTTTGAAAAAACTCATTGGTAAGAGCTAATCTCCTGAGATCAAACTCGGGTCTCCTGTCACGAAGTCCGATCACCCAATCAATCGGCTATCGTGGCTTTTTATATAATTACAGTATGAAGCAATCGGAATTCAATAAGCTAAATAAATTTTCAGCAGAAATTTCCTTCTAGCCACTATTAGACGCAAATCTAATTTCATATCTTTGTACACAATAACAAATTCCCATTTGTAACTTCGAAGGAAAACCACACCAATAAACTACTGATCAAACAGTTCGTACTATCCCATTCCAATATTGTTATAATTACGAAGTAATTTGGTGATTTCTGCGAATATTATCATTTCAACTGTTGTTCCCAACTTCACCCTCGGGGTAAGCAAATAACCCAAAAGAACTAATTTATATAAAAGTTAGACGTACCTACATAACCGTCTGTGAAATTCTAAATTCAAAAATGTTATCTAAATAAAATACTATACCGTGTAGTAACTGTAGTATTTTAGAAAAGCTTCAAATTAAATATAAAGAGGAAAATACAATAAAAATATTTTCAATAAAATAAAAAGGAAGTTTTCTGATTAATATCGGGATCGGCTGTTTCTACTTATTCATAACTTTGTATCAAGCAATAATTGAATATCATAAATAATTTATAATATTCAAATATTTCTTGATACATAAAGATTTTTATTTATTATTTGTTTGTAAACGCTTTTGCCATGTGGTACCTGCATAATAATATACCTACACCTTTTATCTTGTGGATGTTGTAGAGACTACAAAGAAAACCTTTGCATAAGCAATGAATCCATCAGCCTAATAGCTTAGAGTATAGACTGCGAAACAACGACGCACGATCTGGTCTGCTATTCGACTATTGTCGTAAACTACTCCTGACACAGAGTGGTCATTAAATAAAAAAAAAAAAAAAAAAATCTTTATTTCAGTAACTTAAACCTAGTTAACAAAATGTCATCTGGAGAACTCCTTTTAAGTAATAATTATTTACTTGTAATAGGAGGCCCCGCTCTTCCATTAGGCTAGTAAAAATCTAGGCGGTACTTAAAACTATAAGAGCAAGATAATATACAAGTAATAGTTCTCTTGCTTAACACTAGTAAATTTTTAAAATAATTAAGAAGTAAAAATGGCAACATTAACAGAAAAAAAAATCAAAGGTAAAACAAAGAATAATAATTAAAAATACGTGTGTGTGTGTGTGTGTGTGTGTGTGTGTGGGTGTTTGTGTACGTGCGTGCATGTGCGCGTGTGTGTATGTGTATGTAGTTGGGTGGGTGAGTGTGTTGTCCGTGTGTGTGAGCGAGTATTCTGTACATAAATATATACCTATCAAACCGTTCACAACTATTGTAGTACTTCTAAAAGCTTTTCAGTTTCCTTATAGTCAAGTGATTGCAGCCACTCAGCCACTCTCTTTTTGCACTCTCGATAGTTCTTTGTGTAAATATTTAGAGATTTATTTATTTTATTGTAGAGGTAAGTACCTCGCCTTTCATACTGCCTACTGGCAAAACTCGTTGATGCTGTTGGACACGGAAAAACTATATCCTTTCTTCTTTTACTTAATATGCTTGGATCAAATGTAGTTGTTTTATGTTTTTTTACAATGCAGTGTAATATGTAAAGTTGCCTGACTGAAAGCAGGTTACTAATTTTGAATAATTCTGTGGTGGGAAATCTGTATTTTTTTGAATACATGACCTTAAAAAGGGATCTCTGAGTTCTTTCAAGTTCCAAAAACTTTGTTTTCAGAGCCCCACCCCAAACGGGAATGCAATAGACCAGGATAGATTGAACTAAAGCTATGTATATTTTATTTAGAAGATCTTTCGAAGTTACATGTCGCAAAGTTTTAAAAATCCAAATTAGTTTCCTCATTCTAGATGATACCAAATTTATGTGAGCATACCAAGACATATTTTGGTCAACTATAATACCTAAATATTTCGTTGTTTCAACTTTTTATGATTGGACAGTTACAGTGCTTAGAGTCTTGGTTATCGCAGTCGTGAATCCTGATTGTGAAATCGGAATTTGGTTGAGTTAAATTCGAATTGAGAAACATATGTAGTTTGTTTTCTTTATGTTCAGTGTAAGAAAGTTGGAATTTAACCACTTTGCAACAATTTTTAGTCAATATTCAGTACGTTGGCGAACCTGTTTCCACGAGTCACCCGAAAACACAATTGCAGTATCGTCTGCATAACAGAAAATTTTCCCAAACTCTAAATTTAAGTTACATAAATCATTCATGTAAATCAGGAAAAGTGTAGGTCCTAGAACACTACCCTGCGGTACGCCATAAGTTACGTTAATATAATCGCTAATGTTATCGTTTATTTTAACACTTTGACTACAGTCACTCAAATAATCATGTAAAAGCGCCAATGAGGTGCCATGGATTCCAATATACTCGAGTTTGTGAACAAGCGTGGAGACAGAAACGGTGTCAAATGCTTTTTTGAGGTCCAAGAATACTGTTAAGCACTTTATTCCTTTATCTAAATTATCAACAAAAAGTGAGGTGAGGGAGGAAACAGCGTCTTCTGTGGATAACTTTTTACGAAATCCAAATTGATTCTCCGCAAGGATATTAAATTTGTTTAAATATGAGATTAATCTTTTGTTAACAAGTTTCTCAATGATCTTAGCAATTGATGTTAGGACTGATATTGGCCTGTAGTTGTTTACATCATCTCTGTCCCCACTCTTGTACACCGGAGTAATAATAGATTGTTTTAAGGACTTCGGAAATACACCAGATGCAAAACAAAGATTAGCCAAATCACTAATAACAGGAACAAGAATGCTTTTAGATTGCTGTATAAATCTTGTAGTTATATTATCCCAACCTTGAGCACTGTTGGGATTGAGAGTCATAAGAACTTGTTCAACTTCGTAAGGGTCAGTATTGAATAAAACAAAAGATGATACTTGTTTGTTTACCGAATTTTGATAAATGGTAGGTAGGTGTGTTAAAGGCTTAGCTTTGATCACCTCAGCAAGGTCTCTTCCAATGTTGGCAAAAACTTATTGACAAGATTAACAGACAGTTTATTTGACGGTGCAATACTGAGTAAATCACTGTTTGAGGTTTTGTTTTCTTTAAATTGAGTTATATCATTTGTTGTGGACCAGAGTTTTTGTTATCTTTACTTGATACAGCCAGTTTTCGCGTTCATATTTGCGTTTCAATTTTTAATAAGTCCGTTGCAGTAATTTCTGTATCTTCTATATGTTATACTTAGTATTTCATTTTTAGGGTCTAATTTTAATTTCTTTTGCATGTTGTTCCTATTTATTATACATCTTAAAATACCTTCTGTTATGTATGGTTTAATAATGCGTTTACTTCTGGAGATAGACAAAATTTTTGTGTGTGTAATGAGGGTGTTTGAGATTGTTTTAATAAGCAGGTCTGTAAAAATATTTGCATCCATATCTCTAAATAATTCGTCAAAATTTTGTTTCTGCAGATCATTGTAAGCTTTATCAAAATTAATTGTGATTTTTGTCCTTCGACAATCTAATGATTTAGCTGTATTCGATAAACTGAGCAAAGCCATTTGGTGGTCAGTTATTGAAGTGTTTAAAATAACAATAAAAGCCGAATACTGCTTTTGTTAAGTTTCAACATGAAATGATCTAGACATGCATGTTGCCTTGTTGGGAATGTACGACCAGGCAGTATACCGTGTATTACTAAAGATGATAGATAATTTTGTCTATTATTACGTTCATAAGTTTGTTGAGATTCTTTAGAATAATATTTATATTTATATCACCGACAATTATAACATTTTGCTGTGATTCAATTGTATCAAGATATAAACTTAGTGAATCAATAAAACTGCACTGACATTTGACGGAGGCCTATAAATTGCTAATATTACAAAGTTACATATAGAGATTTCAAGGCAAGACGCGTGGGTTAAACCAATTTCTCTTACTCTTACTTTGTGACAATTTTTATATATGTGACCACTCCGTCATTTTGATTTATTAATTTAGAAGTAAAATAGGGGGTATAATTAGACAAAGGAGGTACCTGTTTGTAAGAATTCAGCCGGCACTCAGTAAAAATAATCACGTCAACGTCTAACTTAATTTGAGTGAGTGTTATTTCAAAGTCAATGAAATTAGAATAAATACTTCTTATATTCTGGGTTACAATTTGTAAGGTAGATGTTTTAGTCTGTAGGCGTTGGTTTAGATCCTCAATAGAACATTCAATAGATTCTGCAATTTCTATGTCATCTAATTCATGTAAAGTTCGTGTTGGGCTATTCATATTGATAAGTTAAAATAGTTATACGGTTTGTATTTATTAGAACATACATAGATAATTTAACAGAACATGAAGTTTGTATGGTAGTGTAAATAGTGTATGGGTTGTGTTGGATTTTGTATGTATTTATGTAAGTGTGGTTTGTGTTTCTGTAAGTGTGCCATATTATTTGGGTACCAGTGTGTGAGAGAGTGAGATTGTTGTAGGTTTTAATGCTTATAACATTAGTTTCTAATACAAAAAAAATATATAATTTCGTAACACAAAGGATATAGCAAAAAATTTTAGTATCATTTTTAATTAAGGAATAAACTAAAGTAATTAGTCATAAAGATTCCTGCATTAAGTGGTTTATCTGTGACTCATTACTTATAACTTTGACTGGTGAGTTCTCGTTCTTACGAACGTAAACCTTACCAAAAGAAGTCCAACAGAATTTATATTGCTTACATTTAGTGAGATCTCTAGCAAGAAAGAAGAGACGTGAGGCCTTTGCAGTTAAATGTTCAGACACAAAAATTGGGGTATTTTCTTCGGTATTAAAACCCAGCTCCTTAGCGCGTAGCTTATCTTTATGCGTAATATTATAAGTTTTACAAGCTTTGAGAATTTCAGACTTGAGAATGGTTGAACTCATTTCGACTATAATCTGGGTTCTGTTTCCTTTATCCTGCTTGCTCTGAACACGAAAAATATCCTTTATATCAGAATTATCTACTTTACAGTTAACACTTTTTGATAAGCTCATGACCATGTTCATTAAATCACTTCTATTCTCTTTAATTTTTTTCGGTACGTTTTTTATTTCCAGACAAGTTTTTCGATTGCTTCGTTGTAAATCCTCTATCCTAGCTTCCAAGGTCGTAATATATTCTCGATCCTTTTTTTCTTGTGTTTCAAGCAAGGTAAGTTTTTTCTGAAGTTCTTCATTTTGTTGCGATAGGAATGCCACCGAGGTTTCAATGTTAAGGTTTGATTCCTTTAAATCTGCAAGTTTTGTAGTGATTGATCTGAGTTCCGCTTTTTGAGCAGAAAATAGTTCATTTATCATATTCTTCATTTCCTCTTTAAAAGAGTCTAGTGCAGTACCGTCATCTTGTCGACGTCGTTTCGCTCGCTGAGTAAACTTTGGTGGAGTTTGTTCCGTTAAATTAGGATCAGGGAATGATTTGTCCATGTTTATACCAGGAGAATATAAGACGGTATGAATAGTTTAGATGGTATAATAAGGATTATTAGGATTATTTGTATTATTTCTAAGTATATGTTGTTTACAGACAAATCCACGCCGTGGTACTAGGCCAGCATAAGCTTTTTAAAAGTCGTCAGTTACGGTTATGTTATTATTTTAATCTGGCTTCTCTCAATCAAGACTTTATTTGGTAGTAGTATACGTAACAGGTACTAGGAGAACATAACACAACAGAACCAATATAAATAATAGATATTTATTACTTTCAAAAGTAGATTCTGTATTTGAATCGGAGTATCAGGAGCACATAAAGCTTGTCTGTTTCTATATCAAAGGGTGAGTATGTAAAGAAACTTACTCACTGTAGTCGTCACTTTCACACTTATGCGAGTTTGCCCGTGCGCAGCTAGTTTCATCTTTCGCTTCTTAGGAGTTTAATTGTGTGAGATTTACACCTTCTACTACTTATGTTATCCTATTTTTTTAAACTGAGTTTTATTTGAAAATTATGTAAGAAAATTTTTAATAAAAGTTAATAAATGTCTACCCACGTCTACTCGCTAACACGGTCCGGGGGGAAGAGGTTTTTTTTATAATATAATTAAATACTAAATCTAATTTTATATGGCATTGCTAAAATTCTTTCCAAAAAAGTAGGACGCAGACCTAGGAAAAGATCTGGGTCCAACTTATTTTAACTTGTTAAACGAGAATTTGCCATAAACGCAATGCTTGTCGTACTTTATTGACTATCATACTACATCTATCTTAGATGTTATACTTTGCTAAACTTTGATCTGGTATTTTTCTAAATGGTTTTCGAACATTTCTTGGGATTTTCAAGGTTTTCACTTTGCTAACACATGGGAATTAAACAAGTGATATATTCTTGAAAGAATCGAAAGAGGTATGTAAGGATAGTGACACTTGGCGATCTGTTCTCTCTGGCTACCCCGTCAGGGACTGTGCGTGAAGATAAATAAATAAATATATTTTTGTAATATAAATATATTTATATGTTGTCGATACACCGCAGTATATAGCAAAATATTAAGGTATTTTAAAGACAATATTTTTTTTTGTTTTCCCGCTATGCCAAAAACATTTCATGGCAGTCCGAAAATAAAACCAAGTTGTTTATCCCAAGCATTACTTCCTTTCCGTTATTACCAAGAATTTATAAGTCACGATAGCCGAGTTGTTGGGTGGTCGGAATTTCGAGTCGAGAGACCCGAGTTCGATCCCCAGGTGGCAGTACCAATGAGTTTTTCAAAAACTTAAGTACGAATTTCATCGTTGGCTTGGACATAAGGGCGGCGACAGGCTCACCACCTGTCACGTTGTCCCGAAAATATCTTCGGTAGAAGGTGGGTCAAAGGGACTTTATTGTCTAGACTTGACCTCTGTCTACCCCTGTATTGGGAATTGCGTGAAGATATTTTTTTTTTTTTTTACCAAGAATTTCCTTGTTGATGATATATTTTGATCACAAACTTATTTAGGTTAAAAATTCTTAAAGCAATTTTATAAAAGTTATAGTTTTATTTTTATTAGTATATCCAATAGAAATTTTATTGAAAAAATATCTTCACGCCATTCCCAAAACTGGGGTAGACAGAAGTCTAGACTAATTTTACTTTCGACCCACCTCTCACTAAACATATTTTTGAGACAACGTGACATGAAGTGAGCCTGTCGCCGTCTTTACTTTTAAGCCATTTGTACGAGCCTACCACCTCGGGATTGAACTCGGATCTCATGAATCGGACTCAGAATACCCATCTCGGCTATTTTTTTTATTTGATCATCGAATTTAGCTATAATGTTCATAAAATACATTTTAATAGTGGTTACCGAATTGAAAATTAATGTATTAAATATTTTTTTTAATGTAATTGAATATGTTCTGTGAGGTAATGGTGTAAGAATATTACTATTCCCTTTCTTCCCGAGGATGTATCTTGAATATCGTTATGGAAATCAATAGATGACGGGATAACCATCTCTAAAATATATCAGACCAAAATTATCAGACCTGAGATGGGCAGCGTCGTCTGAGGTGCGAGTGGTCTACTACATCGATCGCCAATCCACTTGTGAAGCGTGGCGATTATGACAAATCCTCCCTATGGAAGTAGCCTATTTCCTGCAGAGGACTTTAACGGGCCGATATGCATGTATGTATGTATTAATGTGTTAAGTTAAATCTACTGATTTCATAATTAAGTGCTATAGATACTTACTTTGGAATTTGAGCAATACATGTGATGTTGTCGCCGTCTATTTATTTAATTAATGCTTCAAAATATTTGTGAGCTACCAGATCATGACGGAATAGTATTTCAACTTACGTAATTAATATTAGACTAAGGATGCGTAATTGAAACCCTCTGTATCTGCGAGATATACCTCATACAGAGGAACAATTGGACGTTGCTTAGCAGAAAGGACTCAACCCACAAACGTCACTTCTGAGTAATCGATGTTTGTAATTCAGAAATTTAATTTTCACTGATGTCTTATTCACTATATTATGTAAATATATTCAATATTTATTTAGAATACGTATAATAAATGCATAGATACTTATAAAACATCTCATACATTGCTCTGATACCAAAGTAAGTAGCTAAAGCACTTTTGTTTTGGAATTAGAAACAGATCAGATCCTAGACAATGTTCCTAGACATTTTTAAAAAGTGGTTTTCTATTGAGAATAAAATAAATATCTTCACGTAATTCCCAACAGGGGTAGACAGAGGTCTTATCTAGACAATTAAGTCCGACTCGAAATTCCGACCACCCCACCCAATCACTCGGTTATCGAGGCTCAAAGACTTTTCTATTGAGTCTTTCGAAAATCGAACTGCGGACCTTAGAACTGGCGGCACGATAAAATTCGGTGTGTTCGTTACACAACCACGGAGATTAATAAATTTATACACAAGATAATAATAATGCTGTTTGCCATTATATGTCCATTTCATACTAGTAGTTATATGTAATCTTTGAAATATTTTGAGTTAAGACCTGTCTGTTAAGCATCATCCAATTATAAGAGACATTTTAAGATTATATAACCCGTTTTAAATGTAATAGAAAGAAGGTATAACTTAATATAGAGTTTATATAAAATGATAGTATATATCCACTGGTCGGAATATCTCTGTAATCGCCACGCTAGGATAGCGGATAGGCGATCTTAGTAGTAACCAAAGTAATAAAACCTTAGCAACCATAGATATATTGAAGTCTCTTTCTTCCCATAGTCGTCTCTTACGACACCCACGGAAAGAAAGAGTATGGTATATTAAACCTATACCATTCGGCCATATTTTATCCCATTTCATTTATCTCACCTTAATTGTTTACGCTTTTGTTTCTCAGAATTCAGGACCCATAAATTACTTCTAGTAGTTTAAACAGATTAAATTAAGACTTCCTAATCTGCTTGAAGACAGGGTGCTTGTTACAAAAACGTTTCGTAATTAAATTCAACAATGAATTTATGCAAAGCTTAGATAATTCTATATCCTATTAATGTTTCATTTAATCGACGATAGCCGAGTGGTTGGGTGGTCGGAATTTCGAGTCAAGAGACCCGATATCGATCCCCAGACAGCAGACTCATACCAATGGGTTTTTTCATGAACTTATGTATGAATTATATCGTCGGCTTGACCTTAAAGACGGCGACGAGATCACCACCTGTAACGTTGTCCCGAAAATATCTTCCGTGGAAGGTGGGACGAAGGGACTTAATTGTCTAGACTATACCTCTGTCTACCCCTGTATTGGGAATTGCGTGAAGATATTTTTTATAAAAACACAAATAAATACATAGATACATGCATAAATATCGACAAATTAAGTACATTTCTCTAATCGGTAACAACGAAGGTACCATAAACGCAGAGATCCGAGGCAATGTAGAAAATATAGTTTTCTTCAATGACCTTTATCCCAAACCCCAATGATCAATGAACCCGGGAACTACCAAGATCTTAAAAACCGAAAATGAACGAAATTGATCGAATGAAAATTTAATCAATCGTGTTAAATTGGAAAACAAAAAAAATGTCTAAATTATACACCTAAGCCTAGATGATACATTCACTGAAGTGAAACTGTTCACTGAGGGAAAGTCTTCAGCTCGTATGGATGATTGAAGACTTATGGTGGATGGAAGGATGGTGGTGTTGATGTGCATGTCTGTTGATTGGGGCATTTGGACATAGTTGAAAAGAACGGCTTCTAACAAACAACAGTATTGCTATCTTCACAATTTTTCCAATACCGAGGTAGACAGAGGTCTAGACTATTAATTCATTCCGACCAATCTTTCACCGAAGACATATTTTTGGGGACAACGCGACAGTTGGTGAGCCTGCCATGAATATTGAACCTATTGGTAGAAGCCATATGCTTTTAAATCCTATTACCGCGGGATCGAACTCGTAAGCCTCAAACGCAGGGTTGTGTTACAATATATATTAATTTTGCTAGGATCTGAACCCATGACCTACGCTCCACCCATCAGGTACGCTAACAACAACACTACTTAATACATCTTATCGAACTATAAAACTCCTAACCTTGCACCTAGGCCACTTACGCCAACTGCACATTTTTATAACCTCAATAAATTTAACGGCATGTTGTCGATATCGTCAAATTCAAATTCTATCCAGTTCATAGAATAAAACCGATTTTTATAGCTTTTATATCGATACGGCGACATCGAACAGCAGTGTCGAGTTTTACGATCCGCTGCATTGGATCTCGATACTTTAATTTATTAGTCACCTCACTGTTGACGATTTGCTGGCTTTTAACAAATCAAGAGGTACCAGGGCATCATAGAAATTAGGAATTTTATTCTCGAGTTCTCGTATGAACGACTTTGCAAGCGATAAAGAAGTTTTTACGAGTACTACTGGTTATTGTCATAATTTTTTTAAATGTTCTCAAAATTTATAGTAGATAGGAGGCAGCATGCTAAACAAGGTAGATTCGTTATAAGTAATAAAAAAATATGTTCACGCCATTCCCAATACAGGGGTAGGCAGAGGTTTAGACAATTATGTCCTTTCGTTCCACCTTTAACCGAAAAAATTTTAAGCACAACATGACAGGTTGAGCTTGTTGGAGTTTTTACGTCCGAGCCAATGATATAAAGCGTACATAAGTGAAAAACCGATTGGTACGAGCCTACCGCTTGGGGATCGAACTACGGTCTCTTGACTTGTATTCCGACCACCCAACCACTCGGCTATCGTGAGAGTTATAAAAGGTGACTAGGGGAAAAAACCTTGAAAATGGATATAGCTACCGACAGACGGCAGGATAGCCAAATATTGTATGTCATAGGTTTCTACATCACCACGCTTTGCAAGCGAATTGGTGACCGCAGTAACAGACGCCACACACTTTAGACTCTGTTATGCATCATGAGTCTGCTCATTTTTGAGCTAGCATATATTCAAGTCTCAATCCCGCCACCGATCGGTTATCATAATGATATTCAAAGGTTTTCTCTTAGCCGTCTCTTACTACACCCACGGGAAGAAAGGGGGAGGTATAGTCATTCGCTGTTACTACACGGAATACATACCCTTATTTCTATTATTTTTATTGTTTATTTCTTATGAAAAATAGATGCGCATCTGCATCCTTCAAAGAATAAAGCAATTTTCTTAAATGTTAGCGCATTTTATTACACTTTCGTTAATTGTCATTTATCTTTCGCTTCGTTTTGTTTTGCAAGGGAAACAAAAACATTTAATTTTTATTTAATAGCCTTTTGCTTTCGTAAAACGGAAATTAAACTCTCTTTCTATTAATAGACGTTGGAAAATATTTTTTAAATATTAAATAAATACATACATAGACAGGGACAACATCAAATACATTGCTCTTATTCCAAAAAGTAGCTAAATCACTTGTAATACAACGAAGATATTACATTTAAATGCTGTTATTTCATATAAGAAATGAATGTCATTAAGTACATAAAGAAGTTGTAATAAAAATCACGATAGCCGAATGGTTGGATGGTCGGAATTTCGAGTCGAGAGACCCGAGTTCGATCCCCAGGTGGCAGGCTCGTACCAATGGGTTTTTCATAACCTTATGTACCTTATGTCCCTTCGTGACCACGGATGCTGTAAAGCATCCGAAACGACGGTAAATAAAAAATAGTGCGTAAAAACTAATTAAAAACGCGATAAAATCCGAAAATCGTTTTATTTTAAATATGTAGTATTCGCGTAAATACAAGAAATCATTACCTTATGTACGAATTATATCGTTGGCTTGGACATAGAGACGGCGACAGGCCTGTCCTGTCAGACCTGTCACGTTGTCCCGAAAATATCTTCGGTGGAAGGTGGGTCAAAGGGACTTAATTGTCTAGTCTAGACCTCTGTCTACCCCTGTATTGGGAATTGCGTGAAGATATTCATTTGTTATATTTATTTTTTTATTTAAGTTGTAATAAGGACTAAGGGTTCCTTCAAAGCATTTTCAACAAAATTTAAAGATTCATAAAGATTCGGTTAAAAAGACCGTCCGCCATAATTGAACCGATTTATAAAATTCTTTTTTATTTAAAAGAGTAAACTCTCAGTTTTAAACCCATTGTCTCCTCACCACGATCACCGAACAGGACTGACGGTTTGGGAGTAAGCAGTAATGCACGATTTGTTAACAGATACCACGCGGTTATGTACCGGCATTGGATGATAAGAGAAGAATTTGGCGTTCAATCGTTTCTACTGATTGATTAAAAGATTTATACATACCGTACTAATTATCATCGTCATTAAGATGAACGACTTCACCCAATGCTAGGTATGGACCTTCCTAAGTTTGAACCCACAAAGTTACATTGTACTCTCTTTGTATACTTACGTTTTTCTTAACCTGGTAGTATAAAAATACTAAAAACCATTTTTAGCATTTTTATTATAACATTTTTAATATTTAGTATACTTAGTATACATATTTATGTACTTGTATATTTTTAATAATTGAATCATCTTCAAAAAAGCAAAAGCAAGGAATAACTTTTTATAATAATCACTAGTTACGATGAGATGTAGTTTTAGATACATCCGATATAACAGCGATGTAACAATTTAACTTAATTGAATATAATTATAATGTAAAATAACGAAACTTTATCAATACTTGGTAAATTTCAACAGTGTAAGTACTGTATTAAAATATTTCATTAAAATTAATAACTAAAAAGTTTATATAAAAAAGTTATTCTTTGCTTTCTTGTGTTCATTTTAAAGGTCGTTCAAACATTTTTTAAAAAACATTATTATATTACACAGTTTTCACAATGATACTTATTTATTCACGGTAATCAACGACGCCGTTTTTGAACCATTAAGAAAGCTTCAGTAAAGATAATAAGGTAAGGTGAAGAAAAAGAAGGTGAAAAATATGTGCGTGTAAGTCACCAAACAAAAAGCCAAATACAGTAAAATCATTTATTAATCGATATAAGTAATATAAAATTACATTAATCGATTCTAATTTTTTTTAATCTGTCATCATTTCGTAGTGCGGTTCCTCTAACGGTAAACAGGCGAAATAAACTTCTCAGGTGTCGTCTTTTTGTCATGCAGAGTTCCCAATTCATACAATGTCGTTGTCCAGTACCGGTCAAGCCGGCCTATTCATGCAACAACAAAAGCAAACGCTAATATCTACGACATAATGAATTTGGTGGAAATTTGCCAAAATCTTTTCAGAATCCAGGACTCACTAAGTACCGAATACATGTATAATACATGAAAATAACACAGATATATATTTTTAATAATTGAATCATCTTCAAAAAAGCAAAAGCAAGGAATAACTTTTTATAATAATCACTAGTTACGATGAGATGTAGTTTTAGATACATCCGATATAACAGCGATGTAACAATTTAACTTGATTGAATATAATTATAATGTAAAATAACGAAACTTTATCAATACTTGGTAAATTTCAACAGTGTAAGTACTGTATTAAAATATTTCATTAAAATTAATAAGTAAAAAGTTTATATAAAAAAGTTATTCTTCGCTTTCTTGTGTTGATTTTAAAGGTCGGTCAAACATTTTTTAAAAAACAGTATTATATTACACAGTGGCGAACGGTTTTCACAATGGTACTTATTTATTCACGGTAATCAACGACGCCGTTTTTGAACCATTAAGAAAGCTTCAGTAAAGATAATAAGGTAAGGTGAGGAAAAAGAAAGTGAAAAATATGTGCGTGTAAGTCACCAAACAAAAAGCCAAATATAGTAAAATCATTTATTAATCGATATAAGTAATATAAAATTACATTAATCGATTCTCATTTTTTTTAATCTGTCATCATTTCGTAGTGCGGTTCCTCTAACGGTAAACAGGCGAAATAAACTTCTCAGGTGTCCTCTTTTTGTCATGCAGAGTTCCCAATTCATACAATGTCCTTGTCCAGTACCGATCAAGCCGGCCTATTCATGCAACAACAAAAGCAAACGCTTATATCTATGACATAATGAATTTGGTGGAAATTTGCCAAAATCTTTTCAGAATCCAGGACTCACTAAGTACCGAATACATGTATAATACATGAAAATAACACAGATATGTATTTTTAATGTTTTACGCCATTCTCAATACATGGGTTGACAGAGACCCACCTTCAACCAAAGATATTTTTGGGACAACGCGAAAGGTGTTGAATCCGTCGCCGTCTTTATTTCCAAGCCAACGAGGTACGAGCCTGCCACCTGGGGATCGAACTCAAGTCTCTTGACTCGTATTCCGATCATCCAACCACTCGGCTATCGGGACTGTTTAAAAAAAGAATAATTAGTGTGTGTTGGAAGTGTATCAACCGAGCATTAAAGTCAACTTATATATTGTGTTTCATTGTAATTTAATTCTACAAATACAAGAGTTTGATATCTAAACGTCAGCTTCTTCGCGCATGCAAATAAATAAAATTATAGACAATAATCTATAAAGTTATTATTATACATTATTATTGTTATATATGATGTTAAATATGTTATATACATTAGTATTGTTACCTAGTCCGAAGAGAAGAAGTGCATCACAGATTTCCTCACCCATGTCCCACCACCACCACACTCGAAACCAGGTAACATGTACCATCAGCGTCAATAACGCGACACGTGTTTCGCGTCAAAACAAGGCATTACTAAGCAAGTAGACTAAGGTGGGCGACCGCAAAAATCTATTTTGAAGCGTACGTAATCGCGAGCATAAGATATTCTGTGTAATAATTCCTATTATTAAATAAAAGAGAAATTGCTAAATCAAATTTAATACCACGCTCTAACATAAAGCAGAATGTTAAAGAAATTCTATAAAGGCACGCATGCATGACGTGATATTAAAGAAAGAGCGCCTACCAATGCGGAATCGTAATAAATAAAATTCACCTCAGAGAAATAAATTTGACCCTTAGAGGAAAAATTACAAAATATTATATTGAATGAAGCTTTGTAAACAGACTTGTGTCTGCTCTTTTATATACTTTACCTTATAGTGCTTTATGGTATTAAACAGATTATATAATCTAAGCTGCTTGATGTACCCGGCGTTGCCTGGGTTACGTTTATACAAAGAACTGGAATTAAATATAACATAAGCAGAAAGTCTTTATGTCTCCATATTAAAATAGATTATCAGTACGTTTGAGACCGCAAACTTCGAAATGGAAATAAACCACAAAAATAAATATAAAAACACAAAATGGTTATAAATGTATGCGTGTGTCTTTTGTTTGTTTGCGTGTGTGTTTCAGAGTGTGTTTAGATTTGCCTGAAGAAAATAGATGTTTAAATAAATAATTAAATTTTTTGTGTATTTTAATTTCTTTATTACGTCTGCCTTTCTGATGTGACACAGCATTAAGCGCTTATACCAGCTTTGTTTAATATTCAGGAAACGTAATCCGAGACCGGAATTGTTATTTTACACACGGGAGCATAATTTTATTTTGGTAACCATATTTCTATACAAAACGACTCGTCTACGCATCGCGGCGCCGACGTGTTTTTACATATTTTTCTGGATATTTTTTAAACATCTCCAAGCAATTTCCAATACTGGAGTAGACAAAGTTATAGATAATTAAGTCCTTTCGACACAATTTTCATCGAAGATATTCTTTGGGACAACGCGACTGGTAAGCCTATCGGCGTCTATATGTCCAAGCCAACGCTATCTTACACAAGTTTTGAACAAAAAAACCCGTACGAGGAATCTAGGAATCGAAGTCGAGTATCTTGACTTGATTTCCGATTGATTAAATTAAAGAGAAAAATGTTATTAAAATTTCAACTGACACGGGCGGGATTCGATTTTTCTCTTTAATTTAATGACATAAAAGTTCTGCATAAATGTGCTTTAAAAATCAATAAAACTGTTTTCCGATTATCAAACTTCTTGGATATCGTGACTTAAATACTTACTCATAATTTTTTTTTGTTATATTGAAATATTTTCTATGTAGTTTTACCCAAAATTGTTTATAAAAGAGACTTCTTTTATAAACAATTATCTTCTAAAGAAGTTTATCTTCTTAAAGAAGAAATCTTTTCAAAGAAGAGAGTATTGGATGCGTTATCATCTTCGTTAATAAGACATAATGTCTTATAACTACACACTAGCTTTCCACACTCTTCAAACCGCAATACTCCAGTTGTTTTTTTTTTATAGAAAAGGGAGGCAAACGAGCAGGTGGTTCACGTGATGGTAAGTGATTACCGCCGCCCATGAACACCTGCAATACATGTAGCATAGCAGATGCGTTGCCGGCCTTTGAGAAAAGTATAGGCTCTTTTCTTGAAGGTCCCTAAGTCATATCGGACCGGAAAGACCGCTAACGGCAGAACATTCCACAAAGTGCAAGTGCGTCGCAGAAAACTCCGCGTAAAACGCACTGTGGTGAAATGCCAAGCATCAAGATGGTGGTGATGGAATTTTTTACTATGCCGTAAGGTACGACGGTGAAATTCAGCGGCTGGGATTAATCCGAACAATTCCTCGGAGCACTCCCCGTACATCTTGTAAAAAATGCAATGAGATGCAACATCTCTTCGCAAACCCAGGGGATCTAACTGATCAGAAAAACTGTTACGCTGCTATTTATCAGAATGAAAAAATAAAAATGTGGTACTGACCCAGACGACTCCTATGCAGTACTAGGCACACATTTAAACTGCCTGTTTTTGTCTCGGGTTCTTAAGTTATATAGTGAAGACTGGGGTAAGGATGCAGTAATTCGCAGAAGTGACAATCTTCAACTTTCTTTGATGAAAATGTTATCATACAATGACATTACCTCATTACAAAATACTCAATACAAAAATAAATAAATTATAATAATTAATTTCCGCTAAGCAATGCCTTTCTCAATTAAGTAACTTTCTTTCATTGTAAAACATGTCTTAAAGTTACAGTGATCACATCTTATTATGTCCACTTTGAGCTCGGTCGTCTACTCAATCTTTAAAAATAATTCCCTATTATCATCAACAACAACACAGCGATCTGTATAAGTCTGGCAAGTGGATTGACCATCGCTATATAACGCTTGTGCCCCTTACCAATTTGGTAAATATTACTATCATGTTTATTTTTTTATGTTTTTGTATATTTTAGGTTTAATTGCTGCTTACGACACCTACGGGAAGAAAGTTTTAGTAAAAAAAATATACATATGTTCACGCAATTTCCAATACAGGGGTAGACAGAGGTCTAGTCTAGACAATTAAGTCCCTTTGACCCACCTTCCACCGAAGATGTTTTCGGGACAATGTGACAGATGGTGAGCCCGTCGCCGTCTTTATGTCTACGCCAACGATATAATTCATTCATAAGATTTTGAAATACCCGTTGGTACAAGCCTGTCACTGTGCCTGGGGATCGAACTTGGGTCTCTTGACTCGAAATTCCGACCACCCAACCACACAGTTATCGTGACTTTTTGAAAGTTTTAGTATTTTGTAGTTATTTTTTTACAAATTATCATTAATTTTCATTATCAGTCACAATAACGGGATTTGCGTCAAAAGACCCGAATTAGATCCCCCGGTGGCAAGCTCGTATCAATGGATTTTTTCAATAAACTTAAGTACGATTTATATATCGTTAACACTTGCCTAGACCTCTGTAGACCTTTTAGCAATTTATTCTGTATACATTAATAACATTACGACAATTTACCCAGTATGCTAAATTTTATACGGCACAGTGGGATTACCACACTTTGGGTGTTTCCCGAGTAAAATTAAACGTGCAGCCTAAGGGACTACATTAGTATGAGCAATTCGTTAATTTAAGTTCAAGTTTATGTACTCGTGTTTGACTAGGATTGTGGAGGAAAATACGAAGTTAAAATGACTAAACCACGTCCCAGAAATCGTTCCAAATTAATCCTTAATTAATTACTGAATGAAGGTTATATCGTTGGCTTGGAGTAATTTATATGGTTACCTAAGACATAAAGACGGCGACAAACTCACCATTTGTCACGTTGTCCCAAAAATGTATTCGGTGGAAGTTAGGTCGAAAGGGCTTTACTGTCTAGACCTCTGCATTTGGAATGGCGTGAAGATATTATATTATGTTAAGGTAAGAGAAGGGCTGGCTATCTATATTAAATATTTCGTTATCTATTTACTAGGTATGTAACTTTTTTATCTTCACACGTTTCTTAATAAGGACAATTCACCATCTACGTAGGTTATTTTAATATCGAAGATTCGAGTACAAACATTCATGTTTATCACACAAAAGCTTGCCCCAGGCGGGATTCGAAAGTTACCTTTATAGGCAGGGTGACAATCATCTAGGCTACGGGGTAGTCGACATATGTATGTCCCTAGAAATTAATTTACTTTCTTATGCCGTCGGAATGTTAGTAACTATATGTATTTTAAAGCATTTGTAGATAATAAATTAGGATATTATAAAGATGGTACAACATCACATGCCTTGCTGTGATCCTAAATTAATCAGCTTAAGCACTTGTATTATGGAATCAGAAGCATAACATAAGTAACAATAGCCGAGTTGGGTGATCGGAATTTCGAGTCAAGAGACGCGTGTTCGATTCCCAGGTGGCAGGCTCGAACCAATGGGTTTTTCAAGAACTTATGTACGAATTATATGGTTGGCTTAGACATAAAGACGGCGACGGGCTCACCACCTGTCACGTTAACCCCAAAATATCTACGGTGTGAGGTGGGTCGAAGGGACTTAATTGTCTAGATTAGACCTTTGTCTACCCATGTATCGGAAACTGCGTGAAGACATTTATTTATTTAAAAACATAACATAACCGCGATATATGCATATAGATGCGAATATATCTCTGCGTGTATATAGACGCCATTTCCAATATTGGGGTATTGGGAAAGGCGTGAATACATACTACATACTTATATAACAAATGTTTGCCTCTGCGGGACTCGTATCGGCGACCTTAAGCTTAGAACGCAGGGTCACTTTCAACTAGACTACTGGGTGGTCTATTCACTAGTAGCTGTGCTCATAAAAATATTAAAAAAACACATTTCAAGACCACAAAATTTCTCAACGTACAAACCGCAACGGAATATTAAAATAAAAAAAAACAAACGAGAAACAGTGCTAGCAACAACAGCTGTAAAAACAATGAAAAGAAAATTACACATAGTAATTAAAAAAAAACAGCGCCTTCTTTGCGGCACATATTAAACATTTCTTATAAGCCCCACATTTGTACGCAAGGTCAATGTAATAGGGAACTATGAGGCCAGCTGTATCACGTACAGTGTAATGACACTAATCTTTGGAACGTGCGCACTCTGCTCAGTATGCGAGGAGCACGCGTTCAAACTGGAATTGTCACTTTAGCCTGGAAAGCTAGAATTTATTTATGTCGGTCATATTTTTTACGCTTCGTATGTTCGGGCAGTATTTTAAATTGGCCTTTTTACAATATTTTAACCAGTCATTTGTAAAAAAAATTCTGAAGATACTTATTAGTTGATATACTTACCTTGAAGGGGCTTTGCGAATGAAAATCACTTGAAATATCGTTTACTCTGAATATGATTAGTCTACAACAGCGTTTTAGATGCAACATTTCAGCGACAACTTGTGGACGAGTGGTGTACACACTAGTTTTCATGGTGTCGCCAGCTCTGAGCTTTCAGGTTCGATTCCTAGATGGATTAATGTGCTAAACCACTTTTCCTGCATTGCCTTGGATTTGGGTGTTTGTGATACCTTCTTTGTTTCCGGTTCTACAACACTAGCTACGTGCTTTTGGATCAGAGCAGTACATATGTAATTATCTGGTACTGCTATCACCAATGCGAGTGCCAAGAGTTGCGAATATGGCAAATCCTTCCATACTGAAGAGGCCTCATTTCTATGTTATATCCCAATTTAACCATACAGTAAATGTATATAAAGGTTGCGATGAGTGCACAAAAAAAACTATTTTAATAAATTCAATTTAAATTAGTATTTACTATTAATATTAATATTTACTATTACAAATAATGCTATAATTAATTTGAATATCCAAAAAATGAAAGAGCAAACTTTATTTGATCGTTTTTTATTTAGGAATAGTTTTTACTTAAAAGTTACGACAAAAAAATTGCAAGGGTGATCGGAATTCAAGAGACTCGAGATCGATCCTCAGGAGGTGGGCTCGTGAATTTTTTTTAACTAATGATTGACTTTTTAACCATGTGGTAACGGTGTAAGAATATTGCCACTCTCCTTCTTCCCGTGGGTGTCATAAGAGGGGACTAAGGGAATCAGCCTTGAATATCGTTTTGGCAACCGATAGATGGTGGGATGACCATCTCTAAAAATATCAGACCGAAGATGGGCAGCAGTGCGAGGTGTCTGATAGTGCGATTGCTAATCAGCTTGCCAAGCGTGGTGATTCTGGCAAACCCTCCGTAAGGAAGAGGCCTATGTCCTGCAGTGGACTTTAATAGGCCGTTAGGTATGTATGTATTTATGATATGATTGACTAATATAAACTAGGATATAAAGATGGCCTCAGGCTTACCACTTGTTACAATTTCCCAAAAATGAGCTTTGGAGAAGTATCGGAAACTAATGAAAGCTCTAAATTATAGAGACCTCTGGTGCATCGACTCTTGTTATGGGGAAATGCTTGAAGATAGAAAAAAATAGTTTTTACATCTGTCGCTAACACTCAGACTGTCCGATTTTCCATCACAGCTCTTTATTAATCGAACAATAGAACTCATAACGAATTCAAAGTGCGGCATTTGGAATTCCCATGGCATCCCCGGGATGCTAACGAATTCCACGATGCGGTCGAAAACTCGGCGATTATTAATACTTAGGAGGAAAGGCTTACATGACTATGGTATTGCGGTTAAAGTAAATAGAAGTACTAAAATATATCGTTTATTTTATACATACTCGTACGTAATTAATATAAACGCTTGTAAAAGTTAAATACACATACACACATTTAACATTTACAGGCCATTACGTGTGTATATAACACACGTAATGGCCTGTAAAAGCTTAATACTGTTACATGCAACGATAAAAAACGCCACGATAGCTGAGTGGTTGGGTGGTCGGAATTTCGAGTCAAGAGACTCGAGTTCGATCACCAGGTGGCAGGCTCGTACCAATGGGTTTTCCAAAAACTTTGTAAGAATTATATCGTCGGCTTGGACATAAAGGCGGCGACGGACTCACCACCTGTCACGTTGTCCCGAAAATACCTTCTGTGGAAGCTGGATCGAAGGGACCTTACTGAATTGTAGATATTAGCCCTCTGTCTGCCCCTGTATTAGGTATGGCGTTTAATTTTTTTTAATAAGTATTAAAACTAACATTTCACGTATCAATTTTTCACACGTATCAATAAGGGCTATTGTAAAGTAATAACAAAATTTAACAGTTCAATTTTGACTCCGTTTTAATCATAAACATATCACATCCTATAATACATAAAATACGAGTGGATATGACCCAAGCAGAGTACTCAATACTGGCGAACAAAGAGGGATCTCAATTCCAGATATTCCGGTTAATATTAAATTTGATTCACCCTCCGCCATATTTACCATGCACCTTTATTAAATCGAACATTTAAATTAATGTCACGTTTTATAAATATTTATGGTGAATTCCCTCGGAAAGACACTGTTAATTTATTAGCCTCTATAGACGAGTGGCGTACACACCGATTTTCAAGGCTCATCTCTCAGGTTCTATTCCCGGACGGGTTAGTGTAGAAAAACCTACATTTTCTATATGTTCTTGGATCTGGGTGTCTGTGGTACGCGATTCCATAACAAAGGTGTTTTTGCTGCTTACTCTGGGTCTATCTATGTAGGTATTTGTTATCGTTTGTTATTTATGTTTCTATTTCTTTTTATTTTCACGCGATGTGTGCTGTAATAAGCAGAGGTCTAGACAAATAGTACATTCAGCTCACTTTTCATCGAATCTTAATTAGGATACGTCTCTACTTGTATTATAATTTCTTTTTTTTTAATTATTATTACATAGGTATATGAAATACCTATGTAAAATTTATCTTTGTTTTTTAATTTCTTGACTTTATGTAAACAGTTTTAACTTGTTTGGTTCGTTAGTTTAATTTAATTAGTAGTTATTTATTACAGAATTCTTCAGAATCGTTTTACAAGACAGGAAATAAAGACGGCGACGGGCTCACCACCTGTCACGTTGTCCCAAAAATATCTTCGGTAGAAGGTGGGCCGAAGAGACTTAATTTTTCAAACTGGACCTCTGTCTACCCCTGTATTGGGAATGGCGTGATGATATTATATTACATTATTATGTATAGAATTATTTTAGTTTGAAACTCGATGAAAGGATAATGCGTCACTATAAAGGCCCAAACACATAAATGTGTAAAGCCTTTCGTGTTAATAAAAAATAAAAAATATCTTCACGCCATTCCCAATAAAGGGGTAGACAGAGGTCAAGTCTAGACAATTAAGTCCCTTTGACCCACCTTCCACCGAAGATATTTTCGGGACAACGTGACAGGTGGTGAGCCCGTCGTCGTCTTTATGTCCAAGCCAACGTTGAAAGCCTTTTGTGTCATTTGTTTAATGTAAAAACATGGAAACTGCATATGTAGTATAGTATATTTATCATTAAAACGATTTTTAAGGTCGTTAAAAAATAATAAACCTATATTTATCCTAATACTCCTGATACTCTATATCCGTCTCAATCTCTTTTTTTTGTAACCATTTGTTATTTTTGTGAACTATCGGGCGGTAGTTGCTGTAAGAATATAGGAGTTTTTTTTTTTTTGGAAAATACGTAAAATATGAATAAAAAAGTTAACCTATGGTATATGTGTAAGCTTCCCACCCTCTTTCCTACATATAACAGCTATTGCAGTAGTACTGGGAAAATGCCTGGAGATAAATAAATTAATAATAATGATCTAATCTATCTAAAACGATTCCGTCAGCCGTTCTATCTAGTCCATTTGCCTGATTATTCTAAACAAAAGATCTTAGTGCAAAGAATTATCACCAATTGGTAGCACATAACTTCACTCTTCTGAAGGTCAAACGCGATTTCTTAGCATATATTTTTATATGTTTACAGATTCGCTATATCTACAATAAAAAAAATGTGAGCCGTCACGGGACGCCTGGCAGATGTGAAACATCGCCATTATTTTGTAAAAGTAATATGCAGAAAAGAACATATTGTGATAGGAACTAAATTAAATACAAAAATTTACATAAAATAATTATTAATTAAAAATTAATAATTAATAATAAATCCATTTGTTTTTTATGTAAAAACTAGACTCAATTAAGTATAAAATTTTCTAACTTCAAAATCTATAAGTTTGCTTTAATCTTTTCTATAAGTTTGCTATGATATTGTTCTGTGTATAAGTAATAAGAAACTAACGTATCGTTCAGAGTTCGGAGCATTTTTTAAAACATCTGTCAATCTTAATAATATTTTATGATATTCTAACAAGAGTACAAGAGCGCTCCTGAGTATTTAGATTTTTTTCAAAAATTGCTAAATCTTAATATGATTAATCCAATGAACAATGGTACACTAATCTAAAAAAAAAAATTTAATGGTAGTTTATGTTTATTCGTTTTAAAAATTATTGAACATTTTTGACTATAAGGAAATGACCTTTCATGTAAAAATGAAATCTTAATATAATTTACATAGTCACTAATATGAATAATATGAATATAATTAATTAAATATAAAAAAGGGATTTCAGTGTTTAATTATAAACCTTAATTCTCAGGTAATAGGGTAGTTCGGACATTAGCTGCAGCAAACGTATTTTTGTTTACAATTTATGTTTAATATAAAAAAAGTGTTATTTACGTATTTTAAAGTATTTGTTTACTGTCAATATAGTTGGGACTAGTGCATACAGTGTTATTAACAATCAATACTTAGTGTAAACTGTTTTAAACAAGAAATTGTGTTCACACAAATTAGCTGCGTTGCATTACGCAATAGTAGTTGTCGGACTTAAGTTAACTGTTATCGTTAAATTTATAGACTGTGTTTACTGGAATCTGCAAAAAATTATACATATGAAATTATTGTAAGTGTATATGCAGTGCGAACTATCGATAACGGGTTAGTCATGGCAATCAAGTGCAACAGTTGTGCGAAGTTTTTATCACCAGTAGACGGTGCAAAGTGTAGTTAATGTATGTCACTGTATCATCGACAATGTGCCCTCTTAAGTCCAAAAGCACGAATCCCTGCCAAGTGGCTTTGTCACAGCTGTAAGCCAAAGCCATTATCCATTGTAAAAAATGCCACCCCAGAATCCGGCAGCTCATCTAACTCAGATTTCCATGATGCGATACTTGATAGCACCCTTGCTACTAATACTGCTCAGACCTTGGTTCACGAAATTAAACTTTTACCTATACAATTGGAAAATGTGTGTACAGAGATGGCTGGCTTCAAGCAAGAAGTAACAAAGATGAATTCTACTTTTGAAGAATTTAGTAAGAGGTTGCGCAGCATGGAAAGAAGGGTAGAAACGTTGGAACAAAACACCTCTAAAGTACAATCCGCATATCCAATCAGTAGTATAGATACCGCAATTGTACAACTACAAACCAAAATAAATGATAGTGAGCAAAAGTCCTACTGCAATGATATAGTTATATCGGGAATCCCAGAGGAGAGAGACGAAAATCCAGTTAATTTAGTCACATCCATAGCGAAAAAGCTAGATATTCACCTAGAGGAACGCGATATAATATGCGCCGATCGACGTAAGCGTAGGGCATGCTAACAGTGAGCTGCAGACGGGTCTTATCGTCGTAAAACTTTCCCGTCACGCTCTTCGGGATCACCTGCTGCGTGCAGCGCGTAAACGTCGAGACGTCGATACGTCTGGAATAGGTTTGATTTCGTCTCCTAGGCGGTTTTTTTATAAATGAACGCCTCACGCATGCAAACCATAAGCTTTATCATAAAGCGCGAGATCAAGGAAAACAAAAAGGTTGGCAATTCGTATGGACTCATAACGGACGTATATTCGCCAGGAGAGAAACCGGCTCTGCAGCTTGTCTTATTAGAAATGAGTTTGACGTAACAAAATTTTTTGGCGACAATTAATTTGCTCATACTGTTTACTAATTTATCATCCATTCTTTTGTGTTCTTTTATTTTTTTTATTATTATTTGTTACAAAATATATTTTTATAGACGCTGTATTAGTTTCGAAGGAAGTAATTGCCAATAGAGGATAGATCTGATATTTTATTTCATGTGATTAAACTGCGTAGTATAGTAATAATGATTATAGCAAGTAGAAAAAACCTATGTACTTATATAAGATTTTTTTTAAATTGAAATTTATTCCAAGAATGCTTTTTAAAGAAGTGTGAATATTTATTGGTTGTGTTATATTTTTTTTAATGTATAATCGTGTACTTCATGCTGAAATTAGTGTCCGAAGTACACTCCAAGGACTCACTGAAAATCAGTGCTGTATTTGCAGCTAATGCTGAGTGAGGGCCTTTTTGTGTATATGCTGCAGTATAAAATGTACGGCTTGTCAAAATTAAAATTTTTATTTTTTATTTATGAAATAACCTGTGTAATGTAGTGTTTAAGTAAGTTGAACTGTTTTTTTGTAAAATGCTGTTGTTTATGCGCAAATAAAGTTATTCTATTCTATTCTATTCTAAATTAGTATACCTTTGTATAGTTTCGTGGCATGCGTCGCCACGCCAGAAATCGGTTTTACGTGCGGCTATAGTTGTTTCACATCAATAATAAATATCTTCACGCAATTACCAATACAGGGGTAGACAGAGGTCTAGTCTAGACATTTAAGTCCCTTTGACCCACCTTCCACCGAAGATATTTTCGGGACAACGTGACAGGTGGTGAGCCCGTCGCCGTCTTTATGTCCAAGCCAACGTTGAAAGCCTTTTGTGTCATTTGTTTAATGTAAAAACATGGAAACTGCATATGTAGTATAGTATATTTATCATTAAAACGATTTTTTCACGCTATTCTCAATACAGGGGTAGACAGAGGTATGGACCAATCAAGTCTTTTCGACCTACCTTCTACTGAAGACAATTTTTAGGACATGTCAGATTGTGAGCGCGTCGCCGTCGTTTTGTCCCAGACAACGATATAAATCATATATAAGTTTTGAGAAAACCCATAGGGTTAGAGCCTACCACTTGGACATCGAACTCGGGTCTCTGAATTCCGACCACCGAATCAATCAGCTTTCGGGACATTTTAAAGTTCACAGTTCAGTACTTACTCGTATGTACGATATCTTTTGCTTTGACATAAAGACGGCGACGGGCTCACCGTACGTTGTCCTGCAAAGTGTCTTCGGTGAAAGGTGGGTGGCTCAATCTTCCTCAATATTTGGAACGACGTGAAAACATTTTTTTATTGTGAAATAGAAAATTTCACTTCAAAATCTATTTATAACCTTCTTACCACATTAGACTAATTTATTTTGTTAATTCGAGCAAGTTCTAAAAATAAATAAATTCTAAATTTCAAAACAAAAACGTAACCCACTTTCGTGTCGGTGCATATTGCTGTTAATAGCTTACCTCAAGGCTTTCAGTTTGGGTATGGAAGGGTCGAAACAGAGCGCATTTGCTTTATAGGAGGCCAAAATTAGCATATTATATGAATAAAGCGATCCCTTGTAGTAGCTTCATCATTTGGTTATGTTAAATACAACACGTCGGAAGGACCCTTAAATTTATTGGTAAGATGGGTTGAGACTTGTTGTATCGAAAAAAGGTTTTAATGAAACGGAATTTTATAAATTGAAAACTAATATATGAATGCAAAGCTTATGTGGTCGTGTGTAAACGCATCGGTTTGCCTTGTGGTGATGGTTGAGTTGATCAGAATTCGGAATGGATTTTTTTTTTCAAACTTATATACAATTCAAATCTTTAGCTTTAGCAAAAAGACGGCGACAGGCTCACCACCTGTCACGTTGTCCCAAAAAATATGTTCGGTGAAAGAGGGGTTGAAAGGATTAAGTTTTCTGTACCTCTGTCTACCCTAGTATTGGGAAAAGCGTGATGATTTTCTTACAAAATTTATATTTTTTTATCTCTGGTCTAGGTATTCATTAGGTATTGTATTGGTCATTACGTTTATTCTGATCCCTAAACTCGAGTGCTTTAGCTACTATATTCTATGTAAGTATTAATGTCTTATTAATGTAGTATTAATGTATGCAGTTATTTAAATTATGAATGATGTTTATGGGTATCTTTGTAAAAATATTGTACCATTATCAAACAGGCTTTGTTGAAGTCCCTTTCATACCAATCCCGTTAAAGTTCGTCCCGAACTAATTGTTTAGACCTCTATCTACCCCAGTATTAGTAGTCACGATAGTGGATTGGTTCGGCGATGAAACAACAGAATTCTGTTCCAGAGCTCCGATTTCGATCCCCAGGTGGCAGGCTTGTACCAATGGGTTTTTTTTTTTTTCAAAACCTTTGTACGATTCATATCGTTGTGTAGGACATAAAGATGGCGACGGGCTAACAAGAAGAGGTCGAAGTAACTTAATTGTCTAAACTAGACCTCTGTCTACCCCTGTATTGGGAATTGCGTGAAGATATTTATTTATTTATTTTACCCCAGTATTAGAATTATGCGTGAAGATAAAAAACCCTTCAGTAAATCTTTAACAATTTGTATCAAAGTACACAATCAGGCAAAAACAAATTGAATTTTTGCCAAAGTCCCTTGGGCCCTAGTCCGGATTCCCTAACTTTTAATGTTTATCCCAGTTACTAACGACTTGAGAAGTAGTGAAGATGTTAGGAGTTTTGCTATCGATGTATCTTTTTTGCGAGTTTCTATTTCAGACTTTGAGATATGGCCGACGTGAAGCGAGCAATTTATGTCGTTTGATTGTAATGTAAGTGGAGTTAACCGTATGGGAATATTCTAATTTCAATTTTTTTTTCATAATAACAAATAAATAGAATAAAGATAGGGACGATAACCAAGTAGTTGGTTGGTGCTAATGGCTTTTTTCAAAACTTATGTACGACTTAAATCGTTCGCTTGGACCAAAAGACGGCGACGGGCTTACCATCTGTCACGTTGTCCCAAAAAATTTAGTAGGTGGGTCGAAAGGACTTAATAGCCTGAGCATTTAGATAGGGACGACTATTGATTATCTCCGTGGATCCGAGAATCGAACACGGGAAAACGATGTGTAGACCACACATCGTTTTCCCGTGTTCGATTCTCGGACGAGTTAACGTAAAAACACTTTTTCTACATTGTCTCGGGTGTTTGTGATATCATCGCTGCTTCTGATTCTATAAATAAATATCTTCACGCAATTCCCAATACAGGGGTAGACAGAGGTCGAGTCTAGACAATTAAGTCCCTTCGACCCACCTTTCACCGAAGATATTTTCGGGACAACGTGACAGGTGGTGAGCCCATCGCCGCCTTTATGTCCAAGCCACCGATATTCGTACATAAATTTTTTGAAAAACTCATTGGTACGAGCCTACCAACTGGGGATCGAACTCGGGTCTATTGACTCGAAATTCCGACCACCCAACCACTCGGCTATCGTGACTTATTCTGATTCTATAGCACAGGTAATTTAGCTTACTTATGGATCAGAGCAATGTATGTGATGTTGTTACTATGTATGCATAGATTTACTTATTTAAATTGCTTACATGCATACATGTCTGAGTCTTATAATATTTGTAATACATGGCATGCCATGGCAATTAATTTCCTTTTATGTTTAGGAAACGAATTAATATTGATTATCAATTAATTATTCTTAAATAAACACACAGTAAATATTTTCATTCATTAACTTTGCTTATTCAACCCTTCCTTTAAATACGAAAACCGCACTAGACGGCTCTTTTGATAACCCTGTCAAATGAAAGAGCCGAACAAAGGGCGCAATTAACTTTGTTCCATCGTAAGCGCAAGTACAATATAAACTAGCCGTTATACTCGTATTCATGTTAACCTAGTACTTACTAGATAAATGCGTGCTTCGATAGTTTGAGCAAATGAGTGAAAATCGAAAGGTGACGAAAAGAAATTAAAAATTAATATATTCACGCTATTATCAATACAGGGGTACACAGAGGTCTAGATAATTAAGTTCACCTTTCAATGAAGAATTTTTTTAGGACAACGTAACAGGTGGTGACCCTGTCACGTTGTTTTGTGTCCAAGCAAAACGATTTTTTTTATAGAAAAGCGAGGCAAACCAGCATGTGGCTCACGTAATGGTAAGTGATTACCGCCGCCCATGAACACCCGCAATACCAGAGACATAGCAGGCATGGAAACCGGTGTATATGCCACTCGTCCATAGAGATCGTAAAATAAATTATAACATTTTTTACATAATTGTCTCCACGCATTTGTAATATTAGTACAGTGAGAAGTCTAGAAAATTATATATTTAAGGCCGACATTTGACCGGGCCTTATTTAACACAACGTTATACGTAATAGCCTATTGCCGTGACAGTGCCGTAGCAAAAAACTAAAATAAATACTTCCATAGATACATTTTTACATAGATATATAAAGTAGTAATTAAAGTAGTACTATGAGGTTGCGTATGTAAAAAAAGTCATACTTTAGTAAATAAAAAAAAAATATCTTCACGCAATTCCCAATACAGGGGTAGACAGAGGTCAAGTCTAGACAATTAAGTCCCTTTGACCCACCTTCCAGCGAAGATATTTTCGGGACAACGTGACAGGTGGTGAGCCCGTCGCCGCCTATATGTCCAAGCCAACGATGAAATTCGTACATAAGTTTTTGTAAAACTCATTGGTACTGCCACCTGAGGATCGAACTCGGGTCTCTCGACTCGAAATTCCGACCACCCAACAACTCGGCTATCGTGACTTTAGTAAATAAAAAAAAATATCTTCACGCAATACCCAATACAGGGGTAGACAGAGGTCTAGACAATTAAGTTCCACCTTCCACCGAAGATGTTTTCAGGACAACGTGACAGGTGGTGAGCCCGTCGCCGCCTTTATGTCCAAGCCAACGATGTAATTCGTACATAAATTTTTTGAAAAACTCTTTGGTACGAGCCTGCCACTTTGGGATCGAACATGGGTCTCTCGACTCGAAATTCCGACCACCGAATCACTCGGCTATCGTGACTTCTTACTTTATGAAATTTCAAATTTAGAACGCCAATTTAATTTTAAAATAGCCATTACAAAATCCGCCTACATTCTTATAATTACTTTAATCAGGAGTTCATAAGAGCTGTGTAGTTGACAGGGGTGAATGTGAGAAGGGTAAAATTTTTGATTGTATTATTTGTCATTCCTTTGGTAGGCAACCCTTTGTTGTCACTATAATCTATTAAGTAATAGCTTTATACCTCTATGTGGATAATACTTTTAGGAATACGACAATGTTTTCGAAAAGGTTTTTGTATCCTTTTAAGCTCAGATACACTTACATCTAAGCCAATGCCATTTTTATTCTATTTACGCTTGTCCTAATGTCTAATACACGTCCAAATCTATATGGATACGAAAAAGCAAAACAAAAAAATATTTATAAGAAATTATAGCTGGTGTTTATTTTTGAGGACCACCGTGGACGAGTAATGTAAACACCAGTTTCCAAGGTGTCGCTATATATCCTGGATAATGTAGAAAAACCACTTTTCTACATTCTCTCGGGTCTTGGTGTTTGTGGTGCCTTCGTTGTTTCAGATTCCCATACTCAAGTGCTTAAGCTCCTTACTTTGGGGTCGGAGGAATGTATGTGATGCTGTCCCTATCTATATGTGTATTATATATGTATTATTTATAGAATTAAATAACAAGTGACGATTCTAGTCTTGTCATGGACTGGTTATGGACGTTGATTTTATTTTATTAAGAAAACATATAGCAATTACGAAAACATGAAAGTAAACTTATACTAATACACACATGGATTTGTTCATAATAATGTTTTATGTGTTTTAAAAATATGTGTTCACGCCATTCCCAATACAGGGCAACACAATGTCAAATACAATACAATACAATACAATGTCACGATAGCTGAGGGGTTGAATGGTTGGAATTCGGTCCAGAGACCCGAGTTCCGCAGGTGGTAGGCTCGAACCAATGGGTTTTTCAAAAAACCTATGTACGATTTACATCGTTGGCTTGGACATAAAGATGACGACAGGCTCATACTTGTCACGTTGTCCCGAAAAGTGCCTTCTGTAGAAGGTGGGTGGAAACGACTTTATTGTCTAAACCTCTATCTACCCTTTGTATTGGGAATGGCATAAAAATATTTTAATCTTATACCAATACACACAAGGATTTATTCATATGATTTTACATGTTTATATGTATAAATGATTATTTATGTATGTAAATAGTATATGTATGTAGGTATATTGAACTATGTAGCTATTGTACTTGACTTGAACACTAAGATGGCGATAAACTTCATATGTCACAGTGTCCCAAAAATGCTTCGGTAAAATGTGGGTCTTCATTATCTAAACCTTTGTATATATCAGTATTGAGTAATTGCGTGAACATTAACAAAAAGTAAGAAAGTAAAAATGTACACACACTTGTTTGATGTATCAAGTTATGGTGTGTTGTTTTAGTGCAATCAATTTTTCTTTTAACTTAAAAAAAAAGGGACGATAGCCGAGTTCGATCCACAGACGGTAGGCTCGTATCGATGCGTTTTTTTTTTTCAAAACTTATATTCTATTTATATCGTTGGCTTGGACATTCCCAGCTGTTAGGCTCCTACTAATTTTTTATCTTAAAAGTTTTATACTATTTATGTCGTTGGCTTGGACATAAAAAAGGCGAAGGTCTCATCAGGTGTTACGTTGTGTCAAAAATGTCTTAGGTTAAAATTTGGTCAAAAGGACTTAATTATCTAGACCTCTGTCTACCTCAGTATTGGGAATGACGTGAAGACATACTTCTTATATAAGAGGCCTATATGAAATATAATCTCTTTCAGATTCGGAACACTTAATTACACAAATTAAACTAAGACACTCAACCGAACACGTGGCGCACGTCCGAAGAGCAAGACGATTGGCGTGTCAATCCTTGTAATGCTTTTTTTTTTGATAACCGCGGAGGAAATGTTTTATGCACGAACGTTCCCTGGCCGGGAGGCCACCGAAATAACAGTGTCGGGCTCGAATCTCAGAAGGAGAAGCATACCAACTAGAACCATCCACGGGATGCTGTTGGCCCGGAGGCCTTTACAGCTTCAGCCCCTAAAACAAAAGAGAAAACTTCCGACATGGGGGAGGGAACATGCGATCCGAGGGCCCCAGTTGCTTTGGAGGAAATCTCCTCCCGGATCGCCATTGTAATGCTTGCCGTCCACCCTCTTTTATTGCACCAGAACCCGGTGTTGCGTCAGAGCAGATGTGACATATCACAGTTTCCAATCTAGAAATATTCGACGTACCGAAAAGTAAATGTCTTCACGCAATTCCCAATATAGGGGTAGATAGAGGTCTAGTCAATTAAGTCCCTTTGACCCACCTTCCAACAAAAATATTTTTGGGACAACGTGATCGTCTTTATGTCCAAGCCAATGATATGATTCGTACATAAGTTTTGAAAAAAAAAAACCATTGGTACTGCTGCCACCTGGGGATCGAACTTTAGTCTCTTGACTCGAAATTCCGACCAGCCAACCACTCGGCTATCGTGACTTCAATTATTCTAATATGTAATTATAAATTTGTGGAATAAATACTGTAATTTAGTATAAAAATATAATACAATAAAAGCATTGAGTAAAAATACTCGTAGATATAGAGAACAAAGCTTTCGTATAATAATGATCTAACTTCTGACAAGTGACTTTGTTTGATCATATACAAGCACAGAGTTTCTTTTAAATGTTTTTTAAAAAAGTTTTTGTGTTTTTAATATTTTTATATATCTGCTATAATCAGTCACGATAGCCGAGTTGATGGGTGGTCGGAATTTTGAGTCGAGAGACCCGAGTTCGATCCCCAGGTGGCAGTACCAATGAGTTTTTCAAAACTTATGTACGAATTTCATCGTTGGCTTGGACATAAAGGCGGCGACGGGCTCACCACCTGTCACGTTGTCCCGAAAATATCTTCGGTGGAAGGTGGGTCAAAGGGACTTAATTGTCTAGACTTGACCTCTGTATACCCCTGTATTGGGAATTGCGTGAAGAAATTTTTTTTTAATATCTGCTAGTTTAGCTATGAATTTAATTTATGTTTTTACAACCAGTACGCTTTAAAGATATTCTTACTTTCAAAGTAAGTATTGAAATAAGGAAAGATACGTTCAGCCTCGGGGTATGGTGTCGGATAAGCGGGGATACCCTGGAGAGCTATCAGCCCGTTTATCCACTTGGAAGAACCGTTTAACACATTTCAAGTGATTCGTTTACGACTGAGTGGTTTGAGGAGTAACATTGGAAAATGGCATTTCTGTTTTTTTTTAAAGTCCCCATTTTTGTTATATTATATCGTTGTTGTAAGAAGATTTATATACAAAATAATCAAATTTACTATTCGAATGTATTATTATAAATATGTGTTTTAAATGCTGTAATTTAGCATTAAAATATAATGCAATAATAACATTGAAAAGAAGATATTAATAAAAAGTTAATATTTTGAAATCAGTATATTAAGTTAATCAATTGCTAGTAGAATTTTAATTTACTTAAAAGAACTACTAAAATTGTAAACAAGCCCCGCTACCTTGTAGAGAAAAGGGCAGTATAAAGTGTAATGGCTGCCATCGTATCTCAGGTATTTTTTTAAAATAAGACTTGGTCTGTGATAGTGGTATCATTAAAGTGAATAATTGGTACAGACCTGAATAATAAGTACATATGCATATGTACATATTTATTGATTTATTTATATCTAAATAAAAAGAAATAAGTGTAATCAGTTTAATTTCACGTTGAAAATATACAGCGCGAAAGTTAACAATAAAAGAGGTTGATATATGCCGTTATTGACTTTCGAAGCCCATGTGAACAAATTGTATGTATAAATAAAATCATGAAATTAAAAGAAGCGATAGAGTTATGTAAGTATGGTGACACTTGGCGATCATTTTTCTCTGGCTACCTATAAGGATTTATGCGTAAATATATTTCTTTAATATTTTAAACAAAAAAGGCTCGTTTAGAGTAATAAGATTTATGGAGCATAAAATACTTTTTTAAAAAAATATTAAAAAGCTTCTTTTCCAGCCAGCGTGTTCTAGTAACACTCAGACATTTTCATTTTACAGCCAACTCCGCTGAAATACTCTTAATTGTAATAGCCCTCGGGTAAGAGCCATTTGGCTTCGCCTTTTTTCGCGATGAAGGAAATGAATTGGGAGAGTCAGAACGATTAGAGATATTTACGGAATTGTTTTTAAGAAATTTAAATTTTTGACGAATAGCCACGATAGCCGAATGGTTGGAATTCGAGTCAAGAAAGCCGAGTTCGATTCCCAGGTGGTAGGCTCGTACTAATGAAAAAACTTATGAATAATTTATAGCACTGCTTGGACATAAAGAAGGTATTCACCTGTCACGATGTCCCAAAGTGCGTCGAATGGACTTTATCGTCTAGATATCTATCTATAGACTATCTCTGTCAACCCTAGTATTGCAAATAGCTTTAAGATTTTTCTTTAAACTTTGTGACAACCCGATAATCTAGTTTGTTGTGCCATAGAAAATAAGGTTGCTGGGTTCGAATCCAGCTTGGGACAAACTGTCTAATCGCATGACACAAGTGCTTTAGCAACTTAGGGATAAGAGCAATGTGTGATGTTTTCCCCATCTATGTATGCAAATGGCTACCGACAGATGCCAATCGATAACGACGAAAGTCTCGAATACCGGACCAAAATTCAGCAGACTGATGACGGGCAACAGCGTCCAAGGGGCAAGGTGTACTGCGATCGCTAATTCGCTCGCCAATCGTGGTGATTATAGGAAACCCTCTCTTACGCTAAAGGCCTTTGCCCTGTAGTGGACTTTGACAGGCCGTTATGATTATTATGAAACTTCACACGAAAAACGTGGCGTTAATTTTATTGCGTTTACATAAAAAAGCAGTGCGACATGGTATAATTTTTAGTGTAGCGCCATTTTCCATAATTTTATGATACATTTTTCGAATAAAAAATAAACCGTATCCAGATATAAGTCAATGTCAAAGTCAAACTTTTTATTGCATTCATGAGTTAACATAAGATAGTCTAAGAGCGTTTAGGACTATATCGTGATACCTATTTGGGCATAGCAATATACACAAGGGAAATTAATTAAAATTTAAATTAAATATAAAAAAATTAATTGAATAAAAATAAAAATGTATGTTAAATGAGCGCGTAACAGATATTTTCGTAGTTTTATTTTGATATTACTGAAATTTTCATTAAAGTATCCCTTCAAATTATCGTAACATTTTTCTAATAACAGATTTTTAAATATTTTTATAAATTTATTTTTATTTTCGTATATATTTAATATTTCATATATATTTTACAGTATCCTTTTTCGATGACACTTTTTTATTTATTGGAATAGACCTAATAACACGATTTTGTATGTACAATATACCACCTTGACAAAACTACTAAAGTAATCCTACCAAAATTCAGATGTCTTTCCACTCCTTAAAACGTGCACGGTCATGTCGGGGCGGCATATTTAAACGTCCTATACTTACTGCAAGTTCACACATGCCCGACAACTTGGATGTCGTTAACTGCAGCATAAAGCTCTAACTTCAACATACTCCCCGAGGTTTTATACTTATTACAAGATTCGAAAATTAATCGTTTATATGTTCACTATGTCGCTGGTACGTTTGTTCCTTTTTCGGTGTAACGTCTAATATGTCTTTCCCACTTTCTGGGGAAGCAAAAATACTGGCAAAATTATATTTACAATTAATGTGATTTGATGTACTGTAAGATATTATTTGTTTTTTGTTTATCTATAGTATATTTATGGCACTAAACTCACAAAGTAAATAAAGGATTACGTATAAGAATTGTCACTTTGTGACTAAATCCCTTATTTACTTATAATGAATAAAGAATTAAAAAAACGTCTGATAGGGGCTAGATATTATTTTTAAAAACGAAATTATGTATTAATTTTGCCGTTTAATTTACCTGTCTATCCAATACCACGTCACGATAGCAAAGTGGTTGGGTGATCGGAATTCGAGTCAAGAGACCAGGTTTCAAATTCTAACGGCCACGTACTAATGGTTTTTTTCAAAAAAATTATTTACTATTTATATCGTTGGCTTGGCATAAAGACGACCACAAGCTCACTATCTGTCACGTTGTCACAAAAAATGTCTTTGGTGAAACTTGAAAGGTTTTACTTATTTTCTATGTTGCTTGTTTTTTCCCAGCAACGTCGTCTAGCGGCTGGATCTTGTTTATAAATACGAAATGTCGTGCTAAGTTTGCCCTCTGATTCATGTGTCTAGACGTACGTTAAAAAATAACCATATTCACAAACTGGATTAGGCAGTTGACCATGACGTCCTTTCGACCTACTCTTCATCGACGTTTGTTTCATTTTTTATTTTTATTTTATTGTTTATTGGTACACCAAAAACATGTTCACAACACATTTCACTTAAATATACATATAAAACTCAAAAGATCATATGAACATATCTATAACAGGCGTACACAACATTTGCACCAGGTGATAAATTCGTTTCTTCGTAAATGTAAAAAGGTGTACGAATAACTGACAATATTAAAAATAATTTTAAAAAGTTTGGTTGAAAGTAAAATAATAATACAAAAACAAAAATGAAATTAAAAAAAAGAACGTTACAATACTTCAAGACTAATTTAAAAACTATAGCTATTATATTATATTATATTATATTATATTATATTATATTATATTATATTATATTATATTATATTATATTATATTATATTATATTATATTATATTATATTATATTATATTATATTATATTATATTATATTATATTATATTATATTATATTATATTATATTATATTATATTATATTATATTATATTATATTATATTATATTATATTATATTATATTATATTATATTACATTATATTATATTTAAAAGATATAGCTATAAAACATTTCTTGAGACATATATGTGCATACATATATATACACATGTATACATGCACTCACACACATATAGATACTCGTAAATAACATAAACACTTACACACCTGTATACACTTATTATTTTCTATTTTAGTAATCATTGAAATTAAAATAATAATAAATATATTCACGCAATTCCCAATACAGGTGTAGACAGAGGTCAAGCCTAGACAATTAAGTCCCTTTGACCCACCTTCCACCGAAGATATTTTCGGGTCAACGTGACGGGTGGTGAGCCCGTCGCCGCCTTTATGTCCAAGCCAACGATGAAATTCGTACATAAGTTTTTTGAAAAACTCATTGGTACTGCCACCTGGGGATCGAACTCGGTTCTCTCGACTCGAAATTCCGACCACCCAACAACTCGGCTATCGTGACTTTTGAAATTAATATAGTTGCAAAACTGTTTGGTGGTGTTGTGGAAAATGTCAAGGCTATGGTTTACAGATGCAATATTATTGTATGTTGTAGAAATTCTGTTAAGAAGTGAGTTCTTGCCTACATTTGTGCGATAGCGATTAAGTCTCAACACCATTTTTGTTCTAACAACCCTGAGGCTACTTTCGGACAGTTATGTGATGTAACTAAATAATTACTCAATAATTGAATACAATGAGAACATCGTGAGGTTTTAAAGATGACCTTATCACTAAAATTGCATGGGCCGTGCTCCTATGGTTGGGGCACGTTGAGCGAATGTGTGAAGATCGAATGGTAATGGAAATAAGTATTAGCGAATGAAAATAGTTATAAGCGCGAAAGTTGATATAAAAAGGTGTCGAGTTAGGACGAATGTAATTTCTAAGACCATGTGAGCAAATTGCTCGAAAACGGGAGGGTCAAGGGTACTCGGATACCTACACGTTCATGTATGAAGAAAATGATTAATCTGAAAGAAGCCAAAGAGGATTGTGACACTTAGCGATCTGTTCTCTCTAGCTACCCCATCAGTAACTGTGCGTGAAGATAAGCCAGTAATTAAGTAAATGAAAACATCATGTCACATTTCCTTTACTACCCCGTATACCTCTGCAGAAGCAGTATAGATCGGACTGCGGTCTGCTTTATAAAGCACGCAGATGCTATAAGTTAGCAGACGTTCAATAAACCACTTACTCAGTCGCAGGTGCGCCATAAAGCTCCAGGCGAGTCGTAACTCTGAAACTGGCATAAACTTATCAGATTAGCATTTGAGTCAAGTTTTCAGTATTCCAAAGTCGATAAACATCGATTACCAATCGGAGCTATAAAATTTTTACCCCATTTTATCAGATCACGAGGAAAATGGAAAAGGGTGAATAAATTTGAAAATTACTTGTGGTTACGGCGCAAGTAACTGTCTGTTTTCTTTTCATGGATGCCTTAAGAGGCGACTAAGGGAACCGATGCCAAATTGAAATGGCTATCACTGGCGCGATGATAAAAAATATCTTCAAGTCATACAGGAGTAGACAGTGGTTTATAATCATCTCAGAAAGTTTTCTGGTAAGATTATCCTTATAGGAGTCCTAATGTCTTACAGTGAAATTCACAGGGCGTTATGTAAGTACTTGAGGCGCATGGTAACGGCGTATGAAATGTACCATCCAATTTCTTCCCGTCAGTATCGTAAAGACGACTAAGGAACAAATAAATATAAAAAATAAAAAATAAAATAATATAAATATATATTAAAAATATTAAATATCTTCACGCATTTCCCAATACGGGGGTAGACAGAGGTCAAGTCTAGACAATTAAGTCCGTTTGACCCACCTTCCACCGAAGACATTTTCGGGACAACGTGACAGGTGGTGAGCCCGTCGCCGCCTTTATGTCCAAGCCAACGATGAAATTCGTACATAAGTTTTTGAAAAACTCATTGGTACTGCCACCTGGGGATCGAACTCGGGTCTCTCGACTCGAAATTCCGACCACCCAACAACTCGGCTATCGTGACTTTTGAAATTAATATAGTTGCAAAACTGTTTGGTGGTGTTGTGGAAAATGTCAAGGCTATGGTTTACAGATGCAATATTATTGTATGTTGTAGAAATTCTGTTAAGAAGTGAGTTCTTGCCTACATTTGTGCGATAGCGATTAAGTCTCAACACCATTTTTGTTCTAACAGCCCTGAGGCTACTTTCGGACAGTTATGTGATGTAACTAAATAATTACTCAACAATTGAATACAATGAGAACATCGTGAGGTTTTAAAGATGACCTTATCACTAAAATTGCATGGGCCGTGCTCCTATGGTTGGGGCACGTTGAGCGAATGTGTGAAGATCGAATGGTAATGGAAATAAGTATTAGCGAATGAAAATAGTTATAAGCGCGAAAGTTGATATAAAAAAGGTGTCGAGTTAGGACGAATGTAATTTCTAAGACCATGTGAGCAAATTGCTCGAAAACGGGAGGGTCAAGGGTACTCGGATACCTACACGTGCAAGTATGAAGAAAATTATTAATCTGAAAGAAGCCAAAGAGGATTGTGACACCTGGCGATCTGTTCTCTCTAGCTACCCCATCAGTAACTGTGCGTGAAGATAAGCCAGTAATTAAGTAAATGAAAACATCATGTCACATTTCCTTTACTACCCCGTATACCTCTGCAGAAGCAGTATAGATCGGACTGCGGTCTGCTTTATAAAGCACGCAGATGCTATAAGTTAGCAGACGTTCAATAAACCACTTACTCAGTCGCAGGTGCGCCATAAAGCTCCAGGCGAGTCGTAACTCTGAAACTGGCATAAACTTATCAGATTAGCATTTGAGTCAAGTTTTCAGTATTCCAAAGTCGATAAACATCGATTACCAATCGGAGCTATAAAATTTTTACCCCATTTTATCAGATCACGAGGAAAATGGAAAAGGGTGAATAAATTTGAAAATTACTTGTGGTTACGGCGCAAGTAACTGTCTGTTTTCGTTTCATGGATGCCTTAAGAGGCGACTAAGGAAACCGATGCCAAATTGAAATGGCTATCACTGGCGCGATGATAAAAAATATCTTCAAGTCATACAGGAGTAGACAGTGGGTTTATAATCATCTCAGAAAGTTTTCTGGTAAGATTATCCTTATAGGAGTCCTAATGTCTTACAGTGAAATTCACAGGGCGTTATGTAAGTACTTGAGGCGCATGGTAACGGCGTATGAAATGTACCATCCAATTTCTTCCCGTCAGTATCGTAAGAGACGACTAAGGAACAAATAAATATAAAAAATAAAAAATAAAATAATATAAATATATATTAAAAATATTAAATATCTTCACGCATTTCCCAATACAGGGTAGACAGAGGTCAAGTCTAGACAATTAAGTCCCTTTGACCCACCTTCCACCGAAGACATTTTCGGGACAACGTGACAGGTGGTGAGTCCGTCGCCGCCTTTATGTCCAAGCCAACGATGAAATTCGTACATAAGTTTTTGAAAAACTCATTGGTACTGCCACCTGGGGATCGAACTCGGGTCTCTCGACTCGAAATTCCGACCACCCAACAATCAACTATCGTGACTTATAAATATATATCTTCGCGAAATTCCACACACACTTAGTCACTTGAAGTGTCACGATAGCCGAGTAGTTGGGTGGTCGGAATTTCGAGTCAAGAGACCCGAGATCGGTCCCAGGGTGGCAGGTACGTTGCGATTACGATTCAGATCTTTGGCTTTTGGCTTGGACATAAAGACGGCGACGGGCTCACCACCTGTCACGTTGTCCCAAAATATCTTCAAGTCATACAGGAGTAGACACTGGTCTATAATCATCTCAGAAAGTTCCAGTCTCTGGTAATATTATCCTTTTAGGAGTCAGTACAGTGGAACTTCATAGGGCGTTATGTATTTGATAAATGGCGGGATAACCACTTGGAAAAATACGAGACCTAAATTACTAAAACACACGGGCGACTCAGCGTCTAACAAATTTTATTACTACTCGTACATTAACGTGATGACGTCCGTGGAAGAGTGGCGTAAACACCGGTTTTCAAGGTGCCGCCATCTCGAGGTTCCGCGTTCGATTCCCGATCGGGTCAATGTAGAAAAACCACTTTTTCTACATTTTCTCTAATCTGGGTGTTTGTAGTTCGTTGTTCCCTATTACCGTACCTCAAGTGCTTTAGCATCTTGCATTGGGATGGGAGCAATATATGCGATGTTGTCCCTATCTATATATGTATGTATATATGTATGTAGTTATTAACGTATTCTAATTAGTAAAACTTTTACATCAATTCATCGCACATAATCGTTGATATCTAACGCGCGATATGTTTTAGGAAAATCCTTCTACATCACGACCCTTGTCAATTTGACAGCGCTTAAACATATGACATGAGTCAAGTACTGGCTACTTCATGATCGTTTGATCCAAGTTTCCTTGTCACCGGATATATAGACGACACTATAGACGTGTTGGTAAGACTCTGCCTTCGAAGCTAAAGGTCGCGGGCTTAAATCCAGCTAGCGCAAACGTTTGTATGACTGTGAATATGATTGTTTTCACTCGAGTCACGGATTTTTAGATGTATATGTGAATATTTATCTTTTTACAATATGTATCTATGTAAGTATATTGTACCTTTGGACACTAAGATGATACGATACGGTGATAGGCTCACCAACTGTCACGTTTTCCCAATGGTGAATGGTGGGTCGAAGAATTTAATTGTGTAGACCTCTGTCGACAGGCAGAGTAAAACACGAACTAACATTTCGGGACGTGTGATACACGTACTGATTTTTAAGGTGTTACTAGCTAGGTAGCGTCAGGTTCTATTCCCGGACTGGAAATTGAGAAAACCAATTTTCTGCATCGTGTTGGGTCTGGGTGTTTGTGGTATCCATCGTTATGTCCGAGGGTGTGGCAAAAAGCACTCGGATATAACGATAGATGCCTTAGAAGTTGTGTGTTGTGTATGCATTAGTTTATGTATTTATTATTTACCTGATGGTAAAGAGTTGCTACAAACTTTAATCTAAGACCTTCAAAAGAATTAGATGCGTTATCACTTTCGAGGATCAAGATGGAATGACACATGGCCCGTGATTGCACTGGTTTTCTTTATCGTTCAATTCGGAACCCAACAGTCTTATACCTATTCGGCAGTAGGAAGGATTGTGTTCACCCAGACGACTCCCAGGCATAGAGTCAACCACCATTTCATAAATTACTCAAGTTATTACACATAAATTGCAATGTGGTTGTAACGTAAAAAGGTTGTCTGGACGAAATCGCTTAGAGCGATAAGGCCGCCCATTCGTCCATTAAATGTAATTTACTTATGTTTATGTTTAAATTGTCTAGCATATTTTTTTTAAATCTAATAACGAGGAGCGATCACCTCATTTCTAGGAGTAACTGTTATTAATATATTCATTTATATTATATATATGTATGAGTCATCATAGTCGAGTGGTTGGGTGGTCGGAATTTCGAGTCAAGAGACCCGAGTTCTATCCGCAGGTGGTAGGCTCGTACCAATGGGTTTTTGAAAAACCTGTATCTGAATTATATCGTTGGCTTAGCCACAAAGACAGCGACGGGCTCACCACCTGTCACGTTGTCCCGAAAATATCTTCGGAGGAAGGTTTTCGACCCACTTTCCGCCGAAATAATTTGTATATAAATTGTCTAGACTCGACCTCTGTCTACCCGTGAATTGAGAATTGCGTGAAGATATTTTTTTTATTTAATCCCTTATTATATCATCCCTTCCTATAAAGTTTTTCTTTAATACAGTTCTTTGACCTATAAATAGCTTAGCTTTATACCCCTCATAATGTAAGTCATGATATCTGTGCCATGTGGTTGGGCATTGGAATATGAGGTTATCGTAAGATAAGACTAAGGAAAAATCCTTTGTTTCTTTATTTATCTATTCATTGCTGCGACAGAATAATAGCCCTGCAGTTGTAATTACATGTCTTCAGCTTACGCCGAGTCGGTGGCCGTTTTTTTACTGCATCCCAATAATTAATGTTCAAAATCGCAGTTCAGTTTTTTTGTGTTTTACTTTAAATACTTTACATTATAAGTTAATATTGGTTGTAGCGATAAATAAACGTCTTTCTTTCTTTCTTGAATACCGAGACCGATAGATAAAGAAAACCTTCTCGACACATATCATATCGATATGAATTAGCAGCAGCAGCGTTTAATCATATCTGGTACAGCGATCGCCATTATGCCTGCCAAGCGAGGTGCTTATGGCAAATCCTAGAAGATTATATCCTTCAGTTGACATTTACAGGCCGTTACGTATGTATTACAACACAAATAAAATTCTTCGCAGAAAGAAAATTCCAGAGCACACTCATTCAAAATAACTCTACGTAATATCGAAAGCGAAACTCGATGAAATGAAGAGCAGTGGATTTTTTCGGTTATTACTTGACAGGTGTCGTGTAAGGGCCTGTCAATTTGACAGCGCTTAAACATATGACATGAGTCAAGTACTGGCTACTTCATGATCGTTTGATCCAAGTTTTGTCACCGGATATATAGACGACACTATAGACGTGTTGGTAAGACTCTGCCTTCGAAGCTAAAGGTCGCGGGCTTAAACCAGCTAGCGCAAACGTTTGTATGACTGTGAATATGATTGTTTTCACTCGAGTCACGGATTTTTAGATGTATATGTGAATATTTATCTTTTACAATATGTATCTATGTAAGTATATTGTACCTTTGGACACTAAGATGATACGATACGGTGATAGGCTCACCAACTGTCACGTTTTCCCAATGGTGAATGGTGGGTCGAAGAATTTAATTGTGTAGACCTCTGTCGACAGGCAGAGTAAACACGAACTAATATTTCGGGACGTGTGATACACGTACTGATTTTAAGGTGTTACTAGCTAGGTAGCGTCAGGTTCTATTCCCGGACTGGAAATTAAGAAAACCAATTTTCTGCATCGTGTTGGGTCTGGGTGTTTGTGGTATCCATCGTTATGTCCGAGGGTGTTCACCCAGACGACTCCCAGGCATAGAGTCAACCACCATTTCATAAATTACTCAAGTTATTACACATAAATTGCAATGTGGTTGCAACGTAAAAGGTTGTCTGGACGAAATCGCTTAGAGCGATAAGGCCGCCCATTCGTCCATTAAATGTAATTTACTTATGTTTATGTTTAAATTGTCTAGCATATTTTTTTAAATTTAATAACGAGGAGCGATCACCTCATTTCTAGGAGTAACTGTTATTAATATATTCATTTATATTATATATATATATATATTATATTATATTATATTATATTATATTATATTATATTATATTATATTATATTATATTATATTATATTATATTATATTATATTATATTATATTATATTATATTATATTATATTATATTATATTATATTATATTATATTATATTATATTATATTATATTATATTATATTATATTATATTATATTATATTATATTATATTATATTATATTATATTATATTATATTATATTATATTATATTATATTATATTATATTATATTATATTATATTATATTATATTATATTATATTATATTATATTATATTATATTATATTATATTATATTATATTATATTATATTATATTATATTATATTATATTATATTATATTATATTATATTATATTATATTATATTATATTATATTATATTATATTATATTATATTATATTATATTATATTATATTATATTATATTATATTATATTATATTATATTATATTATATTATATTATATTATATTATATTATATTATATTATATTATATTATATTATATTATATTATATTATATTATATTATATTATATTATATTATATTATATTATATTATATTATATTATATTATATTATATTATATTATATTATATTATATTATATTATATTATATTATATTATATTATATTATATTATATTATATTATATTATATTATATTATATTATATTATATTATATTATATTATATTATATTATATTATATTATATTATATTATATTATATTATATTATATTATATTATATTATATTATATTATATTATATTATATTATATTATATTATATTATATTATATTATATTATATTATATTATATTATATTATATTATATTATATTATATTATATTATATTATATTATATTATATTATATTATATTATATTATATTATATTATATTATATTATATTATATTATATTATATTATATTATATTATATTATATTATATTATATTATATTATATTATATTATATTATATTATATTATATTATATTATATTATATTATATTATATTATATTATATTATATTATATTATATTATATTATATTATATTATATTATATTATATTATATTATATTATATTATATTATATTATATTATATTATATTATATTATATTATATTATATTATATTATATTATATTATATTATATTATATTATATTATATTATATTATATTATATTATATTATATTATATTATATTATATTATATTATATTATATTATATTATATTATATTATATTATATTATATTATATTATATTATATTATATTATATTATATTATATTATATTATATTATATTATATTATATTATATTATATTATATTATATTATATTATATTATATTATATTATATTATATTATATTATATTATATTATATTATATTATATTATATTATATTATATTATATTATATTATATTATATTATATTATATTATATTATATTATATTATATTATATTATATTATATTATATTATATTATATTATATTATATTATATTATATTATATTATATTATATTATATTATATTATATTATATTATATTATATTATATTATATTATATTATATTATATTATATTATATTATATTATATTATATTATATTATATTATATTATATTATATTATATTATATTATATTATATTATATTATATTATATTATATTATATTATATTATATTATATTATATTATATTATATTATATTATATTATATTATATTATATTATATTATATTATATTATATTATATTATATTATATTATATTATATTATATTATATTATATTATATTATATTATATTATATTATATTATATTATATTATATTATATTATATTATATTATATTATATTATATTATATTATATTATATTATATTATATTATATTATATTATATTATATTATATTATATTATATTATATTATATTATTTACCTGATGGTAAAGAGTTGCTACAAACTTTTAATCTAAGACCTTCAAAAGAATTAGATGCGTTATCACTTTCGAGGATCAAGATGGAATGACTCATGGCCCGTGATTGCACTGGTTTCTTTATCGTTCAATTCGGAACCCAACAGTCTTATACCTATTCGGCAGTAGGAAGGATTGTGTTCACCAGACGACTCCCAGGCATAGAGTCAACCACCATTTCATAAATTACTCAAGTTATTACACATAAATTGCAATGTGGTTGTAACGTAAAAAGGTTGTCTGGACGAAATCGCTTAGAGCGATAAGGCCGCCCATTCGTCCATTAAATGTAATTTACTTATGTTTATGTTTAAATTGTCTAGCATATTTTTTTTAAATCTAATAACGAGGAGCGATCACCTCATTTCTAGGAGTAACTGTTATTAATATATTCATTTATATTATATATATGTATGAGTCATCATAGTCGAGTGGTTGGGTGGTCGGAATTTCGAGTCAAGAGACCCGAGTTCTATCCGCAGGTGGTAGGCTCGTACCAATGGGTTTTTCAAAACTTATGTACGATATATATATGGCTTGGACATAAAGACAGCGACGGGCTCACCACCTGTCACGTTGTCCCGAAAATATCTTCGGAGGAAGGTTTTCGACCCACTTTCCGCCGAAATAATTTGTATATAAATTGTCTAGACTCGACCTCTGTCTACCCGTGAATTGAGAATTGCGTGAAGATATTTTTTTTATTTAATCCCTTATTATATCATCCCTTCCTATAAAGTTTTTCTTTAATACAGTTCTTTGACCTATAAATAGCTTAGCTTTATACCCCTCATAATGTAAGTCATGATATCTGTGCCATGTGGTTGGGCATTGGAATATGAGGTTATCGTAAGATAAGACTAAGGAAAAATCCTTTGTTTCTTTATTTATCTATTCATTGCTGCGACAGAATAATAGCCCTGCAGTTGTAATTACATGTCTTCAGCTTACGCCGAGTCGGTGGCCGTTTTTTTACTGCATCCCAATAATTAATGTTCAAAATCGCAGTTCAGTTTTTTTGTGTTTTACTTTAAATACTTTACATTATAAGTTAATATTGGTTGTAGCGATAAATAAACGTCTTTCTTTCTTTCTTGAATACCGAGACCGATAGATAAAGAGAAAACCTTCTCGACACATATCATATCGATATGAATTAGCAGCAGCAGCGTTTAATCATATCTGGTACAGCGATCGCCATTATGCCTGCCAAGCGAGGTGCTTATGGCAAATCCTAGAAGATTATATCCTTCAGTTGACATTTACAGGCCGTTACGTATGTATTACAACACAAATAAAATTCTTCGCAGAAAGAAAATTCCAGGCACACTCATTCAAAATAACTCTACGTAATATCGAAAGCGAAACTCGATGAAATGAAGAGCAGTGGATTTTTTTCGGTTATTACTTGACAGGTGTCGTGTAAGGGCCTGTCAATTTGACACGGGTCGTGTCATGTAATGACCCCTCCGTGTTAGCTGTTACGTTACGCGTGTTTGCTGAATCTGAGTAACTATGTGTAAATTGAAGAAATCATTAGCTCAATGGTTATTTATATTGATGTGAGAAATCGTATTACTGCTTGAGACGTTATGATTGGATATACTAAAGGAGATGATAAAACTATTAAAATAAGGTAACGAGGTACTGTCGGCGGTTTGAAATACCCTGAAGTAGTCTTAACAATATGTTAATTGTTAAATATATAATCTTTATATAATGGTAAACGAGCGTGCACCTTTCAATAGAATAATGGAACTATTTAACAAACACTTCTCAAACATAGAACTGTTTGCATGTTCAGCAACTTTGTTCCGATAAAATATCTCCACTAATTTAGGTTCATTACAGTCATGATTCTCAGGTTTTTAGATTTTTTGTTATTGCAATTTGTAATTAACTATTAAGTGATAAATTTTATGTAAGTTGCACTTTGTAAAACTCGACACATCGTTTTAGCCTCGCATGTTAAATTCTGTGTTTAGCAATCTGTGGACAACGGGGCTGGTTACACTAACTAGACCTATGTCTCTATTTAATAATTTGTACCTAATAATGTAGTGTAATTATTTGTTGTTCCTAAAAAATAGAAAAAAAACTTCGTTATCTAGGTCTATCCCAGTATCGAATATTGCGTGAAAATAAAATAAATCAAACTAAGATTCAGACCACTACTAAGATATAAACGTAACTATATACATACAATATTGAAAATTTACGATTAGTCATTAAGTAGGAAACGCTATGTCAAGGAGTTAATAAAATTAATAAATTATATTTGCACGTGTCTGTTGACATGTAATGTCGACTGTAGATCTCAAACAGCAAATTGTATGTTACATTAATAATACTGTCAGCATTATTATCACATAGATGAGTGGCGTTTAGATATAATTTGTTTTAGTTAGACTTGGCGTATAATAATAAATAATAAACTTCACGCAATTCCCAATACTGGGGTTGTCAGAGGTCTAGTCTAGACAACTAAGTCCCTTCGACCCACCTTCCATCGAAGACATTTACGGGACAACGTGACAGGTGATGAGCCCACCAGTTTGGCGTATAATAATCTACATATATACAAATATATAAAAAGGACCACGATAGCCGTGCGGTTGGATGATCGGAATTCGAGTCAAGTGACCCGAGTCCGATCGCCAAGGCTCGTACCATTCGGTTTTTTATAAACTTATGTACGATATATATATGGCTTGGACATAAAGACTGCGACTGGCTCACTACCTGTCACATTGTCCCAAAAATGTCTTCGGAGAAAGGTAGGCCGAAAGGACGTAATTGTCTGGACCTCTGTCTGCCTCACTATCGGGAACAGCGTGAAGATTGACAGCTTCTTTTAAAATATAAAAATTAAAAACTGCAAAGAATTATTTTAAAAAATGTTGAGTTCTCTTACACCTTACTACGCTTTAGTGATCGGAATTGGAATGAAAAGATCTGGGTTCGATCTCCTGGAGGAAGACTATGAGTTTTTTTCGAAACTAATAGCAATTTTCACACAGGACACACGACAGGTTCAGCACCCGTCACCATATCCCAAACAAGCTCGGATGAAATGTGGGACTCAATAAGACTTCGTCTACACCATTAATATTGGATAAGGGAAGGGCGTAACATAAAATCAAATGTTACTTAGTCTATGACCTGCATAAGTCTATAGTAAGGTATCCATCTCTCACTATTTCAATGTGTGACAAGGTATATGGATAATGTGGAGTTACGTAGTATCAGCGTAAGAGTAATACCTTACTTGAAAATGACAGATAGCTGGAGAACCATCAAAAAATACGAGACTAAAATAAATAAAAACATAAACACGTACATACATACACAGGGACTTCGTCACATACATTAATCTGGTTCCAAAATAAGCGGCTAAGGTACTGGTTATAGAATCAGTAAAGGCACTATACACATCAGATCCGAAAAACTGTAGAAAAAGAGTTGTCTACATTGACCCAAACAAAAATCGAACACTGGACCTGGCGACATCGTGAAATGTTTGTATGATAGGTTCATGCGCCATTCGCCACTACATGAAATGTATGAATGAATGTATGTACAAAAACTAATATGATATTCAGCTGCAGTTACGGTACCAGGTGTCCAGTAATATCAAATCCTTAAGGAAACATTTCAAGGCAGAACAAAAGCCTCTCGCGTTTTTTTCTGCCTTAAATATATTGGTATATATATATTATATATATACAGGATAAGGAATGGTGAAATAAGGAAACGTTGTGGTCTGAAAGAAGATGTAGTGACTAAAATTGAGAAAGGTATGAGATGGTTTGACCATGTCGAGAGAATGAATGAAGAACGATTGACGAAAAAGCATATAAGGCGAGTGTGAATGGAAGTGTAGGAAGGGGAAGACCTAGGCGGACGTTTCAAGACCAAATCAGGGACGTCCTGAAAAAGGCCAGGTCAAGAGTACCCTGAATCGAAGAGAATGTATGAAGGAATAATGAAAGTGGACGAAGCGAAACAAGTATGTAAGGATCGTAGCAAGTGGAAAGAAGTGGTCTCTGCCTACCCCTACAGGAAGGAGGCGTGATGATATGTATGTATGTATGTATATATATATATATTATGTTATTTTACAAAAAGCATTGAGATTTTTTATTAATTTAACAAGCAATTTCACCGTAGAGATTATCTGGTACTTTGCTGCTACGAAATCATTTTTGAATTTTCGAATTTCGAACGAATTGATGGACAAAAGATTAATGAACTATTGTTGAACTTTATTTTAAGAGAAATTTATCTTTATTTTAAGTTACAAAAATTCAAAAATGTATTATTAGATTTTTGAATATGTTGTAAACATACGATATTTTAAAATGAAAGGGAAACAAATAGATACTTAAAAAATAAATAAAAACGTAGTACTAGTATTTTTTTCCTATATAATTTTGCGCAAAAAAGATCCAACAAGAGACAGTAATTTTTCAATTTTTTTAGTCTCTGAAACGAAAACTCATAACACAATTGTCTTTAGACGCCACTGCATATAAATTTTCTGCTTAATTTTGATTGGCACCAGCGTCTAAGAAGCTTATTAAAAAAGTGTGAGGTGCCAAATGTCAATCGTAAATAATTTAATGAAAAATAATGATCGAAGGGGTGTAAACTGTTATTTGTTTTCTACGTTATAACCACGCTAGTCTAGATAGCCGACGCCATTTTCGTATTTTAATTAGTGTCTTTCCGAACTAGATAAATCTATTAAATTAAATAGATAGTAATAGCCCTTTTGATCCACATTGCAATGAAGATTATTTTAGGACAACGCTACACAAGCGGTTTGTATGTCGCCGTCTTTAAACTAACGATATAAATCATACATACGTTTTGAAAAAAAAATCATTATTACGAGCCTCCCCAGTAGACGGAAGTCTAGTCTAGCCACGATACGAGCCTCTGATACGAGCCTCTGATACGAGCCTGGCACTTAGCATGTAACTGTACCAAGCTAATAACAGCCTCTTAAAAAGCATGTAAACGAAAACCCATTTTTTTTCTGAAACACATCGTCAACTGTAACTATCCTATCCTATTTAATAATCCATATGCCCGTTACACTTATCACAAACAGAAAGCTACACCATGAAGTTTTGAATATATAACAGCGTACGACAATTCCAGTCATGACGTTGCAATCTATGAATTAATTGTTAATTAATTACGCAATGCTTACGTCGTGGAAACGAAAATCATATAGCATAACTTACGTTAATGTTATATAACAGTAAATATAAACTGATGATACAATAATAGCCCAATGGTTAGGGGTGCGGACAGTGAAATAACATCGCAGGTTCCATACTGCCATTTCAGTATTGTCGATAACCATCTTGACACATGTGTACATAAATATACATAGATAGGGACAACTTCACATACATTGCTCTGATCCCAAAGTAAGTAGCGTATGCACTTGTGTTTTGTAATCAGAAACAAAGAAGGTACCACAGACGCCCAGACCCGAGAAAATGTAGAAAAAGTGTTTTCTACGTTCACCCGCTCGGGAATCGAACACGGAGCCTCGAAGCTTAGGATACTACGAAAACCGGTGTGTACGCGATATATATATATATATATATATATATATATATATATATATATATATATATATATATATATATATATATATATATATATATATATATATATATATATATATATATATATATATATATATATATATATATATATATATATATATATATATATATATACATACTCTGTGTTATGACACGTATACTTCTAACAATTCTTGTCATTTTGTCTGTTTATTCAAGCACCACGCACAAAGTACTGAATTGATTTTAATGTGACTTTCACTGATTGACGATCGAATTCTTCAAGTAAAGAACAGCTGAAGAACAGTATAGTTGAGGCACGAGCCTCTGATACGAGCCTCTGATACGAGCCTCTGATACGAGCCTCTGATACGAGCCTCTGATACGAGCCTCTGATACGAGCCTCTGATACGAGCCTCTGATACGAGCCTCTGATACGAGCCTCTGATACGAGCCTCTGATACGAGCCTCTGATACGAGCCTCTGATACGAGCCTCTGATACGAGCCTCTGATACGAGCCTCTGATACGAGCCTCTGATACGAGCCTCTGATACGAGCCTCTGATACGAGCCTCTGATACGAGCCTCTGATACGAGCCTCTGATACGAGCCTCTGATACGAGCCTCTGATACGAGCCTCTGATACGAGCCTCTGATACGAGCCTCTGATACGAGCCTCTGATACGAGCCTCTGATACGAGCCTCTGATACGAGCCTCTGATACGAGCCTCTGATACGAGCCTCTGATACGAGCCTCTGATACGAGCCTCTGATACGAGCCTCTGATACGAGCCTCTGATACGAGCCTCTGATACGAGCCTCTGATACGAGCCTCTGATACGAGCCTCTGATACGAGCCTCTGATACGAGCCTCTGATACGAGCCTCTGATACGAGCCTCTGATACGAGCCTCTGATACGAGCCTCTGATACGAGCCTCTGATACGAGCCTCTGATACGAGCCTCTGATACGAGCCTCTGATACGAGCCTCTGATACGAGCCTCTGATACGAGCCTCTGATACGAGCCTCTGATACGAGCCTCTGATACGAGCCTCTGATACGAGCCTCTGATACGAGCCTCTGATACGAGCCTCTGATACGAGCCTCTGATACGAGCCTCTGATACGAGCCTCTGATACGAGCCTCTGATACGAGCCTCTGATACGAGCCTCTGATACGAGCCTCTGATACGAGCCTCTGATACGAGCCTCTGATACGAGCCTCTGATACGAGCCTCTGATACGAGCCTCTGATACGAGCCTCTGATACGAGCCTCTGATACGAGCCTCTGATACGAGCCTCTGATACGAGCCTCTGATACGAGCCTCTGATACGAGCCTCTGATACGAGCCTCTGATACGAGCCTCTGATACGAGCCTCTGATACGAGCCTCTGATACGAGCCTCTGATACGAGCCTCTGATACGAGCCTCTGATACGAGCCTCTGATACGAGCCTCTGATACGAGCCTCTGATACGAGCCTCTGATACGAGCCTCTGATACGAGCCTCTGATACGAGCCTCTGATACGAGCCTCTGATACGAGCCTCTGATACGAGCCTCTGATACGAGCCTCTGATACGAGCCTCTGATACGAGCCTCTGATACGAGCCTCTGATACGAGCCTCTGATACGAGCCTCTGATACGAGCCTCTGATACGAGCCTCTGATACGAGCCTCTGATACGAGCCTCTGATACGAGCCTCTGATACGAGCCTCTGATACGAGCCTCTGATACGAGCCTCTGATACGAGCCTCTGATACGAGCCTCTGATACGAGCCTCTGATACGAGCCTCTGATACGAGCCTCTGATACGAGCCTCTGATACGAGCCTCTGATACGAGCCTCTGATACGAGCCTCTGATACGAGCCTCTGATACGAGCCTCTGATACGAGCCTCTGATACGAGCCTCTGATACGAGCCTCTGATACGAGCCTCTGATACGAGCCTCTGATACGAGCCTCTGATACGAGCCTCTGATACGAGCCTCTGATACGAGCCTCTGATACGAGCCTCTGATACGAGCCTCTGATACGAGCCTCTGATACGAGCCTCTGATACGAGCCTCTGATACGAGCCTCTGATACGAGCCTCTGATACGAGCCTCTGATACGAGCCTCTGATACGAGCCTCTGATACGAGCCTCTGATACGAGCCTCTGATACGAGCCTCTGATACGAGCCTCTGATACGAGCCTCTGATACGAGCCTCTGATACGAGCCTCTGATACGAGCCTCTGATACGAGCCTCTGATACGAGCCTCTGATACGAGCCTCTGATACGAGCCTCTGATACGAGCCTCTGATACGAGCCTCTGATACGAGCCTCTGATACGAGCCTCTGATACGAGCCTCTGATACGAGCCTCTGATACGAGCCTCTGATACGAGCCTCTGATACGAGCCTCTGATACGAGCCTCTGATACGAGCCTCTGATACGAGCCTCTGATACGAGCCTCTGATACGAGCCTCTGATACGAGCCTCTGATACGAGCCTCTGATACGAGCCTCTGATACGAGCCTCTGATACGAGCCTCTGATACGAGCCTCTGATACGAGCCTCTGATACGAGCCTCTGATACGAGCCTCTGATACGAGCCTCTGATACGAGCCTCTGATACGAGCCTCTGATACGAGCCTCTGATACGAGCCTCTGATACGAGCCTCTGATACGAGCCTCTGATACGAGCCTCTGATACGAGCCTCTGATACGAGCCTCTGATACGAGCCTCTGATACGAGCCTCTGATACGAGCCTCTGATACGAGCCTCTGATACGAGCCTCTGATACGAGCCTCTGATACGAGCCTCTGATACGAGCCTCTGATACGAGCCTCTGATACGAGCCTCTGATACGAGCCTCTGATACGAGCCTCTGATACGAGCCTCTGATACGAGCCTCTGATACGAGCCTCTGATACGAGCCTCTGATACGAGCCTCTGATACGAGCCTCTGATACGAGCCTCTGATACGAGCCTCTGATACGAGCCTCTGATACGAGCCTCTGATACGAGCCTCTGATACGAGCCTCTGATACGAGCCTCTGATACGAGCCTCTGATACGAGCCTCTGATACGAGCCTCTGATACGAGCCTCTGATACGAGCCTCTGATACGAGCCTCTGATACGAGCCTCTGATACGAGCCTCTGATACGAGCCTCTGATACGAGCCTCTGATACGAGCCTCTGATACGAGCCTCTGATACGAGCCTCTGATACGAGCCTCTGATACGAGCCTCTGATACGAGCCTCTGATACGAGCCTCTGATACGAGCCTCTGATACGAGCCTCTGATACGAGCCTCTGATACGAGCCTCTGATACGAGCCTCTGATACGAGCCTCTGATACGAGCCTCTGATACGAGCCTCTGATACGAGCCTCTGATACGAGCCTCTGATACGAGCCTCTGATACGAGCCTCTGATACGAGGCCCTATTAAGTTAACACTCGATACCTGTACAGTAGTGCTGGTGCATTGTCAGTGGTAAACGCATCTATGGGAGTGAGTGGAAGTGAGTGGGGTGTAATTGTTCTCTGCAGTGATCTGCTTATAAATACCATTTATTTTTTACCCTTGGGCAGTACAGCAGGTCGCCTAGAAATCCGATGATTTTCTTACTTCCTTGACGGCCTGATGTTCCACTTGTTTCATAAGACATTGTATCAAATGAGCAGTCGCTTCATCTGATTATAGTGATTTTTTCCTTCTTAGAAACGGTGATTAAAGTAAATAAAATAAAATTGTTCAAACGATTTTGTGACTTTTCGTATAAAAATAAAGTCCATATTGAATTTCTACGTATCTGGTTCGCAGTGTAAATCCTTTCGTGAATATTTAGGCAGTCTGTATACAAATATAGTAGTTGTAGCTTTTAGCTCCAAATGTATATGTGTATAACATTTTAAGCTAAAAGCTACTAGTCGATTGCGAAGATTACCCTTTATGCCATGCCCTAAATGTTTTCTAATAAAATGCAAAAATAAGAGGGCGGTAAATTTGGAATCCGCACCGGATGCTAGTAGCATATGCTATGTCTTTGGTATGTTTCTAAAATAAATAAATATTTCCACGCCATTCCTTGGTGAACTCATCGCCATCTTTATGTAGAAGCCAGCAATATAAATCGTACGAAAGTTTTTTGTACGAACTCTAGTCCCGCGACTCGAATTCCGATCTTCCAATCACTAGACTATCGTGACTGTTGATAATTTCTTCTATTACTATTTCGTAAAGCAAGTGTTCGCGCCAATAATGGTCAGTTTCATCGATGGAATATAGTAGACGTTATTGTTATTTAGCAGAGCTAAGTAACAAGCTAGGAAGGTGAGAGAGATGAGACACGCATCATTTTTTTATATACGTGGGGAAATACGTAACGTATACTCGCTCCTACGGCGGAAAGAGCGGGTGATGTTGGGCTCGCACCGGCTAAAATCCCACGGCGTTCCGCCTTCGCCATATGTTGGCAGGGCCACGGGACCCACCCGAGACCCCACTCGCGCTGGCCGTGTTCTCTGGGTTGCAGCTAACACCAGTGGGCCCGCCACATAGTTCGATACACGCACTTTGTAGTCTTCAATAAAAACCTGGATGGTCACACCCCACGCTCTTGACTTATTGTAATTGCAGAAGGGCGCGAAGGGGACACATTTGTGAGGGGTCACTAGGACTCAATGTCCGGGGATAATCACACATAGCGAAAAGACAACAACTCTCATGCGGTTGCGGGGTTTAAACTTAACTATATTGGTGACTCGAGAGCCGAGTACTGACCCTGCCTGCGATGCCAAGAGTTGCGGATTCGAATACCGCTTGAAGCACACATTTGTGTGATGAATATGAATGTTTACACTCAAGTCATGGTTATTTTAATGCATGTATGAGTATTTAGCTATGTAAATCTCTTGTACGGTTAAGACGACATATTTGGAAACTAAGACGGCGACATTGTTCCAAATAAGTTTTGTTGAAAAGAAGGTCGAAGGAATTCTTTATCTAGACCTCTACCTAACTCTGTATGAGAAATTGTGCGAAGATATACAAATAAACTATACACACTACACTGGCAACGCCTATAGCGGTATAGTATAGTGTGTGCAGTAGGATGAAATAGGTAGGGTTTATCAGTATAGGTCATTTATGTTTAATTGGCGTAAGCATCGTGCTAGAAATAAAAGTTTTAAATTTTATTATCGATTTATTATGTTTGTTTTTCGAGATTCTGCAACCCGTGCCAGTTCATTTTTAATGATTTACTGTTAGTCGTCTCTTACGAGTACGTGAAAAAGTGTTACGACCTTCGTATACGAGAGGCTAAAACACCAGTTTTCATGGTGTCGCCAGCTTGACCTTTTTCTTTGTCCCAGGACCGATTCCCGGTTGGGTTTTCTAAGACATGGGTTGTATATAACACTTTTTCTACATTTTCTCGAATCTGTGTGTTTGTGGCACAATAGTTGTTTCTGATTGCATATGCATGTACTTAAGATGCTTACTTTGGGATAAGAGCAATGTTTGTGATGTTGTCCCTATCTATATGTATATATTTATTACATAATTATTTTTTGTATTAACGCGAATGCTATAAAATCCGAAAATTGTTTAAGATGTGTTCTTAAATAAAACAATTTTCGGGACAAGATGACAGGTGGAGAGCCCGACGCCGTATTTATGTCCAAACCAACGATATCATTCGTAATTTAGTTCTTGAAAAAAAAAACCATTGGTACGAGGCTACCATCTAGGGATCGAGTTCGGGTCTTTTGATTCGAATCCCGATCACTCAACTACTCTGTTATCGTGACTTTCAGATTTGAAATGAATCTACTTACAGATATAGATACATACATACAAAATTATATAAATTTTCATGACTTGAATACACGCAGCTTCTAAGGCAGGGTCATTAGCAACAGGGCCATCAGTACGTATTACTGACATACTTTTTCTTAAAACATGGCACTGTTATTATATATCCTCCCAACCGATTTCGGCCACAGCACTTTGGATCTATGACTATCGCGAGCGTCGTTCATCTGCTCGCAGGTGACTGAGATAACCGATTTTTGTGCTGAACGTGCGAGCACATTGAGCGCAAGTCAGCACCCCTCCGACATAGGTGTAGGTGATGGCTGCAGGTGATCGAGCCTTGAGCGCGTCTCGTTTGGCATCGAGCTCATTCACGTGTACTTTCTCATACTCTAATATCTTAGTGCTCACGGTCCGCCTCCACAGTAATCGGTCCGCACTGTTACTATATAATAAATAAATAATTATCACATAACAGTTTACCCCTAGGCGACCTTTTATGTGACAATTTAGTTACTTTTATGAGATAGTGATACGCGAGTCATTAATGATTATATGATTATGATGTGATTATCACGCTTTCTCAAATAAGCTTCAGTGAAAAATGGGTTGAAACGACTTTATTTTTAAACCCCTGACTACACCATGAAAATGCATGAAGATGTTAAAAATAAGTAAAAATTCACTCTTACTATAAATAAAAAATGCCAGGCTACAAATTTTCCAATTAGGGTTACATTACGAGTACAATAATATTGTCATTAATTATTAATTGTGTAAATTTTTTTCTTTATCCATGAAAGTGGATTTTTCGTTTTCGTTCACTTATTAATATTATTTATTTTATTTGTTTGTTTTCGTTGACTGAGTGATTTATTTGATGATCTTCTAGTTTAATTAGCAGGGTCTAAAATGTAGTGTTCATATAAAAAACGCTGTTGGGAATTAAGTATCTTAAGAGTCCGCGTTAAGAGCTTGACCTCAATTTGTTACATTCAGAGCCCATCCATGTCGTTTCTTTTATATTGTTTGCATTGGGTTTTATTTCATTTATCTCAACAGAGGAACCTCATTAAGAAATGGGGGTAGATTAACAAAATAATAATTGACGAATGTAGTGTTTGTTACTTATGTCGATGGATAAATGATTTCACATTTCACCGGAGTTTCTTCAGACCAACGCGACATGTAGTTAGCCTGAAGCCGCATTATTGCCAACGATAAAACAGCTTACAAAAAATATCTTCATGCCTTTCCCAATACAGGGGTAGACAGATGTTCAGACAATTATGTCGTTTCCAATCACCTTCCACATAAAACAATTTTTGGGACAAGATGACAGGTGGAGAGCCCGACGCCGTATTTATGTCCAAACCAACGATATCATTCGTAATTTAGTTCTTGAAAAAAAAAACCATTGGTACGAGGCTACCATCTAGGGATCGAGTTCGGGTCTTTTGATTCGAATCCCGATCACTCAACTACTCTGTTATCGTGACTTTCAGATTTGAAATGAATCTACTTACAGATATAGATACATACATAAAAAATTATATAAATTTTCATGACTTGAATACACGCAGCTTCTAAGGCAGGGTCATTAGCAACAGGGCCATCAGTACGTATTACTGACATACTTTTTCTTAAAACATGGCACTGTTATTATATATCCTCCCAACCGATTTCGGCCACAGCACTTTGGATCTATGACTATCGCGAGCGTCGTTCATCTGCTCGCAGGTGACTGAGATAACCGATTTTTGTGCTGAAAGTGCGAGCACATTGAGCGCAAGTCAGCACCCCTCCGACATAGGTGTAGGTGATGGCTGCAGGTGATCGAGCCTTGAGCGCGTCTCGTTTGGCATCGAGCTCATTCACGTGTACTTTCTCATACTCTAATATCTTAGTGCTCACGGTCCGCCTCCACAGTAATCGGTCCGCACTGTTACTATATAATAAATAAATACATAGATAGGCACAACTATGAATGCATAGTTCTAATCCTAAAATAGCTAAAGCACTTTTGTTATGGAATAGGAAACAATGAAGATACCACAAACACCCAGACCCAAGGCAACATAGAAAAGAGGACTTCTAAATTTACTCATTCAAAAATCGAACCCCGATCCTCAAAGCTGGCGATACTATTAAAGCCGGTGTGTACGACTCGTCGTACTCGTCGGAGGAGGTCGTCTCCTATTTATTTTGCTATATAAAGTTTGCAATACTTAGTTTACCATAGCATACGTCTGAAAGAAAGAAATAAATAATAAATATTTTCACGCAACTCCCAATACAGGGGTAGATAGAGGTCTAGTCTAGACAGTTAAGTCCCTTCGACCCACCTTCCACCGAAGATATTTTCGGGACATCGAGACAGGTGGTTAGCCCGTCACCGTCTTTATGTCCAAGCCACCGATATAATTCCTACATAAGTTTTTGAAAAACCCATTGGTACGAGCCTGACACCTGGGGATCAAACTCGGGTCTTTCGACTCGAAATTCCGACGACCCAACCACTCGGCTATCGTGAAAAAGAGACTTTGAAAGAAAGAAGAAAGAAAGACTCTATTTCATTACAAAACTTTGTTTTTTTTTCTGCTTTATATGCAGTTAATTATAGATTGCAACGCGTGTGGTTGACGTTCAAAGAAAAAACCTTGGTATTCCCTCGTTCCTTGAAAAACAGCTACACCTCTAAACACATTTAGGTTCATATTTCAACAATGTTTAGGCTTCCATGGTAATGAAATACCTCGTTTGTATAAATTCTCACTAGGCCCCAATTAGGCGCACGTTGGAGCATACTCAGCAAGACAGGCTTTGAACATCAAATTTCTAGTACAAAGCGCCTTAAATTCATAATAATGATAGAAGCAATTACCAGCAGAGATAATATGACTGTACATATATTAATTTGCAGAATGTTCTTTTAATATTGTTGCTATTAATTAATTTTGGAATGAGGTTATAATGTTGTTATGGGAACAATACAGTAGAATGAAGCTCGTTTCTAATATAATAGAAGACAAGTGTGAGAGACGAGGTATACTTTGCTTCATTTCAATACGGACATCGGCCTCTCGTAAAGAGAGGATTTGCCATAATCGCCACGCTTGGCAAGCGGATTTGCGATCGCTACTAACCCGCTATCTGTGGGTTGCCATTCTTATACTCAAGCTACTAGCTTCTTTTCCCTTTTTCCTCTCTTTTACCTATGGGATTTAAGATACCTATAGTAAGAAAATATAATATCTTCACGCCAGTACAGGGGTAGACAGAGGTCTAGACAATTAAGTCGTTTCGACCCACCTTCCACCGTAGATATTTTCGGGACCAAGTGGCAGGTGGTGAGCCCGTCGCCGTCTCAATATCGATATAAAATATAAAATAACGATATAATTCTTACATAAGTTTTGAAATCAAATCAAATCTGGGGATCTGCTATTCAGATTCTTAGGTTACTACATAGTACATTTACAGTTAATAATAAATAAATAAATACATACATACATAGGAACAACGTCACATACATTTTTATTGATTTATGCAGAACTTTTTGTGATTAAAGAGAAAAATTATTTTTAAAATTTCAACTGTATGGCACATATTTAATACATAATGTCGGTGTCACGGATCGGCAGAGGTCGCGATTTCATAATCCGCCCCTGTCAGTCGAAATTTTTTAAATATTTTTTATCTTTAATTTAATCACATATATTGCTCTGATCCCAAAGTAAGCAGCTAAAGCACTTGTGTTATGGAATCGGAAACAACAACGCTGCAACAAAAAGTCATACCTGATACAATGTAGAAAAAGTGATACTCAACGTAGTCGCGTTCGGGAATCGAAGTGCTGACGACATCATGAAATCCGGTGTGTGCTCCACTCGTCTACGGTGGTTGATGAACCGTCTATCTCTTTTTTTAACACTTACATTCTAATATTATGATACATAAACAAACATTTATTATAAATAACAAATTAATATCTTCAAGCAATTCCCAATACAGGGGTAGACAGAGGTCTGGTCTGGACAATTAAGTCCCTTCGACCCACCTTCCACCGAAGATATTTTCCGGAGAACGTGACAGGTGGTAAGCCCGTCGCCGTATATCCAAGCCAAAGATGTAATTCGTACACAAGTTTTTGAAAAACCCATTGGCATGAGCCTGCCACCTGGGGATCGAACTTGGGTCTCTTGACTCGAAATTCCGACCACCCAACCTTCCGCTATTGTGACTATTTTTTTATGGGAATAAAGGGCCAACTCTCTCCTTTTCAGATTCATAGTACATTTCCAGTTAATAATAAATAAATAAATACATACAAAGATAGGAACAACATCGTGACTTTTATCATAAATGTGTATGATCGAAAGAGATAGAGAATATTTAATTAAAGATTTCATACCATTGGTTTGTAGTAGACCTTACCCTCTTGTTATTATGATCGACAGATAACGACACTTGTTCATATTCAATTAAACTCCACTAAAGTGCAATAAACGCTTCACGTGGAAACTTTGAAATGGTATAATATCCTTCGTATGTTACATGTACCTTGTAGTAAATTGCCCAAACAAACTTATTTTCGGCCCACTAGATAAGCGAGAAGATATAAATTAATATCTTTATGCCATTCTCAATACAGGGGTAGACAGAGGTCTAGTCAATTAATTCGTTTCGACCCATCTTCCACGTAAGAATTTTTTGGGACTCATTAGCGAAAATGTTGTCAATGACGTATTTAAAGAATTATAAAACTTTTGACTTACGACCTCCGTAGACGAGTGGCGTACTTACCGGTTTTCAAGGTGTCACCATCTCTGAGGTACTGGGCTCGATTCTCGAACGGATCAATATAGAAGAACCACTTTTTCTACATTTTCTCGGGTCTGGTTCTAGGACTGGTGTTTGTGTATAATTCAAATTAAATCTTCAATTAAAGTAACATTATATGTCGAATATGTGGATAATTTTTTGGGCTGCAATATCTTTACAACCTTAACACAGCACATTATGTATTGAGTTAAGGTTGTGTATATATGTATATTTATCATTATATATCATATTAGCTGTTTTTGTCCCTAATAAAACTAAATAGAAAATAACAAACCATAATAATAAACGATAATAGTAATATAATACAAAAATAAGAATTCTTTTTAGAATTATTCTCGCCAAGTCTAGTCCTATCTTTTTCAACTTTTTTTAAGGCGCTTCTAACGACACGCAGGATAAAATGAGGTAGTTAAGTATGTAGGTGAACGATAGGATATGATAAAATGGAATCGAACTTGAAACCTTTGAACCTTAAATATTCCACTATGATGATAATGATGTGTGGAAGCCCTATCTTCACGCATTTCTAAATTCTGAGATAGTCAGAAGTCTAGACAATATAGGACTTTCAATTCACTCCTCACCGGAGTGGCGTGCGTGACTGATGGTGACCCTGTCGCTCTCATAGTTTCCGGGACAACAACGTATATAAGTTTCGAAAAGCTCATTGACACGAGGCTTCCTTCCGTAAATCTATAAAATAACCCATAAAGCAAAAAAAATAAACCTCTCTTTTGATACTACTCGGACATATGACATATTTACGAAATGTTTTATTAAACATAACAAATTTGGATAAAATCGCTAACTTAATGGCCCGTCTCGCAATAAACTTGGAGGCAAACTGCCCGTATACAATCCACCTGGGACTGCTGTTAAATTTGTTAGTGCTCCCGCCAACTTTAGAGGATTAAATCAGTCCGATGTGGACGGTATTAAGGAGTCACTGTTATATAATAGGTGTGATTATATACGGATAACTCTTAAAATTTCAATTAAATTGTTTAACTGAAATTAAATCCAAATGCAATATAATACTTATTATTGACGCAAACTATAAATACATACCATATAGATAGGGGCATCCCATATATTGCTCTGATTCAAAAGTAAGCATCTTAAGCATTTTTGCTGTGGAATTAAAAACAACGAAAGTATCACAAACACCCAGACCCGAGAAATTTTAGTACCTTCTACATTGAAATAACCGAGAATCGAACCCGGGACCTCAGAGCTGGTGACACTATGAAAACCGGTATGTACTCCATTTTTCGTGGACCTGCGACACTACACCGGTAAAACTACGAAGTATACGTTCGTTTACCACATGAACAAGAGTCTGGGTCAGGTTCACCGCAACCCACTGTGTTGACTCCTCTGTCCCTTTTCAGGTGTAGTTTGATGGTACGTTGAACGAATGAGTGAAGACGGAACAGCAAAAAAAATTACATCGCAAAACTTATCTGTAAAATGCGTCGAGGTAGGCAGAGATTAACTTTCGAAAACCATATGATCAAATTGCTTTTAGAAGGTATGGTTAGGAGTACTCACGCAATTCCCAATACTGGGGTCGACAGAGTCTAGACAATTAAGTCCCTTTGTCCCACCTTACACCGAAGATATTTTCGGGACAACGTGGCATATACCATACTTATATACCAGACATGAATGTTATATGCTGTGAAAAAAACTATAAACAAATAAATAATAATGCAACGAATTAAAATAAATTTCTTTCAAAATTATTATTTAAATTAATCAACATTTATAAGATTCATAACAGTCCCAGTACAGCTTTTCATATGAAATTCGATCGAAATCTTTCATAAATATTTATTGTCATACAAAAGACGAGTGGAAAGTTTTAATAATATCAACAACGGTTGCTGTTTTGACGGAGACTGGGGGTCGCTTCCGGTACAACCTACAAACGACCACAACACGAGCTCGGCGGGAAATTACGTGCTAGAAATGTTACGCGCTGAGACGGACATTTTGTGTACATTAAAAAAAATGAAATCTCACACTGGATGATGTTAAAAGAAATGAAGTAAGGATTAATAATAAACAACGACCTCCGTAGACGAGTGGCATACGCTCCGGTTTTCATGGTATTTACAACTCTGAGGTTACAACATTTATTAAAATTAAATACCTTCATATATCTTCACGCTATTCTCAATACTGGGGTAGACAGAGGTCTAAACAATTTAGTCCCCCACATTTCACCGGGGCTAATTTGTGAACAACATGACAGGTGGTAAGCGTGTCTTTATATCCAGCCAACGATATAAAACAAACAGCGATATTTTGAAAACTCAAAGGTTTGAGCCTACCACATGGAGATCAAACTAGGGTATCTTCACTCGAATTCCAATCACCAAAATACTCTGCTATTAATAACTATGTAGAAAACCACTTTTTCTACATTGTCTTGGAACTGAGTGTTTGTTAATTTCTGATTACGTCACACAAGTGTATTAGTTACTAACTTTGGGATCACAACAATGTATATGATGTTATCCTTATATAACAGCACAAGACATAGACCATGCAGGACATAGGCTTCTCCCGTACCATAATCGCCTAGCTTGGCAAGCGGATAGACGAACGCTGCATTAGACCACTTACACTGTAGATGTTGCTACGTCATCAGCCCCTAGAATTTTAATCTCATATTTTTCGAGATGGTTATCCCTTCATCTGTCAGACAATATAGTCAGACAATATGATACAATATAGCCAGGCAACTCAATAATCTAGTAGGTAACCCTGCCTGCGAAGCTGAGGTATATTGTTTAGTTTGGATGTTTAATGGTCAAAAGCCTATTGGTTTACGGAGCCAACAGCAAAAAATAACGTCGCAGGTTCGGGTCCGCCATTCGACTAATGTCGTGGGTGTGAGTGACCTTGAATAATTTGACGACCTTCGTGGATGAGTGGCGTACATACCGCTTTTCATGTTGTCTTCGGCTCTGAGGTTCCGGGTTCAATTCCCGGTCGGGTCAATGTAGAAAACACTTTTTCTATATTTCTCGGGCCTGAGTGTTTGTGTAACCTTCATTACTCCTGATTCCGTAATACAAGTGCTTAAGCTACTTACTTTCAGATCAGATAATGTATGTGATGTTGTCCTTTATAATAACAATTTTAGGACAGCCACCTCATCTTTAACCAATCTATGATAAGAAATTTGAATAACCAAAATAAATAATATTTTGAAGGTATGTTGAAACATTTTATTTGTATGCGCTTGCATCTACCTACATTACGGGCTTATTCAGTTACATATTCTGTTCGTGCATAAAATTTTATGTTACAAGTTATCAACATAAAAAGTGAATTCAGAATATTGAGAGTAAGTGTAAATAAAATATTAAACTAATAATATTTACGAAACGGCATGATTCATAATAATAATGAAGAGTCCAGCTGATGTGAGTAAATTTGTAATATTTTTATTTGAAAATATTTGTTGTACTTACTGAAAATATATGTTGTATTTGTTATTTATTGTACTTTTTTTATTCTCTTGTTTTATTAAGAAATCTCTGTAACATTCATCATAGTCAGTACTACATGTAACTGCTAAAAGTCTACTGCAGGACCCTGGCCTATAGCTATGAAAGGTTCACCATAATCGCATGGCTTGGCTAGCGGATTGGCGATCACATTACCAGACATATGCACTATAGACGCTGTTGCACGTTAGCGATCTACTGAATTTTGGTTTGATATTGGTGATGATTTACCATATTAATTGTATGCCATGCCAATTGTAATAAATAAATAAATATCTTCACACCATTCTCAAACCAGGGGTAGATAGAGGTCTTGACAATTAATTCCTTCGAGCCAACTCCACCGAAGACATTTTTTGGGACAACGTGACAGGTGGTAAACCCGTCACCATCCATCGACATGAAGCTTACGTAAATGTTTTTAAAAAAACCCATTGGTACAAGCCTTAGGGATCGAACTCTGATCTCTTGACTCGAATTCCGATCACCCAACCACTCGGCTATCTTGACTCCAATTCCGTCATTTGTCGGTACTCAATCACAATTCAAGGCTCTTCCTTTTTTACGAAAGCCACGAGCAGAAAGGGTTTGTATAATACTATTGGTTTTTAACAATACCAAATAGTTAAAAACCATTAGTAAATCTTAAGTTACATTAAGTCCGCCCTTTGTTACCTTATTTTAAGGTGAAAGAATAGTCTTTAAATAAATAAAAAAATATGTAAATTTCTTTATAGTTTTCTCTTATGTTGACAAAATTCATGCAGTGTTTTTACATTAATAAAGGTAAATAACGATCTCCTTTATATACGATAATTTTCGTATTTTTGTGTACAAAAGTTGATGGATTGACTCGAAATTTTTACACATCGTTACACTTCTATAAAAGAATTATTTTATCCCGAAATTCCCACGGGAACTATACATTTCAGGCTCGGTAGTACAGGGGTCCATTAAATTAAAATAAAAAAACAATACATTTCCTCGATGTATTTATATTCAGTAGATTATGTTTATTTACTTTTTTTTAAAAAGTTATACAGTCTATCCCACAGCTAAACGTAACCGGATTTAAATGGTAATATAATGTGTATTGTCAGTTACGATATCCGAGTGGTTGAGTGATAGGGATTAGATTCAAGAGACCCAGGTTCGATCCCTAAGTGGCAGGCTCTTACCAGTCGGGTCTTTTCAAAAACTTAAGTATGAATTATCTCGTTGGCTTGGACTTAAAGACGGCGACGGGCTCACATTTCACACCACCACCGGTCACATTTTCCCAAAAAATATATTCGGTGGAAGGTGGATAGAAAGTACTTAATTGTCTAGACCACTGTTTTTAAGTCTTATATGTTTGTAAGGTAGTTAATAATATAGTTTGTATCATCTTTTTATTTACTAAAATATGGATCGCATTTATTTTAAGATTTTACGTACTTGTAAATACATACATACATTACGTATTTTTGTATTTTTTTCTTTTAATTTTTCTTAACGTTTAAAGGCTTCGTAAGCGTCATATACTTAATTACACAATAATTAGTTTTAAACATTTCATTATTTTAATATAATTTAAGTAAGTACTTACTTAAATTATAAACTTAATCTACATAAAGAAAAATACATAGTCACAATAGCCGATAGGTTCGGTGATCAGAATTCAAATCAAAGGACCCAAGTTCAATCTCCAGGTGGCAGGATACTAACAATGACAACGATTTTTATAGTTGGCTTGAAAACAAAGACCATGATAGAATATCTTCAGAGAAAGGTGAGTAGAAAAGTCTTAATTATCTAGACCTCTGTCCATGCTGGTATTGAGAAAGGCGAGAAGACTTTTGTTTTACAAAAACATAGGAAATGTTAGAGGTCATAAAACACGTGAAGCAGACAATGTATTCTCCAAATATTTCACCATATATTTCTATCAAAGAATATTTTTGTATACATTTCATCCAGAAGCTCTCTCAAGAAATTCCAATCAGAGTAAGTCAAAGATATTAAATGAAGTTTCGTGTTTTCCCTGTGAATGAATGTTCACAGGAAAAGTTTCATATATTTCTCTATTAATTAATATCGGCTTGAACCACAGACAGAGACTGCCGGGTTTATTTATTAATTTATTGACGTGACACGTACGTAAAAACATATTTATAATATTTTTTATACGAGAACAACGACAGAAAGTCACGATAGCCATGGTTGTGTGATCGGAATTCGAGTCAAGAGACCCGAGTTCGATCCCGAGGTGACAGGCTCGTACCAATCGATTTTTCAACCATTTATGTACCATCTATATCGTTCACTTGGTAATTAAGGTGGCGACCGACTCACCATCTGTCACGTTATCCCAAAAATATCTTCAGTGTAAGGTAGGTCGAAACGACATATTGTGTAGACCTCTGTCTACCCCTGTATTGGGAATGGCGTGGAGATATTTATATTTATTTTACATTTTTTCAGATGTTAATAACAATACATATGATATGGTTATTAAAATCTGGTTACATATCTTTTGTAAATATGCTTTTGCACTTAAGTCATGAATGTTTATATATCTATAACATTATAAAATGTTGAATACATCGTATATGTACATTGAAGATATCTATCTAAATAAATCCCCACACCGATCCCTACTGGGGTAGATAGAGGTTTAGGCAATTAAGTCCTTTCGACTGACCTGTCATCGAGACGTGGTGAGCCTTTTTTTTTACATTATAAGCTAACGTTTAACTACAATCCCACCTTATGGTAAGTGGCGATGTAGTTTTCGTTGGTAGGCACACTAGCTTAGAAAAAGCCTATTCACTCTTCTCTTGAAGACACCCACATTGTAATCAGACGGAAAGACTGATGCAGGCAAATTATTCCAGTCCTTTGCTGTACGCATTATGAACGACGAAGTAAAACGCTTCGTCCGAATGCAGGGTATATCGACAACAAAAGGATGGAAACCCGCCGTGCGTCTTGTTGTCCGATGATGGAAAGGGGAAGGGGGAATTAACTCATGTAATTCCTTCGCACACTCTCCAAAATGTAACGTGTAGAACACCGAGAGACTGGCCACCCGATGTCTGTGTTCGAGACTGGACAAATTGGTAGTAACCAAGTCAGGATCACCGATTAGCCGCTTGGCCCGTCCCTCCACAGAGTCCAAGGCTGCCAGTTGATATTTAGGAGCTCCAGCCCATATGTGGCAGCAGTACTCTATAGCCGACGGGACCTGAGCTTTATATAGGGTCAGAAGCTGTCCCGGAGTAAAGTAACGCCGCACTTTTGCAAGAACTTACTAACTTATCGTTATGTTCTAGGTATGCAAAGAGGTGCGAGTTCAATATACGCTCCATTATCTTACAGAGTATGGAGGTAATTGAAATAGGTCGATAATTGACTGGGTCAACACGGCTACCTTTTTTGGGCACGGGCTGCACGTTAGCAAGCTTCCAGGATTTGGGAACTATTCCAGTCTTCAAGGAGAGGCGATACAAGCGTGAAGCAAGAACAGGAGACAACTCGGGTGCACAGGTCTTAAGCACTATGGCTGGAATACCATCAGGTCCACTGGCTTTGTTCACGTCCAGATGTCGCAACGAGCCTGTCGCTCAACCTGTCAGTCAACGATGTTAATAGTACATAAGTTTCAAAAACTCATTGGTACGAGTCTACCAACTACTCGGCTGTCGTTAACTATAATGGTTTGAATACAATAATGCGGTATTATATGTGATATTGTAAATAACTCACTATATTTTATTTCTTCACCACTTTACATACATGCATACATACATACATACATACATAGGGACAACATCACTTACACTGCTCTGATCCCAAAGTAGCTGAAGCACTTTTTTTACAAAGCCAACCACATTGCCGAGCGTGGCGATTATGGCAAACTCTCCCATGTGGGAGAGGCCTATGTCCTGAAGAGGACGTTTAAAGGCCGTCATGATGATGATAAAAATAAACACAATATAAAGATATAATAAAATCAATTGTGTAGAAATAGTTAATTGAAATTACAAATTGACAATCAAAACGTCGAATCGCAAAACAATTAGTGATTGAATCAAGGCAGCTCTTGTCAGTTCAAATTTAAACGCGGGTAAATAGGTCAAGTCTATTACAAAAGTCAATCTACAGTCAAAACATTCGAAATCTGGATGGGAATTAATCTGCTACGGAATATAATTATTTATGTGTCATTACAATAGACTTAATCGCGACAAGATATATTCTAACTAAATTATAAAATAAAAATAACATAAAAATAACAACGATATAATCGTACATAAGTTTTTGAAAAAACTCATTGGTACGAGCCGGCCACATGGGGATCGAACTCGGGTCTTCTGACTCGAAATCCGATCACTCGGCTATCGTGACTTATGTTTCATGACAATTTAAAATTATATTTAACCAAAAATTAGTCTTTAACTACTTTTTTTTATCGTCACTCTAAAAAATGTGCTTGTAGCCGCTTAAAGCTTACGATATATCGGGAACTAATAAACTTAGCTTGTAATTCCTATATGAGTAGATGCGCAATCGTTTACTTAGTATGTTGGTATTAATTATGACACATAATCGTAAAAATGTTGTAAAAATCGTATAGCCACCTTCGTCCATATCACGGCAGTGTTATGTTTTCTCAAATAAGCTAAGATGAACAGTGGGCCGCAAGGATTTCATTCTTTAGAAGGCTTAACCCTGTACGGGCCTACCCCTGTACGGGATTTTGCATATTTAGATTACTATGGCACTACTGTGACACTACCTTTGATACTTAAAGTGAAACGAATTTCCAAGAAGTTCAGAATATTCAATTAAGTATGTATTTAGCTGAATCTATTTGTGATTATAGAAACGTTTTATTTCTCTTTAATTTAATGACAAAAAACAAAGTACTAGAGCTTTATAATGGAATAAATTTAAGAAAAATTTAATCTCAATTTTATTTAAATTCCAATAATATTTATTGGTAGTTATTAAAATATAGACTATACGAGAGAAGTTAAAAGATACGGATAAAAGTTGGTTGTTATACATATACATTACTTATCATAAATACAAATAATCGATGGTTTGGGCACGTTGAGCGAATGAGTGAAGACCGAATGGTGAAGAAAATATATAGCGCGAAAGTTAATATTAAAAGGTGTCGAGGTAGACTGAGACTAACTTTCGAAGACCATGTGTGCAAATTGCTCGAAGAGGGGAGGGTCAAGAGTACTCGTACCTAGACGTGCATGTATGAAGAAGATGATGAATCTGAAAGAAGCGAAAGAAGTATGTAGGGATCGTTACACTTGGCGATCTGGTTTCTCGCGCTACCCCGTCAGGGATTGTGCGTGAAGATAAGTAAGTAAGTAAGTACAAGTAATCGAATAATTTTTTGTATACCAATGAGAAAAATAAAGAAATATCAATTCCGTAAAAATCGGCTTTAGATTTTTCGATATGCCACCCGCCTTCTTTTTGTGACTAAAGAAAAAGCCTTAAAATAACGGTAACTACCGACTAGTATTTGATAAAAAATTACAGGTGGCGAGCCCGACGTATCTAAGTGTTCAAGCCATCGGTACAAGCCTTCCTCTTGGGTATCGAACTTGGTTCTCTTGATTTGCGTTCTGGTCACCGAATAATTTGATCTGTTGTGTTTATATTTTTATTTATTATTTATGTTTTTTATTATTCTATTTTAGATTACATGTATTGTGTGTCAGTTAATTTTCTGTTGTGGTGACTGTCGCTGGAGACATGAAAGAACAGAACACAATTTAAAATACGATTGTCCAATTTGTCGAGGAAAAAGATTCTTGTGCCGACCTGAAGAATTGAACGAAGACTTCATTAGGCATCTAGGAAACGAACATATACCGCTTCAGTGTAGGAAATGCAATAAAATATTTAGTACAATGGAAGATTTAGTTGATATAGATAAATGTGTTACCATATCAGAGTTAATTGATAATGAATGTTTAGTTAAAACTAACGTTGCTGAAGCTATTGAGGAAAAATTTGATTCACTGTACGACAAAGTCGTAACTGATGGGGGTGAAGATTTTGAAGCTATTATATCAGTTGATAAATCAAATAGAAAGGCAGTCATTACACCAATAATAAGAACTAAACATTTAGTAGACTATGAATCTAGTGAAACAGAATCGGAAGAAAGTCCTAAAGTGGAATTCATCCAAACTCATCATCCAAAAATTACTCCTAAGACTCCAAAGCTAAAAAAACTTCAAAGATCTTCTACTCCACATGCTAAAAAGTTTATTAGTTTAATGAGACAGAAAGCGCTCGAAGAATACGATGAAACTCTCGCAGAAGATGAAAATATAAACGGTTCACCCATTAGTGAAACACCATCTGGTATTCAACGTTTAGAAGGTATAGAAATAAATGTATATACATAATAATACATACATACATACATAGGGACACCATCACATATATTGCTCTGATCCCAAACTAAGTAGCTAAAGCACTTGTATTATGGAATCAGCAACAACGAAGTGATCACAAACTCCCAAATCGGTGAAAATGTAGAAAAGTGTTTTCTACATTGACCTAATCAGGAATCGAACCCAGGATCTCAGAGCTAGCGACACCATGAAAATCGGAGTGTAGTGCACTAATTCATGAACTTTTACTAAAATAAAAGTATAAAGACTTTTAAAAATTAATATATTTCATATTTAAAATTATTTCATCTAATTGATATTTGAAACCCCAAAAATAGTTTCAGACTCCCAGAAAGAAATCACGACACCAACATCTCAAATACAGAATGTACTCAAGCTGACTCAAGCTGTTTCGACTAGTACACCAACACACCCAGCTATGGGCGCATGGTCACTATTCCAAGAGCAGGGTTCTGATTCACCACTCTCGGAAATCGAGATAACAGAAAGTCCGGCTCAAAGTATAGACGATGTAAGATTCTTATTTCTTATTTTCTTTAAAATAAATAAGCTGTACTTTCTTAAGTAAGTGTTAATTTTTAATTTTAATTATATTAAATTCATTTATCATATTGTTATATATTGACGTAAATGTCTTCGATTTCACAGCCAAAAACAGAATCAGATAGTGCACAACCTAAACTAAAAAGCATAATCGTAACAGAAAGTCGTCTTCGGTTTGGCAGCCAAGATAGCACAGAGAAACCAGGCACTTTCCAGGAATCTGGAAATAGTACAGAGATGTCAGTGAAAGCTAAGAAGGTGAAATTTGCGCACGACACTGTTTTTGAACCGGAAACAAAGGTCAAGAGAGGTAGGCTACATTGTATCAAAATTAACTACGGTCAGAAATACGGATAATATATAAATTATAATGAATTAATGATCTATTATAAATAATAAATAAATAAATAAATAAATATCTTCACGCAATTCCCAATACAGGGGTAGACAGAGGTCAAGTCTAGACAATTAAGTCCCTTTGACCCACCTTCCACCGAAGATATTTTCGGGACAACGTGACAGGTGGTGAGCCCGTCGCCGCCTTTATGTCCAAGCCAACGATGAAATTCGTACATAAGTTTTTGAAAAACTCATTGGTACTGCCATCTGGGGATCGAACTCGGGTCTCTCGACTCGCAATTCCGACCACCCAACAACTCGGCTATCGTGACTTCTTATTATAAATAATAAATTATGTAATAAATAAACAACAAAATATATATAGTTTATTATATTGAACATCATTTTTATATCATTATACATGTATAGTACTTTTTAAATATATTTATAGTCACGATAGCCGAATGGTTGGGTGGGGACCCGAGTTCGATCCCCAGGTGGCAGGTTCGTACCAATGGGTTTTTCAAAAACTTATGTACGAATTATATTGTTGGCTTGGACAAAAAGACGGCGACAGTCTCACCATCTGTCACGTTGTCCCGAAAATATCTTAGGTGGAAGGTGGGTCTAAAGGACTTAATTGTTAAGACTAGACCTCTGTCTACCCCTATGTTGGGAATTGCGTGAAGATATTTATTTATTTATTTTATTCAAGTTTGAAGCACCAGGCTCTGCTATGTTGTATCAGTCAGTCTTGACAAGTAATTAATTATATAAATATTTAAGAAAAAAATTGCTTTTACGAGTAAGTAAATTATTTCTTCTTTATATTAGAAAAAATATATAATAAAATTTCTGTAATAAAAATGTATAAAGACGAGCTTAACCCTAACAAGAGTTCTCTTCCAGCAAACCTTTGATGAAAGATAAAATATAGCTTAACACGTATACAAGTAGGTAACTGTGTACAAGAAATAAAATAAACCAAAAAAATAATAAGATATAATATTCCAGATAAACATATACTTATATATACGCCTACATACACATACATACTTATACATAAATACATACACAACGATTTCATTTTCAAATATACATTCACAAATATATATAAACTAATTGAAATTAATTTTAAAAAGTGCTTCTTTACTATTTTTCGAAAATTTTCTATTGCGTGAAGATATTTTATAATGGTACATTTCTAATTTACTGGTGATCATACCTGTAAATAAAAAAAACCGCTATCACACGGAGGAAGTGGACTCCCACCATATAATCATGGTGTAAGTATATACCGGTGGTACATCCTTACACCATGACCTACACCTTTCCTTCCGTGGGTATCGCAAGAGAGGGCAAAGAGACCAAAGAGTCCTTGAAATGTAATATACATGGCAACAGACAGATGGCGGAAACCATCTCGAAAAATATACTAACCCAAATTTAATCGGTGGTAGACAGCAGCCACTAAGCCGAAATGATAGGTGGTGGCAATAATCGCCGAAATGTTCAGGGATTATATAATGTGGAGTGGCCACGTCTATTACATATATCCCTGGCATGTCTTTTTACGTTTTATCTAACGTTCATAGTTTGAAGTTCACGAATTATTGTAAAAATATAATTAAAATAACGACATTGTTACTATACCATATGAAATAAAGATGAATGAATCATCCGACCTAATTATTGCAGTGTATAGAAAACCAAAGAGAATGTTAACTCCGGGTCCACAGAAAAGATTTTGTTGCAACCCTCGCTTTCAAGCTCTTATAAATAGATTTGAAATGCAATCAAGAACTCCAGTGCAAAGTAAACGAGAAAAACCTACTGAAACAACTCCACCCGTGGGTGAGCATAACATGCAAGCGAGGGCAATAAACTTTAAAGAAGAAAGCCCAGCCACTGAAATAGAAAGCCACTCCAAAGAATCAAATGAATTATTCAGTACTTGTATAGACAACCCTGTGGATCCGATCAACAATGCTATAACAACGCTCACAGCAAATATTGCTGGCACATTACAAACTTGTATCAATTCAGTTTTACGAACAACCGAAGAAGAAACAGAAATACAATTTAAATTTGTTATAACTAAAAAGAAGGTCAGCATTAAAAGTATACCTGGAGATTGTGACGGAGAGGAGGAAAAGAGGAATGAAATCGAGACAGAATTAGAACCAGGCAGAGATAACATCTGGTCGTCCGTAGCAAGAGCAGTAAAAAACGTGTTTTGGGGTGACCAAGGTAATATTCCAATTACATAAGTAATGGACGGCACTAATTTAATTATTGTCCCCGTTTTCAATACCTGGTCCTTTTGTCTCTGTCATTATTAATATACGTTTTCGAAGAGCTTTCAGTTGTCACATTTTGCCCTAAACATTTGCCACATGCTCGAAGCAATATACGATAAAAAGCAAGTAATTGATTAAAATCTTTTTAAATATCAACTAGAAAATTGCAAACTTTATTAAATTACAAACTTTGCTTTAAACATTAAAAATTCTCTACACCGCCAAGCGTACGACGTTGCATTTTCTTTTTTTTTCTGCTCCAATCACTTTATTTTATACAGAGGGTCGGCGTATTTTAATACATTTTATTTCTTTCCCCTTTTTACTTCCGACACTGTAGCCTCGCATTTAGGGTGATGGATCGTAATTTTTCCCTACTTACCGCGTTCCATAGCATTTCTATTCTGTATTTCGCACGTACTTCTATCTAACTGGCACTTATTGAAGATGAAATTTTGGTGTACACTACTACTGCTTTTAAAGCGGTTCAATATCTAACCTAAATATCTCTTACAAGACACGATAGCCGAGTGGTTGAGTGATCGGAATACGAGTCCTGAGATCTGATTGCGATCCCCAGGTGGTAGACTTGTACCAAGGATTTTTTTCAATTTGTATCGTAAACTTGGACATAAAGACAGCAACTGGTTCACCACCTGTTACGTTTTCCAAAAAAATGTCTTCGGTGATAGGTCGAAAGAACTTCAAAAACCGTCTGGACTTCTATCTGCCTCATTATTTTGAATGGCGTAAAGAAGTACTTTTATTTATTTGTTTCATCGACTTTCAAACATTTAATTTCAAAAATACTTCATTTTCAGCAACTCAAACGCCACACAGGTCGTTCGGAGATAATGACTCCACGGCCTCGTCTGCTTCCAAACGGAAATGTGACGAAATGTCCGACTCGGAGATCAGTCCGCTTAATCACAAACGTCATAAGTACGAAGGTCGAATCCGCGGACGTCCACCCCTCAGGCAGAGCAACTCTTGGGGAGTGTCGGGCGTACAATTTCAAACAATAGGACAGTCTGAAGCTTAGTTTATTACTGTTTAATGAAGACGCAGATTTCATAAATGCTGAAAATGTTCATAAACTTGTTGATTGTATATTAATAATATAAACGGTTGAGATTTTATAAAAGTGTTAGTGCTTCTTTACGTATATTTATAACTTAGTAATAACTGTAAAAAATTATGTATCGTTAAATAAACAGCCTATTTCTTACTTAAATTATTTGTGGAATTTTATTGTATTTGTGTAATTTTCATTTTGAAAAATGTATAATATCTGAGATATGTCACGATAGCCGTGTGGTTGTGTGATCGAAACCTGAGTTAAGATATAAGAGTTCGATCCCCATGTGGTAGGCTCGTAACAATGGGTATTTTTTTAAAACCTATGTACGATTCATATCGTTGGCTCATACATAAAGACGGCGACGGGCTCACTACTTGTCATGTTGTCCTAAAATATCTTTGGTAGACCTCTGTCTACCCCTGTATTAGGGATGGCTTGAAAATATTTTTTTATATCTGATATGGATGGGATTTGAACCCGGGATCGGGTTCAAAATTGATCGGTCTGATCAATTTTGAACAGGTGACAAAAATAGGTCTACAGGCCGGCACTACTAACTATTGTAAATAACCAGTTTAAGTGCAGAATTTACCATGACCTTTACAGTATAGTTAATATCATCGTGATTAAACCTGTAAGTCTGAGACATCATTATAATAAATATTATTTCAAACAAGCGTGGTCATTACGCTAAATCAGCGTGAGCGTCAAGATTGGACTCCATCATACATGTTTATCCATCCATGTGCACTAGTACTACTAAAACGCCTTGTAGTACAATACTGGATATATCGCCTCACTCGGCGAGCGGATTAACGATCGCAGTTCAGCCACTACGCAACTTGAACGCTCTTGTCCTTTACCGGTCTGCTTAGTTTTAGTAATTTATTTTTATGACTATCCAGCCATATGTCGGAAGCAGTAACCTTCCTTTTCCCTTTAATCGCCTCTTAAGACGCCCACAAAAAATGAAGATGGCATACTCTTAGGCCGATGCCCCATAGCAAGATCTCTACTCGAATATACGCCGAAGAACATTCGAGAGAAATCTATACTTGCCTAGCAATAAATATTTACAAGCTACTATTTTATATAAGGGTTTTTCCTCGCTCATAACATAAATGCATTTAAATGCCTTTGTTGAAATATAGAATGAGGATTCGGATTTCATGCCGAGTTATTCGTATCACGATTGCAGTTGTACGTGACGATATCATTCGAATTCAAAGGGTAAAAAGCGGGCGGCATATTAAAAAGAATTTCTGCCAGTAATAGTACCCTCTTTCGAATAAAATTACAACGCTACAATGCGTTTGTAGGCGCAACGGGGGTACGTACGAGATGAATAACGTATTGTATACGTTTTAGACCATTCTACATCTTCTGTTAAACTTTTTTGGTTTGAATAAATAATAATAATAAATAAATAAATATCTTCACGCAATTCCCAATACAGGGGTAGACAGAGGTCAAGTCTAGACAATTAAGTCCCTTTCACCCACCTTCCACCGACGATATTTTCGGGACAACGTGACAGGTGGTGAGCCCGTCGCCGTCTTTATGTCCAAGCCAACGATGAAATTCGTACATAAGTTTTTGAAAAACTCATTGGTACTGCCACCTGGGGATCAAACTCGGGTCTCTTGACTCGATATTCCGACCACCCAACCACTCGGCTATCGTGACTTTTTTTGGTTTGAATGTTATTAATAAATGTATCTTGAATATGTATTTTATATTTCTCATCGTGTGTGTTATTTTATGTATGCTTTTATTAATGCTTTATTTCTATTAGTTGTATAACCGAATAGTTGGGTGGTTTGAATACGAGTCATGAGACTCGAGTTCGATCCCAGGTGGTAGGAATGGTTTTTTTAAACTCTCGTAATTTTTGTAAACTTGCCGTCTTTATGTCCATGTCAGCTATATAAATAGTTTATTACATTTATACCGTTGGCGTGGACATAAAGATGTCTACAGGCACATTAAAGGACTTAATTGTGTACAGCTCTTGTGTTTTTTAAAATGTCCCGATCTGGAATTGAACCCGGGACATAACAGCGGTCGTCAAAGTATTTACGAGCTAGTAACATATAGTAATAGTTCACATATAGTAACATATTGGAAACAATATTATAACTATATAAAAATAAATAAAAGTCAAGGAAACAAAAAATATGATATTACTTTATGAAATTGTACATTTACATCAAAATTTAAATGTTATGTCAGCCACATCGCCATCAGTCTATAGCCAATTACATTTTATGACTTTCCCGAGAATCACGACAAACAAAGGGTGGGTAATTCATTCCTCGATATCCAATAATATTATAAATGAATAAACAAATAAATATCTTCACCCCATTCCCAATACAGGGTAGACAATAAATTCTTTTCGACCCATTCGACCAAAGACATTTTTTGGACGTCATGACAGGTGGTGAGCACGTCGCCGTCTTTATGTCCAAGCCAACGATATAAAGCGTACATAAGTTTTGAAAAACCCTTTGGTACGAGCCTTTGGGATCGAACTCGGGTCTCCTAATACGAATTCCGATCACACAACCACTCGGCTATTGTAACCAATGATATCGCAAATACTGTAAATATTATTGCCGATATATTGCAATATATTAGAATGTAGTACTAGATTGCTCTTAATTTTGGGAGATGAATATATCAAATTCACCATCAAAACTTCGGGTTTTTTAAAAGGTTTAAACAAATATTAAATAAGATATGTAAAAACAAATATTTATAGTAAATTCAGATGCGATTAAAAAAACTGTCGTTTTTATTCTAAAAAATAACAGCATGCAAAATATTACACGCGCGCGTTAAATAAATGGTTCAATATGCAAAATTTCTGAGTCTGTTTGCATGTAGAGCTTTAGAGATATATTGCAATATATTAGAATGTAGTACTAGACTGCTCTTAATTTTGGGAGATGAATATATCAAATTCACCATCAAAACTTCGGGTTTTTTTAAAAGGTTTAAACAAATATTAAATAAGATATATAAAAACAAATATTTATAGTAAATTCAGATGCGATTAAAAAAAATTTCGTTTTTATTCTAAAAAATAACAGCATGCAAAATATAACACGCGTGCGTTAAATAAATGGTTCAATATGCAAAATTTCTGAGTCTGTTTGCATGTAGAGCTTTTCGGAAAATGAATAGGGCACATTATAATAATATTTCCATTAATATTGACTTTAAAATGTTATTTAATTTATATGAGGGCGAGAGATGTAGGTTTAAGGATTCACCAACCCCTATAGCTTAGATAAAAGCCTTGAAAAAGGCAGTAACTACTGAAAAAGTCACGATAACCGAATAGTGTGATCAGAATTCGAGTTAAGACACCCGAGTTCGAATATTGTACCAATGATTTAAAAAATTAAAGAAATAAATATCTTCACGCAATTCCCAATGCAAGGGTAGACAGAGGACTAGTCTAAACAATTAAGTCCGTTTTACCCACATTCCACAGAAGATATATCAGGACAACGAGAGAGGTGATGAGCCCGTCGCGGTCTTTATGTCCAAGCCAACGATATAATTCGTACATAAGATTTGAAAAACCCATTGGTACGAGCCTGGGGATCGAACTCGGACCTCTTGACTCGAAATTCCGACCATCCAACCACTCGGCTTATAGACGAAAACTTATAGACGATTTATATCATTAGTTTTGACATTAAGACGGTGACCTGTCACGTTATCTCAAAAATATTTGTCTAGATCTCTGGGTGCTCCTGTATTGGGTAATATGTGAAATATAACTACCTCAAAAAGTAGTACATCCAAATAAATTCAATCGGCGACGGGTAGTAGCGTCGAGCATAGGATGCGCCTTCGATGTTTTTTCAGTCCTCAAGGTGGACAGGCAGAGAATACTTTTAGATTATGTAAGCATTTTGTTTTATAAGGTTCCACGAAGTTGAATAAATAAATAAATGTGTCTGATACTGCAATTTCAATACGCTAGCAAAGCGTCTGTCCAACTTTGACCGGGTATTTTTCGCGATGGTTTCCCGCCATCTGTCGGTAGTATCCCGTGCGAAATTAAAGGTTTTTCCTTCAACGCCACTTGCGACATCAAATAGAGAAAGATATTAACAGGGGCTGATAATAATATTATTTATTTATTAGATCGATGTAAGTATGTAAAATTTACAAATTCACAAAAATAAATAAAACAAACTTGAAAATTTTCCTTTTTTGTTTTTATGGTGCACAGTAAAGGCTTGAATACAACAATGTGGTTTATATACATGCATAATGTGGTTTACGTACACACGTTATTTTATTTACATTCGAGCCTTAGTTTCGTCGTCGAAATTTAGTGTCGGTCTATCTCTAATGTTAACTTTAGCATTATGTATTTTCTTCAACATTCGGTCTTCACTTATTCGCTCAACGAGCCCAAATACGAAGTACAAGTGAATTACTATTATCAGTTTTAGTGACAAGATAATTTTTCAAACCTGCCATATCGCAAATTTCTTCGTTTCGATTTCTGTGTAATTATGGTATTAATTATATATCAAAACTTTATTTATTTATATGTGTTTATTGTTCGCAGGTCAACGGTTCCTGGGGCCTACCGGCATTCATATGCGATATTTATATCGCGATGGATGTGACTTCCTCGACTTCCAGTATATTCAATCTAGTAGCCATATCGGTTGATAGGTGACGTATCGTTTGCAATGTCTCTTTACTATGTATATATTTTTAAAATATAAATAATAAAGAAAGAAAATATGTATTCATAGCAATTTTTGCAATTTCATAGCAATTGAGTCACGATAGCCGAGTGGTTGGGTGGTCGGAATTTCGAGTCAATAGACCCGAGTTCGATCCCCAGTTGGTAGGCTCGTACCAATGAGTGTTTTCAAAAACTTATGTACGAATATCGTTGGCTTGGACATAAAGGCGGCGATGGGTTCACCACCTGTCACGTTGTCCCGAAAATATCTTCGGTGAAAGGTGGGTCGAAGGGACTTAATTGTCTAGACTCGACCTCTGTCTACCCCTGTATTGGGAATTGCGTGAAGATATTTATTTATTATTTATTCATAGCAATACCAATAAAAATCAAATGAAAGTTAAAAACAATTTAAAACACACTAATACAAATAAAAAGACAATTAACAATATTGAAATAAAAAAAAATTAAATCTGCTAATACTTAAGGATAAAAACACTGAATATAAATATACTTTAATAAAAGATACCAATAGGTCTATATTAATATTAAAATCCCCAAAGCGAGTAACTAATTCACTTGTGTTATGGTATCAGAAACAACGAAGTTTCAACAAACACACAAACCCGAATCAACGTAGAAAAAGTGGTTTTCTACACTTTTCACATCCGGGAATAAAACCCGGACTGTGTTTAAATTTATTTATACATATATTTACGCTTTGTCTGATGAGATACCCGGTGACATCAGTAAAATGAAGCACGTCGCTGTTGGTGTATAGTCCTTATGGAAGTGGCCTGTGTCCTGCAATGAACTAGTGATAAATTTCATTGTTTGTACTCGAGTCATAGAAATCCATATGTGTATATGAATATTTATCTATTATTTCTGTAAAGATGTCTTTAGATAGTATCTATTCAAGTGTATTGTACCGTTGGTTTGGACATTAAGTCGCTCACCACCATTCATGTTGTTCTAAACATGCTTTGGTGAAACATTTGTCGAAATGACTATTTCACGGAAGCGGAGTCGTTCGGTAGTTGGAATTTCGTGTCAAGAGACTCGAGTTCGATCCCCAGTTGGTAGGCTCGTACCAATGAGTTTTCAAAACTTATGTACGAATATCGTTGGCTTGGACATAAAGGCGGCGATGGGTTCACCACCTGTCACGTTGTCCCGAAAATATCTTCGGTGAAAGGTGGGTCGAAGGGACTTAATTGTCTAGACTCGACCTCTGTCTACCCCTGTATTGGGAATTGCGTGAAGATATTTATTTATTATTTATTCATAGCAATACCAATAAAAATCAAATGAAAGTTAAAAACAATTTAAAACACACTAATACAAATAAAAAGACAATTAACAATATTGAAATAAAAAAAAAAAATTAAATCTGCTAATACTTAAGGATAAAAAACACTGAATATAAATATACTTTAATAAAAGATACCAATAGGTCTATATTAATATTAAAATCCCCAAAGCGAGTAACTAATTCACTTGTGTTATGGTATCAGAAACAACGAAGTTTCAACAAACACACAAACCCGAATCAACGTAGAAAAAGTGGTTTTCTACACTTTTCACATCCGGGAATAAAACCCGGACTGTGTTTAAATTTATTTATACATATATTTACGCTTTGTCTGATGAGATACCCGGTGACATCAGTAAAATGAAGCACGTCGCTGTTGGTGTATAGTCCTTATGGAAGTGGCCTGTGTCCTGCAATGAACTAGTGATAAATTTCATTGTTTGTACTCGAGTCATAGAAATCCATATGTGTATATGAATATTTATCTATTATTTCTGTAAAGATGTCTTTAGATAGTATCTATTCAAGTGTATTGTACCGTTGGTTTGGACATTAAGTCGCTCACCACCATTCATGTTGTTCTAAACATGCTTTGGTGAAACATTTGTCGAAATGACTATTTCACGGAAGCGGAGTCGTTCGGTAGTTGGAATTTCGTGTCAAGAGACTCGAGTTCGATCCCCAGGTGGCAGGCTCGTAATAATGTTTTTTTTTTAAAAAAAACTTATGTATGAATTATATCGTTGACTTAGACATAAATACGACGACTGACATGCCTCTGTCTACCCCTGTATTGGGAAATACGTGATGATATTTGTTTATTTATTTTTTATTTAATATTTAGACCCTGTAATCCCTGTAATGAGTAATGCGTAGAGATGGAAAAAAAAAAACAACAAAAAACAGATGCCATTTTTTCCTATAGAAAAGAGCTGATCATTTTTACCACGAAACCAACATTATCTGCCAATCGCTAACACCATATATTTCAACAAGAAAAACACATCGTAGACGAGACTTGCGTCATTAAGAATTATAAGCAGAAAACATTATGAATAATTGATGTCTTTCAGGTATATCGCTGTGACGCAACCAATCAAGTATGCGAAACACAAAAACAATAGACGGGTGTGGTTCACCATAGTGCTAGTTTGGCTCATCTCGGCCGCTATTGGGGCACCCATCGTGCTCGGCCTCAACGACACGCCTGACCGTAACTTCGACGAGTGCCTCTTCAATAGCCAGAACTACGTCTTATATTCATCTATTGGATCCTTTTACATTCCCTGCATCATGATGATGTTCCTGTATTATAGTATTTTTAAGGTGAGTGTTTTGATTTGTCTTGTGTAATTCACTTAAGAATATCCCATCTCCCGTCACGTGGGTGTCGTAAGAAGCGAGTAATGGAAACGTTTTCAAAATAGCACTAGCTACTGTCAGATGGTGATAACTATCTAGAAAAATACCAGAACAAAATTCAGGGGACTGATGACGGGCTGCAGCCAAGAGTGGCGATAAAGGGAAATGCTTCCTTGTTGAAGAGGTACATGATCTGCAGTGTTTTTTTACTGGCTATTATGTATAAACATATTATATTAATAGCCTAATCAAGCTAAATAGATACTCATGTGCTAGTGTGGTTTACTTCGGGTCTCGCAAACGTTTTCCCGCGGATTGTCAAATTAGTTAGATTTGCTATGCAATTGTACATTTTCTTTAGATTCAATTACTTTAAGGATATGAGAATATTACCATTTAAATTTGACGATGTGGTTCTGCCTACAGGCGTTAAGAAAAAGAGCTAAAAAACAACGCGCTGCGAAAAAACCTCCGGTATCTGGGGACCCGCTAACCGGTGCGACCACTGCTGTCGTCATTGAGAACGTCGCGCAGACGCGGCAGCTGGCAGAGACTGCTTTACACGATGACCGACCTACCAACACCGGTTCAGGGAGTAACGAAGATGATCATGATGACAGGTAATTAGAAATTAGAGACAAAAACACTGTGTCAAATTTTCCCAAATCATTCTGCACATACAATAGTTTCGTTGTAATTTTGCTTTCATGACGTATTTTGTTACATTTTTTAAAATTCTGTTAACAACTCCTATTCTTCAAAGTTTTCGTAAAAAATTTTAGTTTTTAGAATGAATTACTCTGTCCCCTGTCCATAAACCATCATACTGCATCGACTACTCCAAATCCTGCACAGATTAGAATATACACCATTTAAATTAATCCATTTCTTTTTTAATTCTTCTAATAACCTTCATTTGCTATCTGTTTTAGCTTTGACAAGACATATGCAGATTTGGAGGCCGATGCAGATGAGTGTCACGTCATTCCTAATGATAAGTCAACAGAGTTCATGCTAACTTCTGTTGCGGAAGAAACGACCAAGTAATTTAATTTTAAGTTTTTTTTATAGAAAAGGGAGGCAAACGAGCAGGTGGCTCACGTGATGGTAAGTGATTACTGACGCCTATGAACACCTGCAATACCAGAGGCATAGCAGATGCGTTGCCGGCCTTAGAGTGCCCCCCCCCAACAGAATTGGGGGAGGGGGGTTTGTGGGCCTCCGGTTAGGTAACCGGAGGCCCACAAACACACACCCCCCAGTGAACGTGTCAGACCAGACGAAACGCAGAAGTTTGTTAGACGTCTACTTCACGCCGGTATTCTGTGAAGTCTGTGTTCTGTATTCTGTGCTTCCCCGGTCGAGCCGTAATTTTCAGTTGTTATATATTTGTCTATAACCACTAATAAGGACAATTATTTTTAGTTCTTTCTGTATGCATCAATTTAATTTGAGGCTGATCATAGAACTGAATTTTTTTAATGTTCAAAATTAACTGCCTGTTAGGTAAATGTTATTTTATTCTCTATATACACACAATTTTTATGCCATTTATTACTATTAAACCTAAAATTAAACTTAGCTCTTTTAGTTACAATACTTATAATGATATAGGACAATCTGCAAACTATATTAATTTTGTGATAAGAAAATTCCTGTTAAAATTTTCATTAATTATTTTAAAATTTTTAGAAAACTAATGGGTTGCTAATAAAAAAAATATCCTCACGCCATTTCCAATACTGGGATAGACAAAAGTCTAGTCTAGACTATTAAGTACCTTCGGCCCACCTTCTACCGAAGACATATTCCGGAACAACCCATCGCCGTCTTTATGTCCAAATATTCGTTTTCGTATAATCATACAAATCGTACGTAAGAAAAAACCGATTAGTACAAGCCGGCCAGTATCGAGACATCCCCTTGGCCTAATTTAATATAATGAATTTTTATATGCATATTACCTAGGGCATATTAAAAGTTTCCGCTTATAGAACAAAGGTTCAAAATTATAATTCTGAAAATTTGGCATTTATATATTTTGAGCACTTCAAACAGACCACACAATATTGAAATTTTAATATATACTCGTATATGATGATTCTTTTACAATTTTAACTTAAAAATTCTTAGGAAAAAATAGCATTACGAAGAAAATCAAGTAAAACAAGAAGCAAGTGCTTTCTATTAAGCTTACTCGTAAAATAAAGTATTTCTCTACGACAAATATATTCTAAAATTTACTAATCCTGTTATCTCTTATTTTCAAAACACTTCTTTTGGAAATTGGATTTAGTTTTAGAGCCAGATTATATCTCCCATTCTTTGTATATGAAGCAAATAAAAGGGCTTCAAATTAAAGGAATACCATGAAGGTATCCCTTTAATTTGAAATAAATTAAGTTTCCCTTCCCTATTTTGACCCTAATGCTAGTTGGAAAACAGTGACCGCTTCCGGTTATAATCTGAAATTACCATCTGCTTGGAATATTATATTGTCAGTATTGGACTAATTTAGTGTCAACATTTGCACAAATACAAAGAAATAGAATTAACCGAAAGATATCTTAAATTTTGGATATAAATGCAAAAATGTATTCGGAAATCTACTTTCACGATGTATATATCTATTGAAGGTTTGGATAGGCACAATAATTTTAGTGATTTTGAAGGTAGAAATGTACGCTGTTAGGCTAAAATATTGATTAGTGGGCCTTTGTCTTAATATACTAGATGTAGTATTACGATGTATAGAGTAGTAGTAGTAAATTCACTATAGCCGAGTGGTTGGGTGATTGGAATTTCGAGTCCAGAGACCCAAGTTCGATCCCCTGGTGGCAGGCTCGTACCAGTGGGTTTTTTCAAAAACCTATGTACTATTCATATCGTTGGCTTGGACATAAAAACGGCGACGGGCTCACCACCTGTCACGTTGTCCCAAAAATATCTTCGGTGGAAGGTAGGTCGAAAAGACTTAATTTTCGAGACGTCTGTCTACCCCTGTATTGGGAATGGCGTGAAGATATTTTTTTACGAATTTAAGTAGTTCTTAACTTTCGCTTAAGATGCCAAATAAATTAAAAGTTTTAATATGTTATGTCTAGAATTTACCACCTGCTCATGCTCATCATGTAAAGTCAACGAACTTGCATTAGAACACTATACTCTAATGGAGATTTATCTCGTTTTTAAAAGGCATATAAATAATTATAACACTTATAATCTGTTACTGTACGAGTACATTCAAGTCATTATGAAATTAACTTTTCAAGAAAAAAGTGTTCATTGCAATTAACCGTCTCCGTGAAGAAAGTTTGGGCGTGTATTGGTCGTTTTGATAGAAGAAGAATGAAAAATTTACTAATTTGGATCTGATATTACAAAATATTATTAATCAGCATAGATAACCACCGTATTCAAAATATTATTTGACATAAATGTGGCCCCAATTTATTGAATCCCTGCCAAGGAATACCTTACAAAATTCACTGCAATACATAGGCATATCCCGTAAGGCGATTTGCCATAATCACTACGATTGGCAAGTGGATTAAAGATCGTAGTACCAGGTATCTGGAACTTAAACGCTGCTGCTAGAAAGGCCAAATTTCATCTGGTATTTTTTGAGATTGTTATGCAGCAGTCTGTCGATTGCCATTAAGACATTCAAAATATTTCCTTGAACACCCATGGCATGAAAGAGCGTGGCCACATGGCGTAAAATGTTGTCATTGTTAAAAACTAGACATAATGATCTAGTTGTTTTTAGGATACCAAAGAAAAGTCTTAAAATGCAAATTATGCCTGACCCAAATGGAAATAATGATTCGGGTTACGCAGCGTCTAACTTAGAAGAGACAACGCGGGAACACACAACTCCACCAGGATCTCCGGGATTAAAAGGCGCTACTGTACTACGAAATATGTCTTGCGATTCCAAATGGAGGAAGAATGGAAAAATGACTAGGCTAGATCCGGACTCCAGGTTAGTGTTTATAAATGTTAAGTAATTAAAAAAGTGTTAACGTTTTTTCTCATAATTAACTACAAATAATATAAACCATAGGTTATTATGGTAACTAAAATATCGGTAACTTTAATATAAGATAAATCGTATATTAAAGTACATAAAAATTATCGTAACCGATAGATATAAAATTGTTACGTTAATCTGATATTTAAACTTTGCAATCTTCTTTTTATTTTATACATCTGAATACATCTTCTTTTTCTTTACAGCTTATCAAAAGTTCACTGCCTCGCTTAAATTCACAAATAACGCTTCTCAGGCACCTGCATCTTTCGACTTCCCTATATATATTACATCACTATAATATCATGTCATTGTGTTGAAATTAAATCCACTAATTTTTTATTGTAGAAACGCATCCTTGGCTCTCCGTTCAGATGATGATCATGAAGCCAGCCAATACGATCTTCGAGATGGCACGTCTTCTAAAAAAGAAAGAAAAGCCAGTGCTGCAACAGCTCGCTTCACCATCTATAAGGCTAACAAAGCTAGCAAAAAGAAGAGGGAAAAATCTTCAGCAAAAAAAGAAAGGAAAGCTACAAAAACATTAGCTATCGTTTTGGGTAAGATTGTGCAATATTTTTATTTCTTCATATTTTAATTTTGATGGTATAATTATTATCGAATTGTAATTTTAAAGTTTAACGCTTCTGCACCGTGAGATATATAGCCTTCAAAGTTCTAAGAAGCCACGATAGCTGAGTGATTTATGAAATATGAGACAGGAGTTTCTACTTACCACAAGGAAATTAAATTAAAGAGAAAAAATGTTTTTAAAATTTCCCGGATAATTTAAAATGTCACGGTTCAGCAGAGGTCGCGGGTTCAAATCCTCCCCGTGTCAGTTGAAATTTTAAAATCATTTTTCTCTTTAATTTAATCATATAAAAGTTCATCATAATGAATATGCTTTAAAAATCAATAAAAATTGTGTAATACCAGAAAGAAAACTCGTACTAATGTCTTTCTCCGAAACTTATGTACGACTTTATGTTTTTGGCTTGGATACTGATACACGTACGGGGACAAATGTCCTAATGTCTCGTATCCACAGTTTCCTTAGTACCATGGAATCGTAGAAAGAGTCAGCAGCAATGAAAAGCAAAAAAAAAAAAACGTTTCGTCAGTCCCCCCGTGACCACGCTGTAAAGCATCCGAAACGTCGGAAAATAAAAATAGTTTGTAAAAACTAATTAAAAAACGCGATAAAATCCGAAAATCGTTTTATATTAAATGAATAGTAAAGAAATTAAATAGCCCTCCTTTTATTACTTTGTGGTTAAAAATTTTATTTATTTATTACGCCATTATCTCAATAATTCTTTATTCCAGTTACTTTATTTTTTTATTTGAAAAGCCATTATGAGAAGGCCATTACGTTATGGACCATATTTGATGGTCATATAGATTTAAAGAGATTCCTTTCTAAGAAATTGGCTGTAAAATTAATTTCAGTTTTATATTAAATAAATACAATGATATATAGGGACAATAATACATGAATTGCACAGATCTCAAAGTAAGTAGCTTAAGCACTTGTGTTATTTTTATGGAATCAAAAACAACCTCGGTGCCACAAATACCAAAACCGGAGAAAATGTAGAATAAGTGTTTTCTGCATTAATCCGACGGGGAATAGAACCCGGGACTGCAGAGCGGGCAGCATCATGATACCGAAGTGTTGGTACACCACTCCTACGCGAAAGTCGTAGACAAAGGTCTAGTCTAGACAATTAAGTCCCTTCGATCCACCTTCCACCGAAGATATTTTACGGACAACGTGACAGGTGGTGAGCCCGTCGTTGTCTTTATGTTCAAGCCAATGATATAATTCGTACATACGTTTTTGAGAAACCCATTGATACGAGCCTGCCTCCTGGGGATCGAAATCGAGTCTCTAGACTCGAAGTTCCGACCACCCAATCACTCGGCTATCGTAACCCGGAAGTCGTCATTTTATTTTATCGTTAATTTCATTTTAACACTCAACACCTTCAATCATTTGACACTCATCTGAACACCATTGACGTCGCTTTTCTTACAGGTGTATTTTTATTCTGCTGGGCTCCGTTCTTCACGTGTAACGTCGTAGATGCTATCTGCGGTAAGCTCGGATTACAGTTCAGTCCTGGAGTCACAGTCTTTATCCTCAACACTTGGCTCGGATATATCAACTCGTTCCTCAATCCCGTCATTTATACGATATTTAATCCAGAATTCAGAAAGGCATTCCGGAAGATACTTAGATGCAGTACCTAGCCCGTAGATTATTTGGTCGTTTTCACACAGTAGATCTCGAATTCTTTTAAACTGAAAGATTTTTTTAAAATTCAAATAATGATACCTAATCAAATATTTGTAATGACAACGAAATGATTTAAACTTATTATTTAAATGTTTATTCTTAGACGAGATCTTCTGCAACGACTAAATATAAAACAAACATGTACAGTGATTGTAAATGTAGAAGTATGTATAACATGTATCCGATAAAGTTACGTAGTGATAACTCTATAATAGGTTATAGTTTCAATCTTAGATGTAGTTTAATAGCATATCAAAGTAAATTATAACTAAGTAATAAGGTGATTAGGTAACTTTAACTTAAACAGAAGTATTAAACTATGTTAATGTATTCTAAGTGAATTGCATAAATAGATTTCTAGTCATGTTCCAGTATTATTAACGTTCCTTTCGAATGCGCCAAAGTTTAAAGCGATATTAGAGAGCTTTACTTATTTTGAGGTTGTGATATTTATTAATTTTTAACTTATGTGCATATTTATTTTCTAATGCTCACTTAAATTTAAACTATAAGCAATTATTATAAAAAAGTATTTAATAAAATATTGATTTATAAATAAAAAAAATTATTGTATTGTTGAGTTCATAACGAGTTTATATAAGTGAATTAAACAAACTCTCATAATAAAATGTACATTTATGAACATAAGTTTTCAGTTGTTATTGAGATGTAATTATTTTAATTGAATCTTTAAAGTATTTATAGGCTGTATAAAATTTTACGCCTTTCCGTCCAAGGGATATTTATTAACATTTATTATTACGCTTAAAGCCCAATTTTTCAATTCTTAAAATTATCAGCATTTATGATTCTCGATTAATCTCAGAACATATATTAAGGAAAAGGTAAACGTAAAAATTATTTGAAAAGGGCAATTATTTTATGTTTATTTTTATTTCTCTTTTTCTTTAATATTAAAGATCAGCTGAGCTTACCTTCCTAAAAATGTTTAAAAATACATAATAGGATAATGGGATACATTAAAAACCCCTTTTCTTAGTGCTGCTGATTTTTTTAATACAGTTTAATTCTATTAAACTGAAATATGCATTACGTTATAAAATACAACTCTTTTTAACTTTCGAGCTATGGTCATGCAATCGTAATGATAGTTTTTCGACGCCATACTTCAGTATAATTATTTATTATTAATTATATATATTTCTAAACAAATGTTAATTTACGTTGATATTACGTAAACATCTTTAAATATTGGCAAGCACCTAATGAAATCCAAATTCTATGGTTTCATTCATTTTTGTCCAGTGACACATGCGTACATAAAAAGTTTGCGGGGTTTCATTTATTTAAATCTGTTTTTAGATTTTTACATTTCTTTTAATAACGTTCCAATATCTTGTCTAGATTAATTTGTAGTATTTATTGGACATCTTTTAAAACATATACAAATAGATTTACGTAAACATTAAAATGTCTTCACGACATAAATGCACTGCGCGATTTGAAAAGATAGTTTGTAATTATGCGTCGAGAAATATTTTTAACCATATCAGAAAATATAAATGTATAATTTCTCCATGTAAAGATGGCTTCTTAAGCATCAGAACTTGTAAATAAAATGTAAGATAACGTATGCTTTACAGATAATTGATCTCAATAAAATTAAGTAAGTCTGTATATTTTCAAATTGGTATATAAATAAATCAATAAAAATAAATAGTTTTAAAAAAAAATTTAAATGTAACTTTTCTAATGTACTCAAGTACAAACTTTATTTTAAAATTACGACACTTTTCCTCCCAACTTACTGTTTTAGTAGCTCTTTAAAAATGTTACCAAAGAGAATACCAGAGATTTATTCTATACGTGTAATCAAGCTTTAAGTTTATCGCCAGTGTTTTGTTGTATCGCTCAATAAATAAAATAAAAATTGTACTAGAAGTTAACAGAAAATGTTGCTCATTAATTTATGAATTGATATGTTTTTGTAAATACAACACATACCTCGTGGACGCGTCGCCTTAACACCGGTTTTCATGGTAATGTCAGCTCTGTAGTCCCGAGAGAAAACAAATTTTTCTAAATTTTTTTCGGGTCTGAATGTTTGTGATAACTACATTTCCGATTCCATAAGCTATTTTGGGATCAGAATAATGTATATAATGTTGTCCCTCACTATTTATGTATATGTAAATGCGACAGTTAAATAACACATAATAAGGAAAAGCCAAATTTAATAAGTGTAGGACATCGTTTTCTAAAATATTGTAATTTTAAATATAAGTGTACTCGTCAGAAAACCAAATAATGTTTGAAACGTCTAAATATAAATCAGTGCTATTTAATTTTGGCATATGTACCATAGAGTCTACACAAATATATTATTAAGAAGATAGTGAATTTTTGGATTAATTTCATCGTAAAAAATATTTCATGAATTGTAATAATTATAATAAAATGTTACACCTATTTGAATAATAATAAACTAAATTAAGCTTATACACATATTTATATTATGATATTATAATGAGCCAAACTGAAAACTGAAATTATGATCTAGTATAGTAATCTAAGAGATTGTAAATATATTAAAAATACGGAGTTAGTTACACAGTTGTATATTAATAAATTCAAGCCAATGCTATATAAATTCTTCATAATCGAAAATCATATTAGAGCACAAAAACGCAGATAAATTATTATAATATTTCAATGTTTATGATTGATTGAAAAAGAAATAGGAATCTATTCCAATATGTTAATGAAAAAATATAATATGAATTGCGATATAAATTATGTTTCCTATGTAAGGTAGTGTTTTAATTTTTTTACGCGAGTTGTGACGATTCTATGAATAAATATATAGTTCTGTTTTTAAAATTATCTCGTTTTATTTATCGATTTCATTACAGCTTTAGCTATGAACCATAACTAATTATCTATGACCTTAACTTATTACATTAAATTGTATGGCCTTACCTTCGCCGTCCGAAAACAAAATCAAGAGATTCGAAATATGGCAATTTAAAAGACCATCTTATCTCTAATGTGGATAAGGGCGTGCTCGGTTTGTGCACGCTGACCGAATGAGTGATGACCGAATGGAGAAGAAAATATACAGCGGGAAAGTTAGCAACAAAAAGGCGTGAGATGTGCCTAGATTAGCTTTTGAATACCATGTGAACAATTAGTTCAAGACTTATCGGATACTTAGACATGCGTGTGTAAATGTCGTGAATTTGAAAGAAGCGGAAGAGGTATGCAAAGATCGTTCATGATTTGCGATCTGTTCTCTCAGGCTACCTCATCAGGGACTATACGTGAAAAAAACAATGACTAGTAGTTTTATCTGCTAAAAAGCAACGTTCAGGGTTACTGCCACGCTATTATAAAAATATACAAAAAATCTGCTTCCCTAGGTCTGTGTTCGTTAATCTCGAAACTACTCAATGATTTTATTTCTTTTCTTTTTTAAATATTAACACAAATGTTACCTCGCACAACCAAATCTACTAGTAAACAAATAAATACTTAGCTAGCGACACCATCACCTACATTACTCTGATCCAAATTAATTGTTGCTTCAATTAATTGTTGCTTCGACAATTGTAAACGAAGTATTTAAAATTAATACACACGACACAGTGAAAACCGGTGTTTACGTGTCGTACACGTAAAACACATACATACGTTATGTGTGTGTGTTGTAGAGCTTGTCAAAAGTAAATATTAAAATCCTCTTAATACATATTACGTTTTGATTTAAAACAAACTTGTACCTACTCGACGTAGGTCGGTATATAACAAATATAAAACAAAGCACACAAACGTACATTGCAAACAGTCTATTATATAATGTAGCTAGGCACGTCAAACACCTTTTGTTGGCCATTGTACATGAACGTTGATAGCTCTCACTTACGTTACGTAAGTAACAAAGGATCTATATACGAGTATTAATTCGCGAAAAAAAAACTTTGTTTCCCCTTTTTTGTTAACTAATTGCAGGCATTGTGGAGTTTGAGATTTGCTCTGTTTATAGTCTATATAGAGTACGAGTGCACAAGCCTAATATTAATTAAAAAAATAAAACAATATCTTCACGCAATTGCCAGTACAGGGGTAGACAGAGGTCTAGATAGTGAAGTTACATTGACCTTCCTTCCACCGAAGATATTTTCGGGACAACGTGACGGGTGGCGAGCCTGTCGACATCTTTATGTCCAAGCCAACGATATAATTCGTACATAAGTTTTTTTTTTTTAAAACCCATTGGTACGAGCCTGCCACCCGGGGATCGAACTCGAGTCTCTTGACTCGAAATGCCGACCACCCAACCACTCGGCTATCATTGCTTAGTAAATATTAAATAAAATAATAAATAAATCTCTCCATGCCAACTTCCAACCAACTTTAACACTTCTCAATACTGCGGTAAGCACAGGTCTAGACAATTAAGTCCTTTCGAGCCACTTTCCATCGAATACACATTTGGGACAACGGGACTGGTGATGAGTCCGTCTCCGTCTTTATACCCAAGCTAATGATGTAAATCGACGACAATATAGTACAGGATGACTCATACTCTATATTTGCCAAAGCATTCGCACTCTACATCTCGGTTCCATGGGTCAGCACTGGCACCAGGCATTCGCTGTAAACTTTGCATTTTTGTCGCGAAGATGGAGTATACTCGTATGGTACAGAAAAGGGAGGCAAACGAGCAGGTGGCTCACGTGATGGAAAGTGATTACCGTTACTCACCTTACCGCTACTCACTTAGAGTGTCCCACCCCAGAAATGGTGGAGGGGGGGGGGGTGTGGGCCACCTGCACTCACCAGACGAAACGCAGAAGCTTGTTAGACTTCTACTTCAGGCCGGTATTCTGTGAGGTCGTGGTACTTTCCCGGTCGAGCCGGCCCATTCATGCAACAGCAAAAGCTGATGCGTAGCTCTACCATTGGAAAATTCTCTTGGAAAATTGGCAATTGCAATCGCAGTACCAGATGCCTTAAACCTTAGACGCTCCTCACCAGCCTGCTGAATATTGAAACGAAAATCCCGCCAGTTGCAGTTTGGAGGTTTGTCCCTTAATTGCCACTTTCGACATCCACAGGAAGTAAGATTATATTGTTCTAGCGTCGATACTGCCATAAAAACAGCAAAGTAAATATCATAATTAATGGTAGTCACGATATATACTAATTTTGAGTCAAAGACCCGAGTTCGATCCCCAGATGGCAGACTCATACCAAAGGGTTTTTTCAAAAACTTATGTTCGAATTTATCTTAGGCTTGGACATTGAAATGGCGACAGGTTCACCCCTGTCTCGACGTCCCGAAAATATCTTCGAAGGGTCAAAGGGACTTAATTGTGTAGACTAGGGAATAGCGTGACGATTTTTTTATAGATGGGGACAACATCACATACATTGCTCCATTTCCAAAGCAAGTAGCTATAGAATTTGTGTAAAAGCTTTTGTGGGATGTTGGAAAAAACAAACGTACCACAAACACCCAGACCCGATACAATATAGAAAAAGTGCTTTTCTACTTTGACCCGTCCGGGAATCGAACCAGCGACCTCTTACCTGGCGACTTAAATACATACTAAAGAGATATAAAGAGAAATCCACTACAGAGAGATGCGTATCAATTAAAACTATATTGATGACCTCACGGTTTTCGTGGTATCGCCAGCTCTGGGATCCCGGGTTCAACTCCCGGTCATGTTAATGTAGAAAACACTTTTTCTACATTTTCACGTTTTTTCTACATTTTGTGGTACCTTCGTTGTTTCTAATTCCATAATACAAGTTTGAGTTACTTCCTTTGGAATCTTAGCAATGTATGGATTTGTCTCTGTGTTGCATGTATTTATTTATTATAGTGGAAAGTCAGTGACTGGCCCTCAATCTCACAAATCAGAACACAAAACTTCTCACACTTCTATAGCAACAGAAGTATAATAATGGCTCGCTGCTGACCTAGACGACATCCAAGCACAGAAGGAGTCTATAATAATTGTTTCAATCAATTGTTGCTTCGACAATTGTAAAACAAAGCATTTTAAATTCTAACGGCCTGTATTAAAATATAAATTAAGTGCCGGTGCTCATGTCAGCGCCGCACTGTAATTAAAATTATGGGGGAGGTTATGAAAGTTGAAGTGACGTCGTTATTAATAAAATTTCTTTTGTGGACTTGAAACGATTAAAAAAGATATTAATCTCGTTCCCCAGCACTGATTGAAAGACGTTCGGATGGCTTTACACACCAATAAAACTTATAAGTGTTGTAACGATGTTACTTGCAATTAAATCATTTGTTTATATATTGAGAATAAATATAAAAAAGTGGTAATTCGGTAGTAGGCTCGTACTAATATTTATTTTAAACTCATGTACGATAGCCGAGTGGTTGGGTGGTCGGAATTTCGAGTCAATAGACCCGAGTTCGATCCCCAGTTGGTAGGCTCGTACCAATGAGTTTTCAAAAACTTATGTACGAATTTCATCGTTGGCTTGGACATAAAGACGGCGACGGGCTCACCACCTGTCACGTTGTCCGGAAAATATCTTCGGTGGAAGGTGGGTCAAAGGGACTTAATTGTCTAGACTTGACCTCTGTTTACCCCTGTATTGGGAATTGCGTGAAGATATTTTTATATTTTTATTTTTATTTTTTGGGTAACTTAAAAAACATATGTGGCGAAATCTATGTCGCCACATATGTTTAGCGGATAGCGACCATTTTCTTGTAGCACATCATCCGCTACACATATTTAGAAAAATTATTCTAATAAAAAATTTGGTAAAATTTGTTAATAGTTTCGTCTATGCGACTATTCGACCAAAAAATAGAACAAAAATTCTCTCAGCTTTAGCGCACATTAATATACGTGGTAGAGTGAACATAAAAATGGTATGCTGTTACAGAAAACCACTGTTATTTTGTGGCACGTATGGTTTTCATGAGTCGGACGCTATTCTGGCTCGTGAAAACTGCATTTAGTTTTAAAATACGCGACGGATTCAACATTGCTTTGAATAGTTTCATTTTGCCATGTTAGTTGAAAAAAAGTAATGAATTTTCGTAATTTTACATTTTGTTTTGAACAGACTTTAATCCATACTATGACTGTGCGGTTACGCCGTAAGAATATGGGTTATATTTTCCCCATTTCTTTAGAGGATGTCTTAAGAAATAAGCTAAGCTAAAAGTAACGGAGAAGCCTAGATAGTACCTTTGGCTGCGACCGATAGCGGCATAAAACCAAGCTTGCAGCTAAAGAACATTTTTGATTACATATTAGGTATGAATAACAGCCTGAAAAAGACATGATATCCGAGTGGATGGGTGATCCAAATACAAGAGTCCCGAGTTTAATCCTCAAGACTTACACTAATGCTTTTTTTTTTTTTTCTAAAACTTATGTACGATTTATGTTAATGGCTTGCACATAAAGACGGCGACGGTGTCATCTCCTGTTACGTTATCCCAAAAATTGACTTCGGTGGAAGGTGGGTCAAAAAACTTAATTATCTAGATCTCTGTCTACTCCTGTATTAGCAATCGCGTGATACTTGAAACGGATAAATATGCACATCATTTAAAATCAAAGTAGATTTTCTGTCTATAAATCAAGGCATTAGAATTATCTAGTTTTATTCTTGCAAAATGTACAACTATGTTCATTTATATCGTTATTAAGTGACCAAAAAATATATGCAATCAGTGGAAATTAGGGTCCGATTAAGACGCCCACATGGGCCTACCAAATCTAAACCCAATTAATCCCGACGGAAGCTTGTAGGGAAGCAATTCAATTAGTATCGCCAATACGTCACGGAACGGATAAGTTGAAAACAAACAATTTGTGGACATCGAGATCTGCAAATAGAAGCAGATAATTGCGTGAATGATTAGTGCAATGTAGATTCTTTTATGTACTATACTATAGGCAATAAGTAAAAAGTCACGATAGCCGAGTGGTTGTGTGGTCGGAATTTGGAGTCACGAGACCCGAGTTCGATCCCCAGGTGGCGGGCTCGTACCAATGGGTTTTTCTAAAACCTATGTACGAATTACATCGTTGGCTTGGACATAAAGGCGGCGACGGGTTCACCACCTGTCACGTTGTCCCGAAAATATCTTCGGTGGAAGGTGGGTCAAAGGGACTTAAGTGTCTAGTCTTGACCTCTGTCTACCCCTGTATTGGGAATTGCGTGAAGATATTTATTATTTATTTACTTAATAAGTAAAAAGCCTTTTTTTATTAAACATGATAAGCCACGACTTAAAGTCACGATAGCCGAATGTTTGGTGGATTGAAATCAGAGTTCGATCCCTAGGTGGCAGGCTCATACCAACGGATTTTTTCAAGACTTATATCGACGATCTAAAATGTGGTGAAAGATAGGTCGAAAGGATTTTGGGAAAAACGTCATTGTGTAGCGAGCTTTTATCCGCCTTTATATCCTATTAATAATAATCTTAATAATTATCCTATATTTATATATTTATTTATTTATCTTCACGCACAATCCCTGACGGGGTAGCCAGAGAGAACAGATCGCCAAGTGTCACGATCCCTACATACTTCTTTCGCTTCTTTCAGATTCATCATCTTCTTCATACATGCACGTCTAGGTATCCGAGTACTCTTGACCCTCCTCTTGTTTAATAATTATCCTTATTGTCATAATAAATATTACATAAGTTTTTGAAGAAACCCATCGGTATGAGCCTTCGTGGATCGAACTCGAGTCTCTGGACTCAAATTCCGAACACACGAATATCGAAAATAATAATTAATATCGATGTATTTATTTCCCATTAAACTGGTTACGTTGCGAGATATTAAGCTTTCGAACTTCCATTTTAACTTTTAATTTCTGTATGCAAATTTATTTACATAAACTAAAGGCTCAATTAATAGGTTATATTGAGATTTTGTATTGAGCTAGAGATACTGTTAATACCCCTCACTGTTGTTAGTTAGTAGTTAGTTACCTTTAGTTCATTTCCTTTATTATATTGTATCTATAAGCCTTTGTCATTTTTATGTAGTTTTAAAACCCTAAAATCAGAGACTAGAGTTCAATCTTCAAAATAAAGGAGAGTACCAATGTGATTTTCAAACTTATATGCTATTTATATTTGGTTTGGACACTAAGATGGTGTCAGTCTCACTACTCTGTCACGTTGTCTCAATATCTCCGGTGAATGTTGGGTCAATAGGGCTTGATGTCTTTTTTGATTTAGGTATATAATGAATTATGTTGAACATTGTCCGATAATTCTACTATGCCTCACAGGTTCTCTCTGACTACCCGAGTATAGAGAATTTGTTGATAAGGACAATGATAGCAAATCTCGCCACCGCTTATTTTCGCCTCCGAGTATCCTTATAAACAAATCAAACTATCCGACGAATGTACGTTTGCCGTTCAACAGATTGGCGATACTGATAAAATTTGATCTAATGAGTTTATTGACAAAACAATTGGGCAAACGTAAGCTTTGCATACAATTTTAATTGTAAATATAAGTCATCGTAGCTGACCGGCATTAGAGTTGAGTCATCAGAAATAGAGTCAGGAGACCGGAGTTCGATTCCTAAGAAGGAGGATTGTACTAATGATTTTTTTTAAAACTTATGTTTGATTTATATCGTTGGCATGGACACAATAGCAGCAACAGGCTCACCACCTGTCACATAATCCCAAAAAAAGCTCTTATGAAGTGTGGGTCGAAATTACTAAATTGTCTAGACCTACCCTTACCTCGATCCTACCCCGAACTAAAGCTACTACTGTATTAAGAACTACTAAATGTACTACTGTATTAAAAAATGCGTGAAGATACAAAAATATTGTAAATTTGAAATTGGCAAATGGAGTTTCGCAAAAAGATTAATAACTCACAACAATACCCTTGACAACGTACAACAGTGTCGCTTTCGAATACGTAAAGATTATACAGGCTGGTCTAAGATTAGCCAAGCAGACATGGTATGTAGTTTAAGAAATGATTTGTTTTATTTATTATAATAGATCTACTAGAAAAATTTCAAATCCACCACTTACTGTTAGACTATCCAATTTTAAGGGCAAACTCTTTATTTTTAAATTTAAATTGTATTATTTACCAAAGAGATTTAATTTTAATTGTAAAAAGCTTAGTCTTATTTCTTTGATAAAACTTTTTAATCTCTCGTACAAACTTTTATAAAGAAATTAAATATTTTTGTACATAGTTATCATTGAAAACATTATACAGGCTTGTAAATGCCCACTACTAGACATAAGCCTTACTTGTACGCGAATGTTAGCCATAATTGCAACGCCATAAATCTTTACCATAGACATCATATATCTTGCTGCAGCATAGACCGGTCTGTTCAATTTTGCCCTGGTATATCCCGCCATCTGTCGGTAGTAATTGTAGTATTAAGGCCTTTGGTGACCTCTTATAACCACGGGAACAAAGTGACGTTTCGTTTACGCGTTTGCTATACACCGTCAACTTTTCTTTCGAAAAGTTGACGGTGTATAGCAACGAGAGCTTATCTGCATCTTTCTACTATTTTTGCATCACTTTCTAAGTTGGATAGTAAGACATTGAATAAACAAATCAACAAAATCAAACCAATCAGTTCATTATTTTTGCGAACAGAAAAAATTATAAATTTTTACAATAATTTTTCCTTCCAATTGTACATTACTATTTTAGAAGCTTCTTTAAGAATGTTACCAAAGAGAATACCAGTGATTTAGTCTATACATGTAATCAAGCTTTAAGGTTACCGCCAGTGGTTTTGATGTATCGCTCAATATGTGAAGTAAAAACTATACTAGACGTTGCGTTGACAGAAACTGCTGCTCATTAATTTATGAAATGATATGTTTTTGTAAATACAACACACAAACATATGTATGCATGTGTGTTGTATGCATACGACCTTCGTGGACGAGTCGCCTATACACCGGTTTTCACGGTATCAGCAGAGCTGTGGTCCCGGGAGAGGGTCAATGTAGAAAACAACTTTTCCTACATTTTTTTTTGAGGCTGAATGCTTGTGGTACCTTCATCGTTTTCGATTCCATAAAATAAATGCTCCAGCTATTTCGTAATCGGATTAATGTATATAATACATATTACAGTTAAAATATATTACAGTTAAATATATGTATATATTACAGTTAAATAACACATAATACGAAAAAGCAAAATTTAATAGTGTATGACATCCTTCTCTAAAATATTTAGTTTTAGCATGTGTACCACAGAGTCTACACAAATATTTTATTAAGGAGATAGTGAATTGTTTGGATGAATTTCATAGTAAAAAAATATTTCATGAATTGTAATAATTATGATAAAATTCTATTTCTATTTGAATAATAATAAAGTAAATTATGCTTTTATACATGTTTGTATTATGTTATTATGATGATGCGCCAAACAGAACGCGCTTTTTACGCGAGTTGTGACGATTCTATGAATAAATACATAGTTCTGTTTTTAAAATATCTAGTTTTTTTACTTATTGCATTACATTATACCTAGGCCGCGCGTAGACGAAACGTAGGTATTGGCAATATGGCAGGTTTGAAAGATGATCTTGTCAATAAAATAGATAAGAGCGAGCTCTATTTGGGCACTTTGACCGAATGGGTGATGACCGAATGGAGAAGAAAACATACAGCTTAAGAAGAAAGTTATCAATAAAAGGGGCCGAGGTAAGCCAAGACTAGCTTTTGGAGATCATGTGAGCAAATTGCTCGAAGAGGAGAGGATCAAGAGTTATCGCATACCTAGACATGTGTGTATGAATGTGGTGGATCTGTTCTCTCTGGCTACCTCATCAGGGACTATGCGTGAAAAAAAAAACAATGACCAGTAGTTTTATCTGCTAAAAAGAAACGTTCAGGGTTACTGCCACGTTATTATCGAAAAATATGTCTCCCTACCTCTTAATACATATAACGTTTTCATTTAAAACAAACTTGTACCTACTCCACGTCTGTGTAGGTCGGTATATAACAAATATAAAACAAAGCACACAAACGTACACTGCAAACAGTCTATTATATACTGTAGCCAGGCACGTCAAACACCTTTTGTTGGCCATTGTACCTGCACATTGTTAGCTCTCACTAACAACTGTAGTTTCCACAGCGTACAAGTAACGTAAGTAACAAAGGATCTATATATTAATTTGCGAAAATAAAACTTCGTTTCCCCTTTTTTTGTTAACTAATTGTCAGCATTGAGGAGTTTGAGATTTGGTCTGTTTATAGTCTATATAGAGTAGGAGTAAACAAGCCTAATATTAAATAAAATAATAAAAAAATATCTTAACGCAACTCCCAATACTGGGGTAGTATAGACAATGAAGTCCCATCGACCCACCTTCCTAGGAAGATATTTTCCGGACAACGTGACAGGTGGTGAGGCCGTCGCCATCTTTATGTCCACACCAACGATATAATTCATACATATTTAAAAAAAACCCATTGGTATTATACTGCCACGTTCCTCGTCCTTACGAGGAACGTGGCAGTACAGATGCGTATCAATTAAAACTATATTGATGACCTCACGGTTTTCATGGTATCGCCAGCTCTGGGGTCCCGGGTTCAACTCCCGGTCATGTCAATGTAGAAAACACTTTTTCTACATTTTCACGGATCTGAATATTTGTGGTACCTTCATTTCTTCTAATTCCATAATACAAATTTGAGTTACTTACCTTGGATTCTTAGCAATGTATGGATATGTATGTGGCATATTTTATTTATTATATTCGAAAGTCAGTAACTTGCTCTCTATCTCAGAAATCAGAACACAAAACTTCTCACACTTCTATAGCAACAGAAGTATAATAATGGCTCGCTGCTGACCTAGACGACATCCAAGCACAGAAGGAGTCTATAATAATTGTTTCAATCAATTGTTGCTTCGACAATTGTAAAAAAAAGCATTTAAATTCTAACGGCCTGTAACAAAATATAAATTAAGTGGCGATGCTCATGTCAGCGCCGCACTTTAATTAAAATTATGGGGGAGGTTATGAAAGTTGTTGTGACGTCGTTATTAATAAAATTACTTTTGTGGAGTTGAAACGATTAAAAAAGATATTAATCTCGTTCCCAAGCATTGATTGAAAGACGTTCGGATGGCTTTACACAGCAATAAAACTTATAAGTGTTGTAGCGATGTTACTTTCAATTAAATCATATGATTAAATATTGAGAATAAATGTAAAAATAGTCAGGATATAAGTCACGATAGCCGAGTGGTTGAGTAATCAAAATACGGTGGTAGCCCCGTACCAATGTTTTTAATTTTTAAACCTTTGTTCGATTTTTATCGTTGGCTTTGAAATAAAGATGATGACAGGCTACCTATCTGTCTTGTTGTCACAAAAACTCTTTAGTGAAAAGTGGGTTCCCCCCACTTTTTAGGATTTAATTCACATAGTAAATAAAATATATATTATTTACTATGTGAAACTTACGTTACTCGTAAGGTAGGGATTGACATTATTGTCACGCTGGAAAATTGGCGATTGCAATCGCAGTACCTGATAACTTAAACGTTAGACGCTGCTGCCCCTCACCGACCTGCTGAATTTGAAAACGAAAATCCCGCCAATTGCAGTTTGGAGTTGTGTCCCTTAATTGCCTCTGTCGACATCCACGGGAAGTAAGAAGGTGGTATGTTCTAGCGTCGATACCGCCATAAAAAAACAAAAAAGTAAATATCATAATTAATAGTAGTCACGATAGCCGAGTGGTTGGATGGTCGGAATTTCGAGTCAAAGACCCGAGTTCGATCCCCAGATGGCAGGCTCGTTCCAATAGTTTTTTTCAAAAACTTATGTACGAATTTATCGTTGGCTTGGACATTGAGATGGCGAAGGCCTCACCATCTGTCACGTCGTCCCGAAAATATCTTCGGTGGAAGATGGGTCGAAAGGAATTAATTATCTCGACTACACTTCTGTCTACCCCTGTATTGGGAATAGCGTGAAATTTTTTTTATAATATATACGTACGTAGATGGGGACAACATCACATATATTGCTCCAATTCCTAAGCAAGTAGCTACAGCAATTACGTAAAAATTTTGTGTGAAATGTTGGAAAAAAACGTACGTACCACAAACACCCGAGACAATATAGAAATGTGCTTGTCTACATTGACCCGTCAGGGAATCGAAACAGCGACCTCTTAGCTGGTGACTTAAATACATATTAAAGAGATATAAAGTGGAATTCACTATAAACAGATGCGTATCACTTAAAACTATATTGAAAACCTCACGGTTTTCATGGTATAGCTATAGGTATCCCCCTTGCTCTGGGGTCCCGGGTTAAACTCTCGGTCATGTCAATAAAGAAAACACTTTTTCTACATTTTCACGGATCTGAATTTTTGTGGTACCTTCGTTGTTTCTAATTCCATAATACAAGTTTGAGTTACTTACTTTGGAATCTTAGCAATGTATGGATTCGTTTTTGGCATATTTTATTTATTAAATTAAAGTCAGTAACTGGCTCTCTATCTCACAAATCAAAACACAAAACTTCTTACACTTCTTGCTATCAACAGAAATATAATAATGGCTCACTACTGACCAAGACGACAAGCACAAAAGGAGTCTATAATAATTGTTTCTATCAATTGTTGCTTCGACAATTGTAAAACAAAGCATTTTAAAGTCTAACGGCTTGTAATAAAATATAAATTAAGTGGCGCTCCTCATGTCAGCGCCGCACTTTAATTAAAATTATGGGGGAGGTTATGAAAGTTGAAGGACGTCGTTATTAATAAAATTGCTTTTGTGGAGTTGAAACGATTAAAAAAGATATTAATCTCGTTCCCCAGCACTGATTGAAAGACGTTCGGATGGCTTTACACAGCAATAAAACTTATAAATGTTGTAGCGATGTTACTTTTAATTATAGAATTTGTTTATATATTGAGAATAAATATATAAAAAGGAAGACGATAGCCGAGAGGTTGAGTGATAGGAATTCGGTGGTAGGCTCGTACCAATGTTTTTTTAAACTTATGTACGATTTTTATCGTTAGCTTCGACGGCGGCTTTGGTGGCATAAAGACGGCGACAGGCTCACCATCTGGTATGATGTCCTAAAACATTTCTTTAGAGGAAAGTGTGTCTTAAGAACTTAATTGTCTAGACCCCTGTTTTCCCCAGTATTAGGAATGGCGTAAAGTAAAGTTTTTTAATAATTCATGGATAGATACAACATCACATACATTGCTCCAATCCCAAATACGATGTTAAAGAACTTATGCTGTGGAATCAGAAACAACGAAAGTACTAAAAAAACACCAGACCATGTAGAAAAAGTGTTTTTCAACATTGACCTAAATTTTATGAATCGAAATCGGGACCTTAGAGCTGGCAACACCATGAAAACTGTACGCCACTCAACCACAGAAGTGGTAAGAGATTCGTTCACAGAGGTCGTAAGAATTAGCAAGCTTTTCAACACATACACACTGTATAGCTTTCATTAGAGCTACCATAAAAGAAACGGCAAACTTATAGCGTAATTCATTAGAGCTACCATCAAAGAAACGGCAAACTTATAGCGTCATTGGGCTATCTAGCTTCTATTTTTCTGTCAATATGCTTTATATCACTAATTCAAAATTTTACACGTCTGCTCCCTCGCCAAATGTGATGGTAAATTGGCGAACTTATTCATCATTGACCATGGCGCTAAAATCACAGACTTTATCCTCTTACCATAGGAATTTATCATATATAAAATATTATTTGCAACTATAAACTTCTATTTGCAGTGGGAGAATTAATTGATGAAATTTAAGTTTAGAAAAACAATATTTGGGTTTTTTATTAGTAAATTTAAAATAAAGCCAATTTAACTATTAGAAAAAGTTTTTTATTTTCTTCCTTTCACTTGTATGACATTGTAACCCCGGAGGGTTACTAGGCGAGAAACTTTTTCTGGGATAAAAGCGTTATTAGAAGGACTATTACTACACATAGAGAACAGTGGAGTAGTTTTAGCTGTGTCTAAAAATATTTAGGTATAGATTCATTTATGGGTATGAGGAAAGCATGTTTGAAGCATGTATTTCTCTGCTTGACAGAATCCGCAACGATGATGAAAGATCACTGGCCGTTACTTTATAAACAGAAATTTTGTGCATTATAAAAAAATTCATTGTTAATAAAATACATTTATGAAATATTCACGACAATACAATTGTTTGTTGTTTTATTACCATTTCATTTTTATTAATAAAATATCATAAATTAGTTAGCAATATAACCTTGCAAACCGTGTGGCAATGGTTTAAGAATATTGCCTCTCCCTTTCTTCCCTTTAACGACGTAAGAGGCGACTAAGAGATACAGCCTTGAATATTGTTACAGCAGCCGATAGATTGCGGAATAACCATCTCTAAAAATGAATCAGACCAAAATAATGAGACCGAAGATGTGCAGCAGCATCTGAGGCGCGAGTGGTCTGCTACTGCGATCGCCAATCCGCTTGCCAGGCGTGGCGATTGTGGTAAACCCTCCCTATGGGAGAGGCCTATGTCCTGCAGTGGAATTTAACGGGCCGTTATGTATGTATGTTATACTATATTACCTTGCGTTTTATACCGTATTTCCATACAGATAAGAGTATTTTTTATTATATAGTATAAAGTAATAGTTTGTTCATATCGGCGCTTGTATTCGCTTGTACCGGTTCTTGTATCGTGGTAACTACAAAGCTACAAAACACAAACATAAAAATATACAACGGAAAAATATTTTACGCATGGATTCTATAGTACAGAAGAAATCAAAGCAATGACACGACAAATAAAGATAAAGAGAATGATAGAGTGGGGACAGAGCTTTTTCTATTAATATTTATATATACACAATAGTTTGCTTTTTATGTTGTTCAAAAATCATACTGGTGGTTCTAAGAGGTAACTAAGGGACTTAAAACTGCAAAACTTCCGACAGATGGTGGGATAACGATAAACATACTACTTACATACTAGGCCAAAAATCAACAGACAGGTCTAAGTCTCAGTAAGATTTAGGGTGTCTATGGCCAAGATTTATGGCGTGGCAATTATGGCTAACACCTCCGTAAGAGAGGCCTATGTCCTGTAGTGAGCTTTTACAGGCAGTTATAAAATAAATATCTTGACGCTATTCCCAATACAGGCGTAGACAGAGGTCTAGTCTAGTAGGTCCTGCTAAGTCCCATCGAACCACCTTCCACCGAAGATATTTTCGGGATAATGTGTCAGGAGTCCGTCGCCGTCTTAATGTCCAAGCCAATGATATAATTCGTACATAAGTTTTGAATAACCCATTGGTACGAGCCAGCAACCTGGGAATCGAACACGGGTCTCTCGACTCGAAATTCCGATCACCCAACGACTCTGATATTGCGACTTCAATGACAATTCCAAATGACATCATATGGAAATAAATATAAGTATTTAGTCTATAATAGTTTTGAAAATAGCTCCTCTTTCTTCTTGTGGATGTCGTAAGAGGCGACTAAGGGAAAAGGCACATAAAAATACTTAAAAATACCAGAGCACAATGCAGCAGATCGGTAACGTGTAGCAGCGTCTATGGAGCAATGTGTCTGGTACCGCGATTGCCAAACTGCTTGCCAAGCATGGCAATTACATGGCGGGAGAGGTTTATGTCAAGAAAGACTTTTGCGTATATGTATGTATGTGTGTGTACTTACTAAAGTGTACACAGTAAACGTTTCAAAGTGAAACTATGCATAGCAAGTACGTTCGAGTACAAAAGGCTTACTACAAAGTCTTTGTGATTATGATTGTAGTCGCAACATTACTCTCGTTTGTAACTTTAAACGTGTAACCTTTTTTAAAAAAAAAAATGCCTTTTTGACGCTAACATGATGTAATGTTTGTAATTAAGTTTGTTTTTTTTACCACTTAACTTTTTTACAGTAACACGTACAGTACAATAACATTAATTTGTACAGTAATTGTAAAATAGACTTGATAAAGACATAGTTTTTTTTGTATTCGTAAGCCTTAGACACCGTATAAAATAATGTTTTTCTAAAACATTTGTTGATCTGGTATTTACACATTAGTCTAGAGTTTGTATGATTAATGTTGTTTCAGGCAAAGCTCTATTTAACATTCCTTTTCATTCAAATGATTCCTTCGTACTTACGACATTATTCTTACGAATTGTGCTTCTAATATATGGGTAGACAGAGAGCAAGACAACTACGTCTTTGCAACCCACCAGATAGAACCAGGCGTGACAGGTGGTGACTTTATCGCCGCCTTTTGGCCATCCAAGCCAACGGTACATTTTATACTTTCATACATTTAAACGTATACAATGTGAATATTTATATACAGGGTGGGTCATGAATTAGTTAACATTTGAAAAAATCGTAAGAAAAAACCATTTAACATATTTTAGAAATCGTTTATTTACGAGATGTCGAATCGTTTATTTATGTATATAAACGTCCATGACTCGAGTAAAAACATTCAAATTTAAATAATTAAATGTGGTTAACTTAAAAAACATATGTAGCGAAATCTATGTCGCCACATTGGAAGTTGTTAGTCGCGGATTCAGGAAAAACATATCGTAATCCTATATTGCGCTATTGAAGTTTACACTATTACAAGTATATATACGATTACCGATAGTGCACACATAGTGGAGGAGACGTCCTCCCCAGGTCACGATCATCCAACCTGGCGGGTAGCGACCATTTTCCTGCAGCGCATCATCCGCTACACATATTTAAAAAAAATATTTTAATTAAAAACTGCTATAGTTTGTTTGCAGTTTAGTCTATGCTAATATTCTCTCAAAAAATAGAACAGAAATTCTCTCAGCTTTAGCGCACATTAATATACGTGGTAGAGTGAACATGAAAATGGTATGCTGTTACAGAAAACCACTGTTATTTTGTAGCGCGTATGGTTTTCATGTGTCGGATGCTATTCTGGCTCGTGAAAACTGCATTTAGTTTTAAAATACGCAACGGATTCAACATTGCTTTGAATAGGAAAAATGAAATTCCACGTTAGTTGAAAAAAACGAATGGATTTTAGTAAAATAAAATAAATAAATAAATATCTTCACGCAATTCCCAATACAGGGGTAGACAGAGGTCTAGTCTAGACAATTAAGTCCCTTCGACCCACCTTCCACCGACGATATTTTCGGGAAAACGTGACAGGTGGTGAGCCCGTCGCTGTCTTTATGTCCAAACCAACGATATAATTCGTATATAAGTTTTTAAAAAACCTATTGGTAAGAGCCTGCCACCTGGGGATCGAATTCGGGTCTGTTGACTCGAAATTCCGACCACCCAACCATATCGTGACTTTATGGATTTTCGTAATTTTTCATTTTGTTTTGAACGTACTTTAATCCATACCATGACCGTGCGGTTACGCCGTAAGAATATTCCCCTTTCCATCAGAGGGCGTCGTAAGAGATAAGCTAAGCGTAAAAGTAACAGAGAAGCCTAGATAGTACCATTGGCTGCGACAGATGGCGGCATAACACTAAGCTTGCAGCTAAAGTACTTTTATGATTACATTCCAGAAACTGCCTGAAAAAGTCACAGTAGCCGAGAAATTGGGTGATCGAAATTCGATTCAATAAACCCGAGTTTAATCCCCAAGACTTACACTTATGTATTTTTTTTTTTCAAAAACTTATGTACGATTTATGTCATTGGCTTGGACATAAAGGCGGCGACGGTCTCACATCCTGTCACGTTGTCCCAAAAGTTATATTCGGTGAAAGGTGGGTCGATGTGACTTAATTATTTAGACCTCTGCCTACTCCTGTATTAGCAATGGCATGAAGATACTTAAAAAAATTAAGATGTACATAATTTCAAATCTAATTTATCTAGAAATCAAAGCATTAGAATTATCTAAAGTCTTTGTTTTAGGAAAATGTATATCTATGTTCATTTATAACGTTATTAAGTGACCAAAAAATGTATGCAATCAGTGGAAATTAGGGTCCATTTAAGACGCCCACATGGACCTACCAAATCTAAACCCAATTAATCCAGACGGAAGCTAATAGGTAAGCAATTAAATTATTATCGCCAATACGTAACGGAAAGAATAAGTCGAAAACAAACAATTTGTGGAGATCTAGATCTGCAAATAGAAGCAGATAATTCCGTGAATGATTAGTGCAATGTTGATTCTTTTGTGTACTATACTTCAGGCAATAAGTGAAGCCTTTTTATCAAACATTATAAGCAACGACATAAAGTCACGATAGCCGAATGTTTGGATAATCGAAATCAGAGATCGATTCCTAAATGGCAGGCTCGTATCAATGGGTTTTTCAAGGCTTATGTCGACGACTGAAATTGTGGAGAAAGATAGGTCGACAGGATTTTAGAAAAACGTCACTCTGTATCGAGTCCGTCGCCGTCTTTATGTCCAATTACATAAATGGTACGTAAGTTTTTGAAGAAATCCATTGGTATGAGTCTTCGGTGATCAAACTAGAGTCTCTGGACTCGAATTCCGATCACATGAACATCGTTAATAATAATTAACATCGATGTCTTTTTTTCCCTTTAAACTGGTTATGTTGCGAGATATTAAGCTTCCGAACTCCAATTTTAACAACTAATTTCTGTATGCAAATTTATTTACATAAACATAAGGCTCAATAGGGTACATTGAGATTTTGTATTGAGAGATACTGTTAATACCCCTCACTGTTGTTAGTTAGTAGTTAGTTACCTTGAGTTATTATCCGTTATTATATTGTATCCATAAGCCTTTGTCATTTTTATGTAGATTTAAAACCCTAAACTAAGAGACTAGAGTTCAATCTTCAAAATATAAAAGTACCAATGAGTTTTTTTTAAAACTTATATGCTCTTTATATTTGGTTTGGACACTAAGATAGTGTCAGTCTCACCACAAAGTCCCGATGTCTCAATATCTCCGGTGAAAAGTGGGTCACTAGGGCTTAATGTCTTTTTTGTCTAGGTATATAATTAACTATGAATAGAATAGAATATTTATTTGTGAAATGTTTTACATTTAGGTGTAGTGCTATATGTTGCACACTCTCCAATAATTTTACTACGCCTCACAGGTTCTACAATATAACTTTCTACTCAAGTAAGATCACATTTTGTACATGTTGAATGTAAAATAAAATATTTAGTAATAAGTCTACATCTCTGACTACCCCAGTATAGAAAATTCGTTGATAAGGACAATTATAGCAAATCTCGCAGCCGATTATTTAGCTTCCGAGTATCCTTATAATCAAATCAAACCATCCGACGAATCTTCTTTCGCCGTTCAACAGACTGGCGATACTGATTGAATTTGTTTTAAAAAAGTTTATTAACAAAACAATTGGGCAAACGTAAGCTTAGTATCTAATTCTAATTGTAAATATAAGTCATCGTAGCTGATCGGAATAAGATTCGAGTCATCAGAATTAGAGTCAGGAGACCGGAGTTCGATTTTTAAAACTTATGCAGCAACAGGATCACCACCTGTCACATATTTTCAAAATAAGCTTCTGTGATGTGTGGGTCGAAATTAATAATTATCTAGACCTACCCCTACCTCGACCCTACCCTGAACTAAAGCTACTACTGTATTAAGAACTACTAAAGCTTCTACTGTATTAAGAAATGCGTGAAGATACAAAGAATATTGTAAACATGAAATTGGCAACTGGAGTTTCGCAAAAAGATTAATAACTCACAACAATATCCATGTCAACACATAACAGTGTCGATTTCGAATACGCAAAGATTATTCATTTTAACTGTGGTAGAGCCAAGCATCAGCTCTTGTTGTTGCATGAATGGACCGGCTCGACCGGGAAAGTACCACGACCTCACAGAATACCGGCGTGATGTAGAAATCTAAGAAGCTTCTGCGTTTCCACACACGCCCCTCCTCCAATTCTGGGGGGGGGGGCACTTTAAGACCGGCAACGAATCTGCTATGCCTCTGGTATTGCGGGTGTTCATGGGCGGTAATCACTTACCATCACGTGAGCCACATGCTCATTTGCCTCCCTTTTCTATAAAAAATTAAAATTAATTGTAAAAGCTCACTACAGGACATAGGCCTCCCTTGTACGGGAGTGTTAGCCTGTGTATATTAGTGCTTAGATATGTCTGTTAAATTTTGGCCTAGTATTTTATATGATTATCCCGCCATCTGTCGGTACTTATTGCAGTATTAAGGCCTTTAATTACCTCTTATAACCACGGGAACAAAGTGGTGTACACAATGATGAATTTTTTTATAAGCTGTGTGTGTTCCATTACTGTCTGTACTTCTCTCGGATCCTATTTCCTATTTATCCTTCGTCTGTTTGACGGTACATAGTTACGTTAGCTTAATTTGCATCTTTCAACTATTTCTGCAACAGTCTAAGTTGGATAATTAGACATTGAATATTTAAAATCAAAAAATAAATTACCAGTTCAGTATTTTTTGCGAACAGATTAAAAGACAAACCTTTAACAGTTTCTGTTTTGGCTTCATATGCACCCCAATAACCGACTTTATATCGTTAATTGACTCAGGCGTTACTTTGAGGAAATTTATTGTAAAGTTGTTATTTAAAAAATTACTTCGCAACCCTCCGCATGAAAATATGAAAAGGTATATGCTACCTGGTCCGAAGAGAAGAAGAGCACCACCCTCCCTCCCACAGATGCGTGCACCAATTCCACAGATGTGTGCACCAATTCCACTGTATGTACCACCACCACTACACTCAAACCAGGTAACACACACCACCACCGAAAACGCGACACGTGTTTCGCCTGAAAACAAGGCATCCTCAAGCGAGTAGACTCTACGATGAGCGACCGCAGAGTCAACTCTGCGTTCGCTCATCGTATATTTTCATGCGAAGGGTTGCGAAGTAATTTTTTTAAATAACAACCGACTGTATATCATTATAAAACGCTACTTTATTTATACAACCTTATTAGATTTATGGCATGGCAATTATGGCTAACGCTTTCGTATGAGAGGTCTATATCGTGTAGTGGGCTTTTACAGGCAGTTTAAAAAATAAAAATCTTCACACCTTTCCAAATATAGGGGTAGACAGAGGTCTAGTCTAGACAATTAAGTCCCTACGACCAACTTTCCACCATAGACATTTTTGGGACAACGAGACAGGTTGTGAGCCCGTCCTCGTCTTAATGTCCAAGCCAATGATATAATTCGTACATAAGTTTTTGAAAAACCCATTGGTATGAACCTGCAACCTGGGGATCGAACTCGGATCTCTCGACTCGAAATCCCGACCACCCAACGACTCGGCTATCGTGACTTCAATGACAATTCCTAATGACATCATATGGAAATAAATCTAAATAATTTAGTCTGTAATCGTTTTGTATATAGTACCTATTTCTTCCCGTGGATGTCGTAAGAGGCGACTAAGTGAAAAGGCACATAAAAATACCTGAACACAATTCAACTGATAAGTAACGTGTGGCAACGTCTATGGAGCGATGTGTCTGATACTGCGACCGCCAATCTGCTTGCCAAGCATGGCAATTATGGCAAAACATTCCTCGCGGGAGAGGCTTGTATCCAGAAAGGCTTTTGTATGTATGTATGTATGTACGAATGTTTGTATGTATGTATGTACGTGTACTTACTAAAGTTTACACAGTAAACGTTTCAAAGTGAAACAATGCACAGCAAGTACGCTCGAGTACAAAAGGCTTACTACAAAGTCCTTGTGATTATGATTGTAGTCGCGACATTACTCTCGTTTGTTACTTTAAAATGTAACATTTTCGACGCTAACATGATGCTATGTTTGTAATGGAGTTTTGTTTTTTTTTTTTTTCAACACTTTTTTCACAGTAACACGCACAGTACAGTAACGTTAATTTGTACAGTAATTGGAAAATAGACTTGACAAAAACTTTCTTTTATTTTATTCGAAAGGCTTAGGCACAGTACATAATAATGTTTTTCTAGAACATTTCTATATCGAAAGAGGTATGTACGGATGTGACACTTGGCGATCTGTGCTCTCTGGCTACCCAGTCAGGGATTGTGCGTGAAGATAAGTAAGCATTTCTTAATCTGGTATTATTTTTATTAGACATTAGTCTAGAGTTTGTATGATTAATGTTGTTTCAAACAACGCTCATCGTAAAATTCCTCTCCACGCAAATAATTCGTTCGCAGTTGCTACATTGTTCTTACGAAATGAGCTTCTAATATATGGGTAGACAGATAGCAAGACAACTGCGTCTTTGCGACCCACTAGATGAAAAAAAGTATTCTAATAAAAAATTTATAAAATTTGTTAACAGTTTAGTCTGTTATTAAATTAAAGAGAAAAAAGTAAAAATTTCAACTGACACGGGCGGGATTCGAACCCGAGTCCTTCGTCGATCCGTGGCGACGCTCTTACCTCCAAACCACCGTGTTTTACACTGTAAATTTTAAATCTGTATAGAGAATCTATAATAATAATACAGAGGTAAACTACTACACTACACTCTACACAATTTTTTTTTTCAACTTATGTACAGTTTATGTCATTGACTTGGACACAAAGATGGCGACGGTCTCACCACCTGTCACGTTGTCCTAAAAATCTCTTGTGGAAGGTGGGTCAATGTGACTTAATTACCTAGACCTTTGTCTACTCCTGTATTGGCAATGGCGTGAAGATACTTGAAACAGATTAATAGGTGCATCATTACAAATCTAATTTGTCTAGAAATCAAGACATTAAAGTAATCTAAAGCCTTTGTTTTAGGAAAATGTACGTCTATGTTCATTTTTATAGTTGTTAAGTGACCAAAAAATGTAAGCAATCAGTGGAAATTAGGGTCCGATTAAGACGCCCACATGGGCCTACCAAATCTAAACCCAATTAATCCAGACGGATGCTAATAGGTAAGTATAGAAAAAAAGAAATAGTGATGCAGATTAAGCTCTCGTTACTATGCACCCGTATTGTTCCCGTGGTTCTAAGAGGTCACTAAAGGCCTTAACATTGCAATAACTACCGACAGGTGTCGGGATATACCAGGGCAAAATTCAACAGATAGATCTAAGCAGCCGCAAGGTATATAGATAGATAGATTTTTCAAAGAAATAAGACTAAACTTTCGACATATAATAATTTTAAATTTAATTTTAAATTTAAAAATAAAAAGTTAGCCCTGAAATTGGATAGATTAACAGTAAGTGGTGGATTTGAAATTTTCCTAGCAGATTTCTATAATAAACAAAACAAAGCCGATCTTTTCTTAAATTAAACACCGTGTCTGTTTGGCTTTGAATCTTAGACCAGCCTGTACAATCTCAGCGTATACGAATACGACACTGTTATACATTGACATGAATATTGTTGTGAATCAGTGATTTTTGCGAAGTTGCTAATTTCATTTCCCGAATATTAGTATATTCGGCGGAAGGTGGGTCGAAGGGACTTAATTGTCTAGACTAGACTTCTATCGATCCTATATTGGGTAATGCGTGAAGATATTTATTTATTTTTATTATGTTTACAATATTTTTTTATCATCACACATTTCTTAATACAATAGTAGCTTTAGTTGGGGTAGGATCGAGGTAGGGGTAGGTCTAGAGAATTTAGCAATTTCGGCCCACACTTTGCAGGAGCTTATTTTAGCTATCCTATTGCTATTATTGTGTCCACGCCAACGATATGCCTATGTACGAAATCAAACCTAGGTTTAAAAATCATTAGTACGTGCCTTTTTTTGGGAATCTAACTCCGGTCTCTTGACTCTAATTCTGATTACTTAATTACTATTGTACTTATTCTTTTAACAGTGGTAGAGCCACGCATCAGCTTTTGTTGTTGAATGAATGGGCCGACTCGACCGGGGAAGTACCACGACGTCACAGAATACCGGCGTGAAGTAGAAGTATAACAAACTTCTACGTTTCGTCTGGTAAGTGCAGGTAACCGGTGGCCCACACCGGTACTCTAAGGCCGGCAACGCATCTGCTATGCCTCTGGTATTGCGGGTGTTCATGGGCGGCGGTAATCACTTACCATCACGTGAGCCGCCTGCTCGTTTTCCTCCCTTTTCTATAAAAAAACTTAACTCCGATCAGCTATGATGACTTATGTTTACAATTTTTTTATGCAATTTACAACTTGGATACAAAGCTTATGTTTGCCCAATTGTTTTGTCAATAAACTTTTTAGATCAAATTAAATCATCATCGCAAATTATATCATCATCGGCTGCGGATTTGCTATCAATGTACTTATCAACAAATTCTCTTTACTGGAGTAGTCATAGATCTAGAACCATTACTTTATATTTTATTTTACTTTTCACATGTATACAATGTGGTATTACATGAGTTGAAAGTTATATTGTAGAACCTGTGACACATAGTAAAATTATTAGAGAATATGCATTATAATGAATTATATATCTAGACAAAAAAATACATCAAGCCCTAGTGACCCACTTTTCACCGGAGATACTGAGACAACGGGTCAGAGTGGTGAGACTGACACCATCTTGGAGTCCAAAACCAAATATAAAAAGCATATAAGTTTTGAAATAACTCATTGGTACTTCTTATTTTGAAGATCGAACTCCAGTCTCTTATTTTAGGGTTTTAAATCTTCATAAAAAAAAGAAAGGCTTCCGGATATAATAACGGATATTAACTCAAAGTAACTAACTACTAACTAACAACAGTAAGGAGTATTAACGGTATCTCTAGCTCTATACAAATTCTAAATGTAACCTATTAATTGAGCCTTTAGTTTATGTAAATAAATTTGCATACAGAAATTAATAGTTAAAATTGGAGTTCGGAAGCTTAATATCTCGCAACATAACCAGTTTAATGGGAAACAAAGACATCGATATTAATTATTACTAACGATATTCGTGTGGTCGGAATTCGAGTACAGAGACTCGAGTTCGATCCCCGAAGACTCATACCAATGGGTTTCTTAAAAAACTTACGTACTATTTATATAATTGGATATAAGGACGGCGTCGGGCTCGCTACAGAGTGACGTTTTTCTAAAAATTCTTTCGACCTACCTTTCACCGAAGACATTTTTGGTCGTCGACATAAGTCTTGATAAAACTCTTTTATGCGAGCCTGCCATTTGGGGATCATACTCGGATTTCGATCATCCAGACATTCGGCTATCGTGACTTCAAGTCGTGGCTCATAAAACATGTTTCATTAAAAAAGGCTTTACTAATTGCTTAAAGTGTAGTACATAAAAGAATCTACATTGCACTAATCATTCACGCAATTATCTGCTTCTATTTGCAGATCTTGATCTCCACAAATTGTTTGTTTTCGACTTATCCTTTCCGTGACGTATTGGCGATACTAATTGAATTGCTTACCTATTAGCTTCCGTCCGGAATAATTGGGTTTAGATTTAGTAAGCCTATGTGGGCGTCTAAATCGGACCCTAATTTCCACTGATTGCTGACATTTTTTGGTCACTTAATAACGATCAAAATGAACAAAGACGTACATTTTCCTAAAACAAAGACTTTAGATAATTTTAATGTCTTGATTTCTAGACAAATTAGATTTGTAATGATGTACATATTAATCTGTTTCAATTATATTCATGCCATTGCTAATACAGGAATAGACAAAGGTCTAGATAATTAAGTTACATCGACCCACCTTCCACCGAAGATATTTTTAGGACAACGTGACAGGTGGTGAGACCACCGCCCTCTTTGCGTCCAAGCCAATGACTTAAATCGTACATAAGTTTTAAAAAAAAAAATACATTAGTGTAAGTCTCGGGGATTAAACTCGTGTCTCTTGAATCGACCTATGCAGGTGGCTCACGGATGGTAAGTGATAACCGCCGCCCATGAACACCCGCAATACCAGAGGCATAGATTAGGCTTTTGTTGTAACGAATCTGAGTTACAACAAAAGCTGATTCGTAGCTCTACCACTGTTAAAAGAATAAGTATAATAGTAATTAAGTAATCAGAATTAGAGTCAAGATACCGGAGTTCAATTCCCAAAAAAATTTCCTACATAGGCATATCGTTGGCATGGACACAATAGTAGCAATAGGATAATTAAAATAAGCTCCTTCAAAGTGTGGGCCGAAATTGCTAAATTCTCTAGACCTAACCCTACCTCGATCCTACCCCGACTAAAGCTACTATTGTATTAAGAAATGTGTGATGATTAAAAAATATTGTAAACATAATAAAAAATAAATAAATATCTTCACGCATTTCCCAATATAGGATAGATAGAAGTCTAGTCTAGACAATTAAGTCCCTTCGACCCAGTGATTCACAACAATATTCATGTCAATATATAACAGTGTCGTATTCGTATACGCTAAGATTGTACAGGCTGGTCTAAGATTCAAAGCCAAACAGATACGGTGTTTAATTTAAGAAATGATTGGCTTTGTTATAGGAATCTGCTAGGAAAATTTCAAATCCATCACTTACTGTTAATCTATCCAATTTAAGGGCTAACTTTTTATTTTTAAATTTAAAATTTATTATTAGCCAAAGAGCTTTAGTTTTGATTGTAGAAAGTTTAGTCTTATTTCTTTGATAAAATCGTTAAATCTCATGTATAAACTTTCCTTAAAAAATATTTTTGTACATAATCATAATTAAAAACGTACAGGCTTGTAAAAGCCCACTACAGGACACAGGCCTCCCTTGTACAGGAATGTTAGCCATAATTGCAACCCCATTAATCTTTACCATAGACACCATATATCTTGCTGCTGCTTAGACTTATATCCCGCCATCTGTCGGTAGATATTGCAGTGTTAAAGCCTTAAGTTATCTCTTATCACCACGGGAATAAAGTGGGTGGTATACTTTTGTACATAATGATGACTTTTTATAAGCTGTGTGTGTTCTTTCACTGTGTGTACTTCTCCCGGATCCTAATTCCTGTCTATCTTTGGACATATATTATCGTGATCTTAATCTGCATCTTTCAACTATTTCTGCATCAGTTTCTTAGTTGTTTAATAAGACATGGAATATTTAAAATCAAACTACCAATTACCAGTTCAGTATTTTTTGCGAACAGATAAAAAGACAAACATTTTACAGTCTCTGTTTTGGTTTCAGATGCGCCCAATAACCGATATGACTTTATATAATTTTCATACAATATTTTATTTATACAACCTTATTTGCCAAAACAAATTTTTGTTATTATTTAGAATACTTATTTACTAAAACTACAATAATCGTACAGACCTGCTCCTCGTGGCATATGCTTGCTATGATTTCTTCTGTACTATAGAATCCATGCATAAAATATTTTTTACGTTTCTGTGTTTGTGTTTTGCAGCCTTGTAGTAGCCACATACTCGGGTACAAGCACTGATGAAAAAGAGTATTACTTTATATAATAAAATAATAAATACTCTTGTCTGTATGGAAATATGGTTTAAAATGCAAGGTAACATTGCTAAAAAAATTATTTATTAATAACAATAAAATGTTAAAATAAAATGTAGAACAACAAACAATATGACTTGTCGTTAATATTTCATAAATGTAGTTTACATTGTAAAAATGGATTTTTTGTTAAATTTATTTACAATGTATAAAATTAGGAACAACATTTTCTGTTTATATGGCAACGGTCAGTGACCTTTCAGTGTTATTCGATTATACGTATCGATAGTCGAGATATCAGCAGATTTTGTACATCCCAAAATTGATTGAGTGAACACGAAATTAAATAAATCCTGACGAGGCAAACGGACGGATGGGATAAAAACAGAAGATATATATACGCAGTAATTGTATAAAGTTTTGTATTTATTGTTGACAGTACACATTTATTTAGTTTTCACAATCGAACTGTTCGCCTTTTTTAGTTTTGAGGTAATATGTACCTACAATTGTTGTCTTTTGGTCCACAAGTCCACAACAGCAAGTTTATTAACAGCTATCACGATAGCCGAGTGGTTGGGTGGTCGAAATTTCGAGTGAAAAGACCCGAGTTCGATCCCCAGGTGGCAGGCTCGTACCAAACTTCTGTCTAACCCAGTATTGGGAATTGCGTGAAGATATATTTTTTTTATTTTCTTTCCATATGATCTTAGGTGGTCTTTCACTGAATTAGTAAAGCTCAAAATTGCTTAGCCTGTTATGGAAAGAACTACGCTCGGTATTTCTCTGCATAATAGAATTCAGAATTAAGATAGAAGATGACATGTAGATCACCTGCCGATGCCGCAAAAATTGGCGTGCTGAAGTGGTAATAGGCCAGCCAAATATCTCAAAAAACTGATAACCGTTGGAAATTAAAGGTTTTCGAATGACAATCTTGTTTAGACGCAATGTAAGGTGATGCCCTTCAACCTAGTGTATGGCGATAGAGTGATGACCCGTAAAGAATATATAATAATAAACAGTAAAGAAGAAGAAGATTTAGATATGTCATATGGAAATTACTTAATGTTTATTTTTGCCTGATTAATTAAACAGTTATGTTACACGCCATCGGTTGCCTGGGAGAGATCGCTATGAAGCGATAAGACCGCCAAATTGTGCATTTCATAAAATTTTGTTATCTTTGTTACTTTTCCGTATCCTTCTATTTGTGGTTTACAATAAAGGTACATTTACACCGAAGATATTTTTGGTACTTCGTGACAAGTGGTGTACCTGTCACCATCTTTATGTCCAAGCCAAAGATATAATTTGTACATAAGTATTTGAAAAACCCATTGGTACGTGCCTGACACCTGGGGATCGAACTCGGGTGTCTCGATTCATAATTCCGACCACCCAAACACTCGACTATCGTGACTTTATTTCATTCATATGCGTTCTTATAGTTGTTAGTGACTCTGCTTTCGAAACTAAAGGTTATAATCCCTTCGTTTGGGGCAATACTGGGCAATGTGGAGTGCACCGAAAAATTCCTGAAGATGTAAATAAAAGAAGTAAAAAAATAAAGAAGTCCGTTACATAGACGAGCGCGTATGTAGAAAATTATGAATTTGAAAGATGCTAAAGACGTGAGTAATTATTGTGACATTTGGCGATCTGTCCTTTCTGGCTACCCTGATACAAAATTAAGGGCTATGCGAAGATAAGTAAGAAATGATACTTTGTTTGTTATTCAAGTATCTCCGTATGAAAAATAACAATGATGTAATTTCACAGCCAATTTTGTGTTAGCAAGAAATTAATTAAAAATTATTAAAATTCCGCGTAAAAGAGGACTTTTAATGATACAGTAGACGAAAGCATGAGTGACTCATAATCACGACTAATTATATTAAAAGTCATGTCGCTTCAACTTCCTAAAGCTCTCCAGTTTTATTAAATTCATAACTACACTCACAAGTTATTTGATACCAGCCGAATGTTACTTCTCATTGTAACCTGCTTCGTTTCTTTTACGTTCTTTGGATTATTTTTAATGTTCCTTTTTAAAGTTTTGAAGGTCTTTGTCATTGTGTGATGAATATGAATGTTTGTATTCGAGTCATGTATCCATGTTTACTACATTTAATCCAATGGTTATGTATACATATAGTGAAAGGATGTTTTACAGTTAGCTCGGACACTAACATGGCGATAAGCTTACCGCCTGTTACAATGTCTCAAACAAGTTTTGGCGAAAAGTGGTTAAAATATTACTGAAGGTGTGCAAATAGCGTAAGGATTGTGATTTGAAGCTCAATAAAATTATTAAACAAATTTAAAGAAAGACGAACACAAAGATTCAGCTTCACAGAAGAATGTGTTTCGCTTTTATGCAAACGTGTTTTTTTGCAGTTACTATAGTTCTTATTACACATACTACAGTTATATAGATACTGGTATATGCCTATACTTACCGCGTAAGAAAATACTATCCCTTTCTTTCTGTGGGTGTCTTAAGTGGCGTCTAAAGTAAAACCTTTGTGGGATATACGGGCACATAATTCAGCCAAAGATCGCATAATGCTTAAACAGATCGGCCTCTATCGATAGCCGAGAGGTTATGACCTTGGCTTCGGAGCTAAGAGCTGCGGGTTCGATTTCCGCTAGGCAAATATTTTTGTAATGTACTCGAGTCATTAATACGTATGTAAGAGTATTCGTCTATATAAATATATGTATTGCCCGCTCTGACATCCCGGGTTGGATTGCAAGTCGGATCAATTTATGAAAAACCGTTTTTCTGCATTGTATCGGATCTGAGCGTTTGTCGTGCCTTCGTTTTTTCCGATTCCATAACACAAGTGCTTGAGCTATATACTTAAGGATCAGAGCAATGTAATATATATTATCTGTTTATTTTAAAAAACTTCCTTTGAACGTCAGAATACGTAATTTATAATAAACGGTTCAAGCGTAACGAATTATGCTAAAAGCGTTGCGATAATAAATTCGGTCCCCGGTCAATTAAAAGCAAGGAAACCGCCGTAATTTACAAATTTCACTTCTTCTTCATTATTACGTCCCTTGCGTTTTGTTTTATGTAAATATACAAGCTCGCTGCTCGAAATATAAAAGCTCTGTGATGTTATCAAGGCTAAAGCTGTCAAACAAATGGCGGAATAACCACATCGGATGAAATTGGTGGACTCCTTCTCTGTTATTACTTCAATTAGTTTAATCAAAAAAGTTAATCTAAATTGGTAGTAGTACTGTAGTAATGTATAATTTTAAATAAAAAAAACAAGACGCCATTCCCATACAGGGGTAGAAAGAGGTCTAGACAATTAAGTCGTTTCGATTCACCTTCCACCGAAGGCATTTTTTTTGGGTAACGTGACTGGTGGTGAGTCTTAATGTCCATGCCACCGACATAAATCGTACACAAGTTAAAAAAAATATATTATTTAGGAGGCCCTGGAAGGCAACTCGTCTTTTGACTCATACTCCGATTACCGAACCACTCGGCAATCGTGACTGTTTTTTTATTGTAAGCGCAATCATGCTGAAGATAGTTGCACTTTTTTTGAATATTTCCGAGATAAAAACATAATTTGTACATTATTGGTATCAATGTCATAACAGTCTGTTTTTCTTATAAGATAAAAGTCTCAGATCACTCCACTTCTTTACACCTTACTTATAGTAGTGGATAGAATCTCAAAATTTATATATATTCTTTAATAATTATACTGCATTTTAGTATATATGTAAATAATTCTATGCAAATGTATATATGATAATTCTATGTTATCAATATATATTTTACGTCAATTTGTCGCTATTAAAAAATAAAACAAAATAGTTTTATGTTTTAATTTTTGTTTTAAACACTGCCATAAATTGTTCTACTTGTAAACTCATGGTTGATAGGTAGATAATGCCTTTTAGGCATTATGTCCACCCAATTTATATAAGATTGTATGTACAATAGTTTTAAAATTAAATTAAATTAAACTATCAAAAGTCCTCTGCTGAACGTAGGTCTCGGCCAAAGACGAATTGACATCCCACAATATTGCGCAGGTCGCTCCATCTTCATCCATCGATTACATATATAATATATCTATGTTACAATATTTATAAGTTCCAAAATTTCATAACTATGCATCAATAACTCTAAAGTAAACTCAGGTTGCGACTTCCAAAAATGCGCGACCCTTGCATTAAAATACAGCAAGCAATTAATTTATGAACAAGTGATAAATTAATGAAACAGCGAAAATTAATATAAAAGTACTACACCTCAAGAATTAATTTCACCGGAACAACGAACGTTGGTCTTCATTTGCATAATTGTATTAATTATTTTCTCATAATGTAAGCACTATTCGGTAATGGCAAAAGATTTTTCAGAAATATCTTTTTATATAATAAAAAAGTAAAGAGATACATATATACATAGGGACAAAACACACACATTGCTCTGAGGCCAAAGTAAGCAGCTTAAGCACTTGTGTTATCGAATCAGAAACGATGAAGACACCAGACTCGAGGAAATGTAGGAAAAGTGTTTCTTGCAGTGACCCAGTGACTGGGAATTGAACCCGGGGCTTAATAGCTGGCGACATCACGGAAACCGATGTGTATGCCACTCGTCTACGGAGTTCGTCAATATAAAACTAAATGATTGTGTGTTTGTTTCTTACGCTTTCACGCATTTGCATGAAGGTGTCAGGAAAAGTTAAAAGAACAAGCTCACTATCTTTCAACCCAACGTATATTATTTTATATAATCTATAAGGCGGTGAGCCTGTCGGCAATATATTAAACAAATACGCAAACCATTGATCGTCCCTTCAAATTTATAATATTTTTTGAAGCACGAGTACGATATAATTTTAAGGTTAATAATTAAGGATAATTATATTTTTAATTAATAAAGGATAATAATTTTTATACTATGCTGAAAAAGAGAGCATTCTTAAAGCTCAAAAACGTTTAATAAGAGCAACTTTCAATCTTAAAAGCACTGATAGTTGCCAACCTTATTTTGAATCCTGTAAACTTTTAACTCTTCTCTGTATACATATTATAAAAAGCTTTATTTGTTAAATGTTTATTTATTTAATGTGGAATGATGCTCACACATATTAAGTATGAGATCTCTATGTGTAAATTTACAGCACATCGAGTATTAAACAATGTTACTAAAAAAAACAGTGTAATTTGCTTGGCTCCTATGATATACCTAGTCAGGTCATAAATTCTGTCACATGTTTAACCTAAAATAATTAAAACAAGTTTATTCATTATGTAACTATGTACCAAAATGAACTTAACAAAACATAGATTCTTATTACACTAAAGTTTATTCAAAAATACCTCCGTGATTTTGAATACAGGCCTTCAATCTGTGCGGCCAGTCGTCTATCGCAGCACGAACGAGGTCCATGTCAATATCGGCGGGTGCCTTAATCAAGGATTTCTTGAGTGACTCCAAATTGGGATGAGGCTTTGAGCACGCCTTTTCCTCCAAGTGTTGCCATATCTTGTAATCTAACGGATTCAAATCTGGACTGGAGGAGGGCCAGTCTTCGTGCCCGCCTCTGTTAAGCCCCAATAAGAAACTCCCAATCATACCATGAGCGAGGATGGAAAATGACCTCATTGGACACGCGGAATACGGTGGCTCGCTTCTTCACTTCACTTGTGTGCGTACACCTTATCATTTTGTTTGTTGTAGCTCTCTTCTACGGTAAAATATTTTTCATCCAAAAAAAGAATTTCCCGATATTTTTTCCCACGTACCGCTTAAACAAAGCGTGGCATCTCTTCAGTCTCAGGTGCATTAGACGAGCATTCAAACAATGTCCTGTTTTTCTTCGATATGCCCGAAGCCCTAAGTCTTTTTTTAACACCCTTTTCACCGTGGTTCTGCTTAACCCCATCTGAAGGGCCAACAGTTTCTGCCTACGTTTGGGATTTCTTTGAATTCGAGCCTTCACAGCTTTTATCACTTCTCGAATCCAAACAGACCGAAGGCGACCACTTCTTGACCTGTCATCTACACTAGAGTGTTTATTGTATCGTTGGATGGTACGATAAACGAATCTTTTGGTTACATTAAAATTTTTCAGTATGTCAAAAACTTGAATTGGCGCGATGCAACGCAATAACTGCAACATGGTCTTCTTTAAGCGTCCACTCCATATTTAAAAATGAGTAAAAAAGAGTATGTAGTTTCATTTTAACGATCAATTCGAAATTCTAATTCAATAAACTTTTTGTGGCCAGCATTGTAAAAGAAAAAATTTTACTGTGTGACAATACTTATGTCCTGACTAGGTATCATAAATAGTATAAAAAAACTAAATTTCAATATATTCAAAAAGACTTACATGTCTACTAATCGAAAAAAAATTTCTATTCAAGCTTCTATTAAGTCACGATAGTCGAGTGGTTGAGTGATCGGAATTCGAGTCGAGAGACCCGAGTTCGATCCCCAGATGGCATGCTCGTACATTTTTACGCATGCCACCTGGGGATCGAACCCATTTGGGTTTTTCAAAACCTATATACATTTCATATGGCTCTGGCGTTGGCTTGGACAGAAAGACGGCGGCGGGCTCACCACTTGTCACGTTGTCCCAAAAATATATCTTCGGTGAAAGGTGAGTCGAAGGGACTTCATTGTCTAGGGGTAGACCTCTGCCTACCCCTATTATGAATGTATGAAATGTTTTGGGAATGGCATGAAGATACATGTGACATATTTTTATGATTGTGTTTTAGTAATAATATGTGCTTGAAAATAGTAATAAAATGTTTTCATAGTTCTCCTGATTGACATTTATTTGATTTTTATGTTTTCTTTTAAATTTTATAATTTTAAAATGTAAACTTCCTCTAAACTAAAATATGTAAATTGTAAAATATTTTATACTATTATATTATGTTAATGTAAACTCATATTTTGTAGAATAATAGTCTGTTGAATTTGTATAACATAAAATGTATTGTTTGTATTCTATAAGTTTTGCATGCCACAAGGCAGAATGCAAACACTGGCACTTCAATATCTCTTAATAACATCTAAGCTAAATATTTATATCACCAACATTCAGAGCAATAAAAATTTATTAATATTACTATTACTATAAATAGGGATAACATCACTCACTTTGCTGTTCCCAAAGTATATTATAGTATATTTTCTATATTGACCCGTCCGGGAATCGAACCTAGGACCTCAGAGCTGGCGACATTATGAGAATCGTAATTTACTCCACTTCGCCATCGAAGTCGTCTATTGTACTGTACAATTATGTTACAAAACAGTTTACTACTGATTAAAGTTTAAAAAGACTTTGAAAAGTATTTGTACTATATGACAAAGTTTCCTCAATAAATGTATGTACTCGTCATTCAACCCCTTTTTTGCGGTCTCTATTTTTCTGTAATGTTTTCCTTATAGCTAATTTATATGGAAAGGGTAACCCTTATATTTTTTATATATTTTTACTTATATTTTTTAAAAAGCGCCGTGTTATATTCATTTAATTTGTAATGTAAAAGTCCACTGCAGAACATAAAAACCACCTTTCCACGTACCTTAGACGCTACTTACTTATTACCCGGCTCGATCGGGGAAGTACCACGACCTACCACAGAATACCGGCGTGAAGTAGAAGTCTAACAAAAACTTCTGCGTTTCGTCTGGTGAGTGCAGGTAACCGGAGGCCCTCACGCCCCTCTCCCCCAGCCAATTCTGGTGAGGGGGGGGCAATCTAAGACCGGCAACGCATCTGTTATGCCTCTGGTATTATGGGTGTTCATGGGCGGCGGTAATCACTTACCATCTCGTGAGCCTCCTGCTCGTTTGCCTCCTGCTCCTTTCCTATATAAATTATATATCCTAACAGACTTTGATTTGTTGCAATTTACTAGCAAGTCACGATATTCAAGTTCAACCCCAAGGTGGTACCAACCATTGGTATTTTTTTTTAAAGCGTATGTACCATTTATATCTTTGGCTAGGATATAAAGACGGCAACAGGCCTTCCACCTGCTACGTTGTCCCAAAAATGTCTTCGGTGTAGAGAGGGTTGAAAGTATTTAATTGTCTAGATGTCTAACCCTGTATTGGGAATAGCGTAAAGATGATTTGTTGCATTAGATTTAAAGATGTAGAATATAGGCGGATGGAAATTTATTTTTTTAATTTAAATCACATTCAAAAGAACATAGAATAGGCAAAAATATCAGTGTTCTCGTGAACGGTGAATTGAGAACACGTACGTTGCGCTCGGATCTCTGTTGCTGGGCTGCACACGAGTTGCCTGTGATTCTCAAACTTGAAAGCAATCACTTAAAATGTTTACTTGCAATCACTGTGGTGTTGAAGCAAAAGATGGTGTGCAATGTTCCTCGTGCCTAAATAAACTCCATTTTTCATGCGCTGGTATAACGGAATCAGGATATCGTAAACTCGACGACAGAAAGATCACCTGGAAGTGCAGTGTCTGTAAGGCAGGGAGTCCCATTAATCCAACTTCTAGTAAAATGGGAAAGGTATCCTCAACCGACATTGAGAATATCCTGTCAGAAATGAAACTATTAACTGTCCAAACTTCAAACTTGCCCTCATTAATGGAAAGCATAAGAGCTATCCAAGCTGAACTAGCAGATTTACGGGTAATTAAGTCTGAGCTCCTAGAAGTCAAGACTTCAATCGAGTTACTACATAACACTTTAGAATCATTATCTTCTAAAATCAATCAAGTTGATCAGGAGGTTAAATCACTTCAAAATATAAAACTTACTGTGTACGCTAACTGCAAGAACGTGTAGATAAACTCGAAGAAGCAAGACGTGAAAGTGACCAACGATCAAGGATGAATAACATTGAAATTAAGGGAGTTCCCGTTACTGGCTCCGAGAACTTGTTTAAAATACTATCAAAGATTGGTGAAATTATAAACTACACCTTACCTAAAGAGCAGATTAACTACATAGCACGAGTACCTATGAGAAATGATAAGCAAAATAAGACCATAATAGTGTCTGTACACAATAAGTACCATAAAGAGGAATTTATATCTGCAGCAAGGAAAAATAAAGTCATTACCTCCTCTAATTTGGGGCTATCGGGTATGAACCAAATTTATGTGAACGATCACCTTACTTTTGAAAATAAAGTTCTGCTTAATAAAACAAAAACGTTTGCAAAGGAGCGGGGATATACATACACAAGGGTTAAAGGATGCAAAATTTTTTTGCGGAAAAATCCTACGTCACCAATCCTATCTATAAAATCGGAGCAAGATTTAATAAAGATTGCAGGTTAAATATAATATATATTTATATTCTTTATTCTATACAATTTCGGTATTATAATAATTGTTACTATAGTTTGAGAAGCTTGTGCGCACTACGCTACATCTATGCAATTGCTTTTGTTTACCTATTGTTTACTAATGAACGACAAACTATTTTGCTTATAGCGGTATTATACACCTTATGCAATAGACATAAAAGGTCAAACTTGATCGATTTTAATATTTTTAATTTGTGGGTTCTTGAACATTTATTAAATTATACCTTTATTTTATTTTTATTGTATATTAGATTATTATTACTGTTAATTAAGCATGTCTATCTCGATATATTATCAAAATGTTAGGTGATTGCGGACAAAAACGCATATATTTTTGAGAAATATTTGTTTAAACTCGTTCGATGTTATTTGTTTAACGGAGACATGGCTTTTGGAAAGTATTAGCAACAGTGAATTATTTGACAACCGTTACCTTATATGGAGGCGTGATAGGAATTATTTTAATACGGAACAAGTAATGGGCGGGGGTGTCTTAATAGCTGTTCGGCGTGATTTGATAGTGGATGGCCGATATGACTGGTGCTCAACAGCTGAAGATATATGGGTCACATTGACGCTTAGATATTCCTATTGGAAACCAAGTGTAACATATAAATTGCATATATGTGTTGTATACATATGTCCGCAAAATACGGCCAATTCTAAATATACACAATTAATGAATTTTTCTGATAACATGATTAATATTTTTATGTCTCATACTTCCGATAAATTTCTTTTATTAGGCGACTTTAACTTGCCGAATATTAGTTGGCACCTTGATGATGGTAATAGTTTATGCTTAATCCCAAGTAATATTCAAGGCCCACATCAAGTAGACTTATTTGATAAATTCAATATTTGCCAATTATCACAATATAACTCAATAGCCAATACTAATGGTAGAATTTTAGATTTAATATTATGCAATAATAATGTGTCAGTTTTAGGGAGTCCTGATCCCTTGGTGCCTGAAGATCCACATCATAGAGCCCTTGAAATTTAGTCGGCCCCAGTCCGAGACTTTGTCTAACAAAATCTCGACTTAAGACACAAGTTTGTTCCGGTACTCGTCGATGTGTTCCCAAGAAATATTAGCACGGCCGGTGTATAGGGCAGCAATGAATATTACTAATTTGTAACAAATCATATGCAGAAGAAACAGGGTTAGCGATAGCACACAGCCTTGTTCGTTCAACCACCGTTCACAGACTTGGAGTCCGAGCATGCACCGTCAACTACGACCTTGATGCTCCGGTCTGTGAGAAAACTAGTGACCCAAATGCAAAATTTCTCGGGAAGCCCATATGATGGAAGCTTCGAGAGAAGCGCTTTGTGCCACACCCGGTCAAAGGCTTTTGCTATATCCAAGCTAACTACCAGGGCCTCCCCCTTGCTCTCTACTGCCTCCGCACATCTATGAGTGAGGTACACAAGAAGATCACCAGCTGAGCGACCCCGACGGAAGCCGTACTGGCGGTCACTAATCAACTGGTACTCCTCCAAGTACCTCAAGAGCTGGCAGTTTATAATGGACTCTATTACTTTGGAGAACAAGGAGGTGAGAGCGATCGGTCTATAGTTGCCCGGATCTGAGCGGTCGCCTTTCTTAGGGATCGGGTACACCAAAGCTGTCTTCCATGTCATCGGGACGACGCCATCAGAGTAGGAGTACCGAAAAAGACGCGTTAGAACCGGTGCCAACTCTGAAGCACACATCCTCAGCACAATAGGGTGAGTTCCCCCTGTCATCGAGAGTCGAGTTGGACGCAAAAAGAGAACCTAGAAGATCGGCTTTCTCTTTAGCGTCATGGGCCAGCGAGTTATCCTCCCTGTGCAGAGATGGTAATGATGGCTGACTGAAATTCCCTTGGACAGCCTTGGCGAGGGACCAGAACGCACGAGTTCCCGAAGGAAGACGAACCAGTTTCTCGCCAATTCTGCCAATGTGCTCGTACTTTGCCGCAGCAACTACTCTTTTGAAGGACCTGGCGGCAGAGTTATATTTCTTCTTAAAAACGCTATTTTTTGAATCCCGGGACGCCAATGCATTAACCCAGGGCCGGTAGCACTGCTGCTTTTGACGAGATGCCATTTTGCATGCGCTACCAAACCAAGGCTTAGATTTACCACCGATGGGCACCACAGAGAAAGGAACGAAAAGTTCCATTCCTTGAAGCACGACATCGGCGACGGAATCTGCAACGGCGTCGGGACTATCCAGTGAGAAGCAAACCTGCTCCCATGGGTAGGATGCAAAGAAAGATCGCATCCCTTCCCAATCTGCCGACCTTTAGTGCCACACACGGCGGTGGCATATCGCGACCGCAAAGGGCACATGATAGGCACTTTACTCCGAATCAGTCAGTGGTCCGATGAACCCAAAGGGGCATCAACGGAGACCACATAGCCTTCCGGATGTGAGGTCAGCAGAAGATCCAGCAGGTGTATGATCTTCGACATCCTAGTTACTACGCCAACGCGGGTTCGTGTTGGCGTAGTAACCAGTTGTGTCAGATCATATGTTAAGGCAAAGTCAAAAAAAGATCTCCCCGCATGATCAGTAGTTCGAGATCGTAGCTATTCGGCGTGGTGGGCGTTGTAGTCGCCGAGTACCACGGTCTCTGCGGATGGGATCTGCTGTAGCACAGAATCTGCAGCCATTTTGATGTGGCCGATGAGTCGGTCAGTTTCGGCATTACCGCTGTGGGACCTATAGAGGAGTGTAGTCCCCTGATATTGCAGAGATCTACAACAAGCGTGGTTAGGGGTGCCGAGGTTTTTTGCTTCGTTTGCCTCGGTCAGTGTGGGAACAGAGCGGAACTTTGCTCCCCCCCCCCCCAGAATACGCGGGTCAGGCAGCGATTGGTTGCCCGAGCGCGGGTGCCCAGAGGGGGATTCTCCAGTACCGATGGTGCTGGTAGCCCCCTGGGGTAGATTTTTATCATCCGCTACCATATTTTGGGGGAGAGGGATGTGTGGGCCTCCGGTTACCTGCACTCACCAGACGAAACGCAGAAGTTTGATAAACTTCTACTTGACGCCGGTATTCTGTGAGCTCGTGGTACTTCCCCGGTCGAGCCGGCCATTGCATGCAACAACAAAAACTGATGCGAAGCTCTACCACTGTTAGAAATAAACGTACATTTTTATTTTATCAACAGAGCACGACAAAGTCACGATCAAAATTTTTTTATTATTATTGAAATCTTCTAAGAGTTTTTAAGAAGAATAAAAAAGAACATTTCAATTTAAAATTTGTTGTACGTATGCCGCACAGAATCGCCATCAATACTTATCATTCTTGACAAACATTAGTTTTGAAACGTCCAGATCTACAATATATAGCATGTACAATATTATGTAATTTTAAAAGTAAAGTAAGGAAAATATAAAGCAATATTCAGAAACCTTGTATATTTTATTAGGGCATGAACACAGCTCGTTTTCATTTATTTTGTTATAAGTTTACTTATCAAATTTAACGCGCGCATTAAAACAGACGCCTGTTTTAGCATGTTAATTTTATTAAACCTGCTATAAAACGTAAATTTTAATCTAAGAGTTAATTTAACACCTCCAAGAATTTAACAACGAGAAGGTGTTAGAATTATGAGTCGAAATTATCTAAAGTTGAGTTAATTCGCAACACTTTTAACTTTTAATATATAAGTCACGCAGATAATAGTCCAAATGTTAGATCATTTTGCATCAGTATCTCTCATTCACTTGTATGTTAAGAATTTTTTTCGAAAAACCAGGTTAAAGGCAAAATCAAATCAGGTAAAAAATAATATGAAACAAGAGTAAACGCAATATAAATCAAATCGTAACATTGTCGGACAGAAGAATGCGCTTTTCTTAAGCTAACAAAGAACTCTTGATGGCAGAAAATGGTTCGTTTTAGAGAGCGACGTTTTATTAAAACGGGAATTTATCTACCTCGCAATTTCATGATGCAGATGCGGAAATAAACGCTCGATCTCGTCGCTTTGGAGAGATTTCTACGAACTAACCAATTTGTTTGGCTTCTGTGGAGAGCTGCTTGAGTCTTCCTAAATTGTAATAGGTTGTACTATTTTTTTATTATTTTGAAACAACTGTCTATTCTGTATGTTTTAACACTTAATCTGAGTCGCTTATAATTTTTTAAATTGCAATCCAATTGTAAATTGATTACGATGACTTTATATTGAATAGTTTTGGTTTAGCAAATATACCTTGTTAAAACTACAAGAAATCGTCTTTACGTAAATTATTGTTTGTCTAGTGATATATTCTAGTACCTGGATGCCTAAGTTTCTTTTGCTGCCAAATAGATGAAGCTTTACATACCATTTTTATAAACCTAGTTTTTATTTTCAACTGTTTTTGATTGAAACTGATATGATTTTGTATTTTTTTTTTGTAATTTATTTATTATTGATGTTTTGTAACAATGTACAAGAAACTATATTTCATTCATTCATTACGTTTAACGACCCTAGCCTAGTTGGTATTTCGAAGCTACGGGTTGAGGGTTTGTGTCCCGCTAGGAGCTAATGTTTGTGTGCGATACTGTGGTATTTGTGTGCGTATATGGGGTATATTTGTGTATATTATATGAATGGTTATACTCAAGTCGTGGATGTCTATATGTATATTTGAAAATGGAATGGACAGTATTTTAAATTTCGGAACGCCAACCTAACATCAGCAATAATGAAAATTTATATCTAATTTGTATTGGAAGTTACCGCTAATTTAATACCAAGACATTATACGACGTTTGTGAAAATTCAGAGCCAAAACAGATTGTTACGATAGCCGTTGTGTTTGTGGGTTGGCTAATCGGAATTCGAGTCGAGAGATCCGAGTTCGATCCCCAGGTGGCTGGCTCGTATCAATGGGTTTTTTAAAACCTATATACGATTCATATCGTTGGTACATAACTTTTGAAAAAAACTCATTGGTACGTGCCTACCACCTGGAGATCGAACATGGGCTCCTGTGTTGGAATCCGGCCTCCTAACCATACGACTATCGAGACTTATGAATATTTAAATACCTAAATAAATAAATAGATATCTATGTAAACATAGTGTACAGTTACTTGAACAATAAGACTGCGATAGTCTCAACACTTGTCATGTTCCAAATATAGCTATGGCCATAAATATAGCCTGGATAAAGTATGTCGAAGGCACGATTTCGTCTGGTCCTCTGTCTTTCGGGAAATTGCGTGAATAAAAAATATTCTAACATAATAATTTCCTTACACGAATATTAGGAAAAAATTGTCCATTAACATTCATTCGATTACATGTACGAGTGTATATTTATTTCAGGAAAATATCTCCGAGGAGATTTGTTTCCCTCCCGAAGACTGATTTATCGTGATCTAAATTAAGGCAAGATTAAAAGGCTCTTCCGTCTCAATTAAAAAGTTCTTGACTAAGTCACGGCAGACAGTTTTTAGCAAAGCCAGACAGCAGTTCGGTATGAGAGCATGCTGGACGCAAAAGTGAAGAACTAATTCACTTCAATCAATTACTATTTCCTTTAACTTACTACAATCTACATATTTTTTTTTCTACAAATGTAACATAGCCAATTGACCTGTTGTTTGTATAGTCTTGGTTACTTTAATTATATTCGTTAGTTTTTTTTTTATTAGGTTATTATCTTTTGTTATATACTTCAACAATTATTATATCTGAATTACAATATATTATCCGTTACTTCGATTACTATAAACTTAATGACATGTTAATGTTTTTAGGTTATAGAGATAATTTAACTCAGTACTTTTTCTATGGTTTCAGTTGGTGTGACGTTTTAATTACTTTTTGTTTACAAATATAAAAAAAATATATCTTTACGCAATTCTTAATACAGGGGTAGACAGAGGTCGAGTCTAGACAATTAAGTCCCTTCGACCCACCTTCCACCGAAGATATTTTCGGGACATCGTGACAGGTGGTGAGCCCTTCGCCGTCTTTATGTCAAAGCCAACGATATTCCTACATAAGTTTTTGAAAAACCCATTGGTACGAGCCTACTAACTGGGGATCGCCTTTAATAAAGCTATTCTTGGACTTTATGACAAACACGCTCCCATTGAAAGAGTGAAGCTCAAGCGTCCGCCTGCACCATGGTTTACAACATGGGTTCGAATATCTATGAAACGTAGGGACCGGGCTTTTTGTAAGTACAGAAAAGATCGTAGTGAGCTTAATTGGACCTTATTCAAGGCTGCAAGGAATCGGTGTAATCAAGTGATACGCAATGCTAAACGCCGATATGCTCTTAACAATCTCGAGTTGAGTCCTGTGTGTATAACCAGGTGTCTCAATTCACTTATCGTAACAACCTTCTTAGTCCGTTGCAGTCTGGTTTTAGACCAAGCCACGGTACTATTTCTGCCCTCCTTAAGGTGACTGGTGATACTAGGGCAAGTATGGAAGACACTAAGGCCACTGTTTTGGCCTTGGTTGACTTTACTAACACTTTCAATAACATTAGTTACGACATCCTTTTACTTGTCCTTTCCCATTCTATGATATCATCTGTGGCTCTGGACTGGTTCTCCAATTATCTTCGAGAGCGCCAGCAGTCGGTCTGCATCGACGACTCCTCCAGTTGGTGTGACATACTTGCTGGCGTTCCTCAAGGCGGAATTCTATATCCTTTATTATTTTCTCTATTCATAAATCTTATCACAAAGAACCTTCAATGTGCGTATCATGTTCAGCGATGATGTTCAGTTATACTCACAAGCGACTCTCGAGGATGCGGCCACAGCGGTAGAGATGGTTAACAGGGACCTTGGATATATTCTGGTCAGGCTGGTCAGATAAGTTTGGTTTCACTGTTAACCCATCTAAGTGTCAGGCCATAATAGTAGGTGGCTACCGGACGTTGAGGAAATTTGATACTGACGTATTACCTCCAGGCGTCTTTAACGGAACTGTACTACAGCTGTGTTCTTCTGTTAAAGACCTTGGCTTACACATCGACTCCATTCTTAGCTGGCGGGCCCAAGCCTTGTTTGTTTGCCAAAAAGTTACTGGTATCCTTCGTTCACTCTATCGCTTAAAAAACTTTCTCCCGTCCAGGACCAAAACGATTTTGGTTTAAACCTTAATATTCCCCCTTTTCGACTATGGCGAAGTGTGTTATTTTGACCTGAATGCAGATCTTCTTGATAAATACGACCGTCTTCTCAATAACTGCATTCGATTCATTTTCAATCTTCGCAAGTATGATCATGTATCTACTTATCGCTCAAAACTGAAGTGGTTGCCCATTCGCCAGCGTCGTAATTTGCGTGCTCTCACAACCCTTTTCTCTATCCTTACATCTCCAACTGCTCCCTCTTATTTGTCCTCCTTCGATCAACAAACAATCTCCTACTTCATTGCCCTCTCCACAGCTCTGGCTTTGTTCATTCATCCTTGTCTTGCTTTGGAACGCATTGCCTCTCGATATCAGGACGTCTTAAAGTCACGATGCTTTCAAGATGAAGGAAAAAGATCACTTCCTTAAAGCTATGGTAGAATCTTCTTGACAACTGTTTGTGTATAAGTGCATATTTATATGCATCTATATATGTATGTATATGAATATTAGTATATGCGTAGGTATAGATTTATGTACATTTATGTATATATAATAATAATACATTATGTATATATAATAAAGTCACGATAGCCGAGTGGTTGGGTGGTCGGAATTTCGAGTCAATAGACCCGAGTTCGATCCCCAGTTGGTAGGCTCGTACCAATGGGTTTTTCAAAAACTTATGTACGAATATCGTTGGCTTGGACATAAAGGCGGCGACGGGCTCACCACCTGTCACGTTAAATATCTTCCCGAAAATATCTTCGGTGAAAGGTGGGTCGAAGGGACTTAATTGTCTAGACTCGACCTCTGTCTACCCCTGTATTGGGAATTGCGTGAAGATATTTTTTTTTTAATAATAATACAATAATAAGCCAACAATAAAAGCAAATAATAATAATACAATAATACTCAGAACTTAGCATCTATTACAAAACATTAAGATTTACAAATTTATTAACTAATAAATATATTTTTGCAACTAATCTTAATCTATTCTTTTCTAATACTTCATTATTTTTTGTAGGTCTGTTTGCCAACAGGCAAAGGCCTCCTCCAACCTTTTCCATTCCTGGGCTACTCTATTCCATATTACTCCTGCTACTTGCCTAATGTCATCATCCCATCTTTTATGTGGTCTGCCTCTCTTCATTTTTCCTTCTCTCGGATACTATTGTGTCACAATTTTGCTCCATTTCTCTGGACCTCTTACCATGTGACCTGCCCATTGCCATTTGAGTCTTTTGATTTTGGATGTTATGTCAATGACCCTCGTCTTTTTTCTGATGACATGCTTTTTTATTCGGTTAGACATTTTCACATTCAACATACTTCTTTCCATTGCATGTGGACAGATTTCAAGTTTCCTCGTCGTATTTTGTGACAAAGCCCATGTTTGGCTTCCATACATTAAAACAGGTAGTACACAGGTGTTTCTTTATATTAATGTGAAGAGTTGTGTCTTTCATGGCCTCTATCAGAATCCAGTATCTTTTCCAGCATTTTGTTATTCTTCTCTCGACTATAGTATAGTATAGGATCCTCTTGTGTTATTAGCTGTCCCAAATAGGTGTATTCGTCGGTGTAATCGATTTGGTTATTTCCTAAATGTACATAGTATTTATATATTCGTTTTCGTTTTTGGTTTATGTTATAGTATTTATATATTCATGTTTATGATGTTTATATTTATTTGCATTAACGTTTTCATTACCATCACTCTCATCACCTTCATCTACTTCATTTCATCTCTGCATCACCCAAAAGTTGACTGGTAGAGAATGCTTCAGACATTAAGTCCGCCTATACATTTTCGCCTATACATAAATAAATTAATTAATTAATTAAATCTATCTATATATAATGAATGATAAATATATATAACCGAAGCATGTGTTTTCGTGTGGTTTTTTTAGTTCCATTTGTAATATAGACTTTTGTGTTTTATAAACATTCAGAGCACAAGTTTCAGAATTCATGCTGACATAAACATCCGAAGCTCTTGTACAAACATTAATAACAGATCCAACACAAAAAGTATTTTTGAAATCGGTTTGATGTTTCAAACATTTAATTTACAAACAAAAAAAAAACAAAGTTTTCTGTTGTATAATATTTATTATAGAGTAAACGTGACGTCACCGATATCTATCGGTTGCCATAACGTTGTTCAAGACTCCAAGATTTCCCTTAGTCGCCTCTTATGACACCTATGTGAAATATAGGCAGTGGCACGCGGTCCTTGTGGCTACTAAATTTGACATCAGCTTAAATTAATATCATTAGAATTTCGTGTCACAAAAACGTAAGCAATTGTCAAGAGCAACGTAGAAAGATATCCGAGAAATAAAAAATTCACTTTCAAAGCGAAACTCATTTGTGATGCAGATTACGTTTAAACGTTCAAGTCGCACAGACGGACGACGTGGTATAACAAAATGCATTAAATATATATCATTGTCGCTGCTGAAACAACACACGCTTTGTAGAACTAAAGTTATATATATATTAGATATAATAGTGGGAAAATTTAAATATTAGTGGGAAAATTTAAATACTGTTGCATCAATTCAAATTCTCACTTTGACTTATTCCATTACATAAAGACGGCGACGGGCTCACCACTTGTTACGTTGCCCCGAAAATATCTTCGGTGGGAGGTGGGTCAAAGGGACTTAATTGTCTAAACTAGACCTCTGTCTATCCCTGTATTGAAAATTCGTGAAGATATTTATTTTATTTATTTATTATCACTTATTCCATTAGTAAACATCTTCACGCATATTCCCAACAGAATAGTAGACAGAGACCTAGACAATTAAGTCCTTTCGACCCTTCTTTCACCGAAGGCTGTTGAGATAACGTGACAAGTGGAGAGCCTATCGCCGTCTTATTATTCAAGTTAACGGTATAATAATCACCATAGATAAATTTTCAAATATACGTGTAAACATCTGTGACTCGAGTGGAAACATTCATATTCATCACATTTATATTTGCTACATACCATATTTGAACCCACTACCTACAGCATCGTAGGCACGGTCACTAGGCTATCGTATCGTCAATGACTATATTATAAATAACTAAGAAATTTATTATTTTATATATTAATACATTAATATATTTTTTTACATAAAAATATTTTGAGGTTTTTTTTACGTAGGTGTCAGTTTTTATATGAGGTCACGATAACACTTAAAAATTGACTTTACTAATATTTTTATTAGCTTCACACAATTCTATAAACTGCTTTCCTATTTTATGTCGATAGCCCAGTACGTGTAGTTTTTTTGATATAAAGTGATTTTATTTTTTGCTTTATTTAAAATACCAGTTATAACATGATACGATTTAATTTTAATTTACACATTTACATTTACATTTAAATACGATAACAAAAATAATTAAATGAGCGTTATATTCATCTCATTCTTTAGTTGATTCACTGAAGTATCACTTCTATCGTGTGTTAATCACACACACCCCTTTTGGTAAAATCCAAAAGAAGTTAACTAAGGGCTCACCACCGGTCACGATGTCCCAAATAGGTTTCGGTGAAATGTGAAAATTCGCCGAAAGGACTCAATTGTCTAGACCATTGTCTTCTTCAGGTAAAACCTACAAGTATATTATTTAATAACAATGGAATGGTAATAATATGCAATAGAACAGTCGGGCGATGGAATTATATCTCATATCTTTAAAGGCCTCCGTGAACGAGTAGTATACACACTGGTTTTCATGGTGTCGCCAGCTTAGAGGTCCCGGATTCGACCTAGTCAAATCAATGTAGAAAACACTTTTTTACATTTTTCTCAGGTGTGGATGTTTGTGGTACCTACGTTGTTTCTGATTTCATAATACTTAAGCAGCTTACTTTGGGATCAGAGAAATGTATGTGATGTTGTTCCTACCTATGTATTATCTCTCTATATCTCTATATTTATTTATCTCATAAGAAAAACTGGATAGACGTAAACCTCCACTTTCAGACAATCTAGGCTGGAAGACATTTATAGCGTCTGAAGAGTCTCGCAAGAGCGAAGGCCCGCAAGTGGAAAAGTTAGTTCTATATTGAATTTATTCTGTCATGTTTGTGGCTGCTTCATAATAGAACTACCGCAAAAAACTATTTTAAACTTTATAGTCGGCTATAGAAAAAATTTGAAAGAAAATCACTTTGTTTCGAGATTTTTACCGATATACAAAAAAAAATATAAAGACTTAATAAGTTTTCAAAGACAAAAAAATATCTTCCTATTTTCTATTGTAAATCGATTTATTTTTTTAACAAATATTAGTTTAAAATTGAAATACAAAATTCTAAAAAAAAAAACACATTCTAAGCGCTAATTTTATATCTCAATACGAAATCAAATATATAATCTTTTAAAGGCTTAGCCACGGAGAAGCGTAATGGTTTCAAAAAGAATTTGATTAATAAACTTTTTTTTCTCTTTTTTCGTTGTTATTTTATATTTCATCAACTGACTCCGGCAACGGTTCTCAATGCAATTTTGTGTGAAAAATTAAGGGAATTCACTGATAATATTTTCACGAACAATTAAAGGAAGGAAGCTACATTTTTATAATATTAAAAAATCAGTTTTGGGGTAAAGAGATTTAGCAGAGTGCAGAGATGTGCTTGAACAAATAAAAATAGAGATAGATTAAACTAGTAAAAAAATTGCAGATTTATGTTCTATTTTTATTATTTTCATTCCTACAGACATACAGATAAATAGGATTCTACTATTTCATTATAAGTGTAGAATAGAGATCAAAATCAATTGGTATGTTTGCGGTTGTTAGAAAGGTTGCTATTAAGAGGTGCAAAATAAAACACGAATAAATTGTAGGTAAAATATAAAACGCAGTGCAAGGATCACCTTCTACGATGAGCTTCTACGTCTGTTACGAACCACTTATCCCACACGCTCTCATATTTTCCATTGAAATAAGTTGCAGCGTAACACTACGCACGTATGTGCGTCTCGCTTTCTTTCCATGAATCTAAGGCTAACTAAGTCTTGAAAATTTTGTTAATTTGCTTACCTACAAGTGGGATAACTATGTCAATAAATACTAGACAAAAATAAAAAGACAAACGCTAATTTCCTTAGCAAAATGTGACGAAAATGAGTGGCGGTGACAGTGACAGTGAGTGAGTATAAATATTTTTGTTTGTAAATATACATGTATGAATGTACCTTTTGCTTGTGCATCAAAACGAATAAAAACTCAACATCTGTCACGTCGTCCCAAATAAGCTTCGGTAAAAACCTTGTATAATACTTTATAAAAAGTCAAAATAGCCGAGTGGTTAGGTGAACAGAATCCCAGTTAAAATACCCAAATTGGCTTTAGGATTTATATCATTGGTTACCTTTAATATATAGATCTATCACACAGTCTCAAAAATGTCCACAGTGAAACGTGGATATAAATGTCTTAAGTGTCTAGACCTCTGTCTTCCTTGGGTAAACAGAGGTCTATTGGTAATGGCGTGAAGATATTTATTTTAAATAATATTTTTATAAACATCCATATTCATCATATGCGTGGCCCTTAAGGCATTCAAAGATTATCGGGTAAGGCCATCAGTGGTACCATCGGTGGTGAGTGTATCGCCGTCTTATCATCCAAGCTTACTGTAAAATATACTGTCATACATAAATTTACGTAGATTATTATCTACGTAAATTTACGTATTTTATATTTTAATATCTATTATATTTAATAGATAAAACCTTTCTATATAAATACTGTAACAATAGCCGAGTGGTATTATCGGAATTCGAGCTTGTTTCAATGAGTTTTTTTCAAAAAGTCGTACATACGATTTATGTCGTATTTTATATAAAGGCGGCGACAGGCTCGCCACCTGTCAAACTGTCCCAAAAAAGTGGATCGATAGGACTTAATTTCCTGGACCTCTGACTACCCCAGTATAGCAAATGCGTGAAACTAACTCGTATTATAACATGATAAACTATTTTAATGATAAATTTTTCATATTTTTAAAAGTTTCAAATAAAACATTCAGCTGCGTCACTTTATTATATCAATATATTCGCTGAAATGTATGAAGGGTAAATATAAATCTTATCAAAACTCTATCCCTTTATACAGAAACCCTTGGAATACTTTTACAATACTCGGATACTTCGATACTAGCGGCCGACATATTTGATCCGAAGAGCTTAAAGCTTTCGGGGACCCGTTTTTAAAAAAATAGTGTTTATAGAACAACCACTTTGAGTTGGAGACATATTTCTAAATTTTTAACAGCAAAGGAAAATGTTTGTGAACATGCGACAAAGTATTCACGAGCTCCTTTGATGTATTCAGGGACCGTGTTCAACTTACAGGTTAACCAATCCGAGGGGTTAGTAAAAATCCGTGTGGTTAAGGCGTAAGAATATACCACTTCCTTTTTCTCTATGATGTTCCAACGTAATTGGCAACCAATAGATGGGTTCCCGAATTTGTTGGTTGCCAATTACGTTAGTTACATCTAGAAAAATGCCCGACCAAAATTTAGCAGAACTATACCGTGAACTTTGCGTGTGTGTGTGTGTGTGTGTATGTGTGTGTGTATGTGTGTGTGTGTGTGTGTGTGTGTGTTATGTAAATATCAAGTATCTTAAATGTCTTGTTTTGTCTTTTTTTATAGATTTAGAAGTATCAAACAATCAACAAGAATAATAAAGTCACGATAGCCGAGTGGTTGGGTGGTCGGAATTTCAAGTCGAGAGACCCGAGTTCGATCCCCAGGTGGCAGTCTCGTACCAATGGGTTTTTCGAAAAACCTATGTTGAATTACATCGTTGGCTTGAACATAAAGATGGCGACGGGCTCACCACCTGTCACGTTGTCCCGAAAATATCTTTGGTGGAAGGTGGGTCAAAGGGACTTAATTGTCTAGACTTGACCTTTGTCTACCCCTGTATTGGGAATTGCGTGAAGATATTTTTTTTTATCAACAAGAATGATAAACACTCAGAATCGACTCCGTTATGTGTCAAATCGATGACACTTTAATACATTTTTAATAAATGCAGTTTCAATTTTCAATTGTTTTCGCATGTAAACGTATTTTCTCAGAGATCAGATATGATTCAGATAGTCATCTTTGAGAAAACTCAAAAACAATTAAACATTTAAACAAACTTCGAATTTGAAACAATTTCAATAAAAGTCTTATTAACTTAAAGTCAACATAAACAATACGCGAAAACTTTAGTTTCCAAGGTAAAAAAGAAAGACATTTGCGCGTTTAAAGTAATCAAACTAAATTCGATTTGATGGCCAAGTTGGTATGGTTTGGTAGTAGAGTAGGTAGGGTTGGTATTAAGAACTATATTTACTGATACTGTTTGCTTGGACATAAGCACGGCTACAGACTCATCAACTGGCATGTTGTCCAAATAAACTTTGATGAAAGGTGAACTCCCAGTATAAGGAAAATTCATGAAGATGCAGATAAAAAAATATAAATCTCTAAAGTCAATACAGTATTTTCATATTTTACTTCATGTACAATTTTAATCTATAACATTAGTGTTCATATTGCTATACAGAACGTTATTAATCCTGTTATTTAAAGCACTATATGGAGATATACGTAAACGATCATCACAAAGAGATAATTAGAGTTTCACTAGAATTTCCATATCGTATCTGATATTGACGTCGCTTTTACCTAACTCAATTAGTCTATTATACTCCTATTTAAGACTTGTTTGTTTATAGCTTAGTCCGATTAGCTACATGATTATTTAACACTAGCTTTTTCCACAACTTCGCTCGTTTGGATGTACTAATGCAACTGTCAACGTTGTAATCACCATTAGAAAGTAAGAAAAGTAAAAGTGTTATATGACTATTTCACAATACTTTAAGATTAATTATAAGATTGATATCGTTGGCTTGGACATACAAATAGCGACCGCCTCACCACCTGTCAACTTGTCCCAAAAAAGATGTTCCCGGTGAAAGGGGGTAGAATGTACTTGATCATACAAGGTATAGCTTTAAAAAAATAAGTATGTGTAATAGTAAATTATTAATTAAAACTCAAAATTAGAATTCTTATTTTAGAAATAAGAATAACGATAGAATAATAATATAAATAGTCACGATAGCCGAGTTGTTGGGTGGTCGGAATTTCGAGTCGAGAGACCCGAGTTCGATCCCCAGGTGGCAGTACCAATGAGTTTTTCAAAAACTTATGTACGAATTTCATCGTTGGCTTGGACATACAAATAGCGACCGCCTCACCACCTGTCACGTTGTCCCGAAAATATCTTCGGTGGAAGGTGGGTCAAAGGGACTTAATTGTCTAGACTTGACCTCTGTCTACCCCTGTATTGGGAATTGCGTGAAGATATTTATTATTTATTTATTATAGAAATAAGAATTCTTATTTTGAAATATTTCTTTTGTTCTTGTACCGAACATGTTTTTACTAAATGTACACCCTAACCCATGATTTTTCCATGTTGATTAATTTTCTAGGTCGTCGGAATCGCTTATTATCGATATGGCGATGAATTAAATAATACTACTGTACATTTTTACTTTCTTTTTATTTTGTTTTGTAATTTTTTTTGTAATTTATTTATTATTGATGTTTTGTAACGGTTTACAAGAAAGTATATTTCATTAATTCATTCATTCATCACGTGTAACGACCCTAGCATAGTTGGTAGTGATCCCGCTTTCGAAGCTTAGGGTTTGAGTTCCCCTAGGAGCAAATATTTGTGTGTGATAATGTGGTATTTGTGTGCGTATTTGGGGTATTCTTGTGTATATTATATGAATGGTTAATTGTACTCAAATCATGATGTCTATATGTATATTTAAAAAAGAACCGTTTGCTTAGATACTAAGACAGCGAAGTCAGGGTCACTTGCAACGGGGATATGGGGTCGCCTATCAACTAAATTTTGATAACAGGTGGCAGGCTCGTACCAATGGGTTTTTCAAAAAACTTAGATACAAATTATATCGTAGACTTGGATAAAGACGCCGACGGGCTCACGACCTGTCACGTTGTCCCGAAAATATCTTCGGAAGAAGGTGGGTCTTAGTTGTATAGGCTAGACCTCTGTCTACCCCTATATTGGGAATTGCTTGAAGCTATTTATTTATTTATTTTTATTTATTATTTTTACTTAAGTTATTTTAGGCTTTATATTATTTATTAAATAAATAACTCAATGATGACGAAGTCAATGACGAAGTTTTCGAATTGACTTTGTTTGTTTGTTACGCTTTTCTGTTTAAACAGCACAATTGATTTTGATGAATTTTATTATAAAGAAAGATGAGACTAAGAAGATAGTTATAGACTTTCTCTTTCTTTTTTTATAGAATAGAGGGTAAACGTGCAGGTGGCTCACGTGATGGTAAGTGATCACCGCCGACCATGAATACCTACAATACCAGAGGAATAGCAAATGCGTTGCCGCCCTTTGAGAAAATTATAGGCTCTTTTCTTGAAAGTCTCTAAGTCGTATCGGTCCGGAAAAACCGCTTAATTTGAAAATCTACAGTACAGCGGTCGAAGAACTCCGTGTAAGAGGGCCTCTCTTTCACGGATTTATTCGTCGACACGGGTTACATACGAATTCTCATGAAGTGGCTAGCTCTAAGATCCCGGGTTCGATTCCCAGACGAGTAAATGTAGGAAACCACTTTTCCTACATTTTCTGGAATGTAGGTGTTTATGGTATCTTCGTTGTTTCGAATCCATAATACATTTTAGCTACTTACTTTAGAGAGCAATATATGTTATGTTATCCATAACGTATGTAATGTATGTATGTTTTCAAATATTTGCTTAGAGCAAACTAAAATTCAAAAGTTTTTTGAATGTAGAATAATTTTCTAGCCTTTTCCTCAAATCCGTATATCGAGCGACAGCTGATGTTCGTAATACAGAAGTTAACAATTGCGTTCATAGCAATAAAACAACCCGTGCATACTTAGTTAAGCTGCTTACGTCTCAGCTAAACTCCATCATTCTCATATCATGGAACAGCATGCATCTCGAAAGCATCTACGGTGTTTATTGATTTATCTTAAATACTGAAACCAAACATTGACTAATGACACCGCCTGTCACATTGTACTATAAAATTTCTTCAGCGGTCGAAGGGACTCAATTGTGTGGACCAAAAACTACCAAACCAAAAGTTAGCAGGACTGTGACGGGCAGCAGCGTCTAAGGTGCTAGGTGTCTGGTACTGCAATCGCCAATCCACTTGGCTAGCTTGGTGGTTATCGCAAAGTCTCCCAAAGTTACGGGAGAACTACACACACCAAGGCCTTTGTACTTTACATCTTGCTGTGTACTTTAACAAGTCGTTATGTAAAAACGTATTAAATACGCTAGGCAAAATGCAATATAACGCGTGTCTCACCTCTAATCTGAGCTTTATAACAATTATAAGCTTTATGAGCTACATATACCTAATTTCATTTTTATTTGCGGTTTACAGTTGTTACTGTACGTGACCACGTGAATAAATTGACATAATGAAGAGCCTGAATAAGCAAAATGCCAGTGTAATAGGTTTTTAACTGTTGGTATTAAATTTCTACAGCTTAGTTTTTTCCTTCACATCTCTTGGTGAATTCGACATTTAAGCACCATTCTCCCTGCTTAACGCCGCTGAAATGGAGTCAAAGCCCAGACCCTGGTGAGCAGGTGCTTGTTAAAGCATTTGCGTTCCTAAGCGTCTTTGTCTATGGGTAATGGGCTCGGAGAGGGATATCCATTGACGTTCGATGGGTGGCTAAGGAGGCAGACACGTCCAGCAACTAGGGAGAGAGAGAGAGAGAGCGTTCTCTCTCAATGGCGACCAGAGATAACCACACGACCATCGGGACTTATGAATATTTAAATATCTAAATATATAAATAAATATCTATGAATATTGTACTGTTAGCGAGAACAATAAGATTGCGATAGGCTCAACACTTGTCACGTTGTTCCAAACATAGCTCCGGATAAACTGTGCCGAAAGAACGTTCTGGTCCACTGTCTATCGGGAAATTGCGTGAATAAAAAACATGAAAAATTCCGTACAAAAATTTAAGAAAAAATTTCCATTAATATTCATTCGATTACAGGTACGAGTGTATATTTATTTCAGGAAAACATCACCGAGGAAATTTGTTTCCACCCGAAGATTGATTTATTGAAATCTAAATTAAATGAAGTAATCGGAGCGCGTGTTTTTCGTGTGGTTTGTTTAGTTCCATTTGTAATATAGACTTTCGTGTTTTGAAAACTTTTAAAGCTCATGTTTTAGAATTCATGCTGATATAAACATCCACAGCTCTTGTATAAACATTAATAAAATATCCAACACGAACAGAATTTTTGGAATCAGTTTGTTTATTACAAACAAAAAAACATTGTTTTCCACTATATAATATTTAGTATAGACTAAAAGTGATATCACTGATACATATTTAACGGCTTGTAAAAGTCCGCTACAGAACATAGTCTTCTCCCGAAGGTAAGATTTTCCATAATCGCCAGCTGCAAGCAAGTAAGGACTGACGATCGCCAGCTAGTGCAACCAAGTAAGGATAGGCACGGTCACTAGGCTATCGTATCGTCAATAACTATATTATAAATAAATAAGAAACTTATTATATTAATATATTACTTTATATTGTTACATAAAAAATATGTTGAAAAATTTTACGTAGGTGTCTGTTTTTATATGTGGTCAGGATAACACTTAAAAATTGACTTTACTAATATTTTTAATAACTTCAAAATTGTATAAACGCTTTTCCTATTTTATGTCGTTAGCCCAGTACGCGTAGTTTTTTTTATGAAGAGATTTTTTTGCTTTATTTAAAATATCAGTAATAGCTTGATACGATGTAATTTACACATTTACATTTCAATATAAACATTTACTTTTAAATTCGATTACAAACATAAATAAATGAGCGTTATGAGGCGTGCCCGCAGTTACATATTTGGATTTTGTTATATCCAAAAGAAGTTGACTAAGATGGCGATGGGCTCACCGCCGGTCGCGCTGTCCCAAATAGGATTCAGTGAAATGTGAAGATTCGCCTTTGTCCTTTGACTTTGTCTTCTTCAGGTGAAACCAACCAGTATATCATTTAATAAAAATGGAATAATTATATAGAATAGAATAGTCTGGCGATGGAATTATATCTTATATCTTTGAAGACCTCCGTGGACGAGTAGTATACACACTGACTTTCATGGTGTCGCCAGCTCTGAGGTCCCGGATTTGATACCCAGTCAGATCAATGTAGAAAACACTTTTCTACATTTTTCTCGGGCGTGAGTGTTTCTGGTACCTTCGTTGTTTCTGATTTTATAATACTTAAGCTGCTTACTTTGGAATGAAAGAAATGTTTGTGACGTTGACCCTACCTACGTATGTTTATCTCTCTATATCTGTATATTTATTTATCTCATAATAAAAAAAGTCACGATAGCCGAGTGGTTGGGTGGTCGGAATTTCGAGTTGAGAGACCCGAGTTAGATCTCCAGGTGACAGGCTCGTACCAATGGTTTTTTTTTAAGCTTATGTACGAATTATATCGTTGGCTTGGGCATAAAGATGGCGACAGGCTCACCACCTGTCACGTTGTCCCGAAAATATCTTCGGTGGAAGGTTGGTCAAAGGGACTTAATTGTCTAGACTCGACCTCTGTCTACCCCTGTATTGGGAATTGCGTGAAGATATTTATATATTTATTCATAATAAAAACTGGATAGACTTAAACCTCTACTTTCAGACAATCTAGGCTGGAAGATATTTACAGCGTCTGAAGAGTCTTGCAGGAGCGATGGCCCGCAAGTAAAAAAGTTAGATTGAATTTCATCAGTCATTTTTGTGGCTGCATTACAATAAGAATACCGCAAAAAACTATTTGAAACTTTATAGTTGGCTATAGGAACTATTAGAAAGAAAGTCACTTGGTTTGCAGCTTTTTTACCGATATACAAAAAAAATATATTAATATGTTTTCAAAGACAAAATATCTACATCTCTGTCTGTGAAGATATTTTAGTATTTTATTGTATGTTGTAAATCAGTTAATTTTTTAACAAAGATTAATCTAAAATTGAAATACAAAATCCTAAAAAATTAAAAAAATTTAAGCGCAAGTTTTATATCTTAATATTTTTTTATTTGAAATATGTAATCCTTAAAAGACACGTGAATAAAGAAAGAAGCGTGGCAGAACTTATGAGATAAAGAATGGTTTTAAAAAGAAATTGATTACCATATTTCTTTCATCTCTCACAGTTGTAATAAATAGAAATGCAAATTTGAGTAAAAAAATCAAGTGAATCCACTGATGTGTTCACGAACAATTAAAGGAATGAAGCTACATTTTTATAATATTCAAAAAATAAATTCAAGGTAGCCGAGTTGTTGGGTGGTCGGAATTTCGAGTCGAGAGACCCGAGTTCGATCGCCAGGTGGCAGTACCAAAAAGTTTTTCAAAAAAAAACTTATGTACCAATTTCATCGTTGGCTTGGACATAAAGACGGCGACGGGCTCACCACCTGTCACGTTGTCCCGATAATATCTTCGGTGGAAGGTGGGTCAAAGGGACTTAATTGTCTAGACTTGACCTCTGTCTACCCCTGTATTGGGAATTGCGTGAAGATATTTTTTTTTAACATAAATCTGCAATTTTTGGACTTGTTTAATCTATCTGTATTTTTATTTGTTCCAGGATATTTCTGTTGCACTCTGGTAAATCCGTCTGCACCAAAACTGATTTTTTAATAAATATAAATTAATAAATATCTTCACGCAATTCCCAATACAGGGGTAGACAGAGGTCAAGTCTAGACAATTAAGTCCCTTTGACCCACCTTCCACCGAAGATATTATCGGGACAACGTGACAGGTGGTGAGCCCGTCGCCGTCTTTATGTCCAAGCCAACGATGAAATTGGTACATAAGTTTTTTTTTGAAAAACTTTTTGGTACTGCCACCTGGCGATCGAACTCGGGTCTCTCGACTCGAAATTCCGACCACCCAACAACTCGGCTACCTTGAATTTATTTTTTGAATATTATAAAAATGTAGCTTCATTCCTTTAATTGTTCGTGAACACATCAGTGGATTCACTTGATTTTTTTACTCAAATTTGCATTTCTATTTATTACAACTGTGAGAGATGAAAGAAATATGGTAATCAATTTCTTTTTAAAACCATTCTTTATCTCATAAGTTCTGCCACGCTTCTTTCTTTATTCACGTGTCTTTTAAGGATTACATATTTCAAATAAAAAAATATTAAGATATAAAACTTGCGCTTAAATTTTTTTAATTTTTTAGGATTTTGTATTTCAATTTTAGATTAATCTTTGTTAAAAAATTAACTGATTTACAACATACAATAAAATACTAAAATATCTTCACAGACAGAGATGTAGATATTTTGTCTTTGAAAACATATTAATATGTTTTTTTTGTATATCGGTAAAAAAGCTGCAAACCAAGTGACTTTCTTTCTAATAGTTCCTATAGCCAACTATAAAGTTTCAAATAGTTTTTTGCGGTATTCTTATTGTAATGCAGCCACAAAAATGACTGATGAAATTCAATCTAACTTTTTTACTTGCGGGCCATCGCTCCTGCAAGACTCTTCAGACGCTGTAAATATCTTCCAGCCTAGATTGTCTGAAAGTAGAGGTTTAAGTCTATCCAGTTTTTTATTATGAATAAATATATAAATATCTTCACGCAATTCCCAATACAGGGGTAGACAGAGGTCGAGTCTAGACAATTAAGTCCCTTTGACCAACCTTCCACCGAAGATATTTTCGGGACAACGTGACAGGTGGTGAGCCCGTCGCCGCCTTTATGTCCAAGCCAACGATGAAATTCGTACATAAGTTTTTGAAAAACTCATTGGTACTGCCACCTGGGGATCGAACTCGGGTCTCACGACTCGAAATTCCGACCACCCAACAACTCGGCTATCGTGACTTCATTTATGTTCAGATTTATGTTCAATTTCTATAATAATTTTAATACTTTCATTCATACAGACGGACAGATAAATTGTATTATACTATTTTATTATGTGTGTAGAATATAGATTAAAAACAATTGGTATGTTTGCGGATGTTGGAAAGGTTGCTCTTAGTGTGTGAAATAAAATACGAATAAGTTGTAGGAAAAATACAAAACGCAGTGCAAGGATAACAAAGCTTCTACCTCTGTTACGAACCATTTATCCCACACGCTCTCATATTTTTCCATTGAAATACGTTGCAGCGTAACACATGTAATATACAAATATAAAATAGATATATTTGTAACCTGTTGTAGATAGATATGAATATGGATTTACATACAATAATGAAAAGTAGAGGCAGATATTTGAGCATTCACAGATAGAAAAATGTTTAAGGGAGCGCAACTCTTCAATAATTTGCCTAATGAGATAAAGGATTGTGTGTCTATCAAAGTTTTCAAAGAGAAACCTAAAGTGTATATATCCAAAGATATTTATCAAGCATCTGTTCGAATCTAGCTAGATAGACCATATCATATTATAAATTTCTAAATGTTGTAAGTGAAACTATGTTCTTTTTGTGTAATAAATTATCTTTAAACCTAAAAAGAAACTGGCACTCACTGTGGGAATTGCCGGCAGATGTGAAAAATTAAAACTAAATAACTATTTTTTTTTTATTTCTGTTGTAAATATGATTTACTGGCCAATTATTTATAATTTACTAAGTTTCTTCGAAAAACAAAACACATACATTAAAAAAAAGACACATTCAAATTTGAAGACGTCGCTAGTCGTGTCTCGGTAAATAAATCAGTGCGCCATTATCTCGTCAAACGCATTTTAGAAATCGCTTTCTCCGCGGAATCTCAACTTTTCCGCAGGTGCGGCCCAGGGCGGCCTCAAAAGTCCTTCTGAATATTCATCTGCGGCTGCCAAATAAATCCGTAGTGTATTTACAGTGTTGCGCACAGACGCAGGGTCCTGCGTTCAGTCTTTATTAGCATAGGCGTTTGTACTCAAGGATTAGAGAGTTCTCGGAACTTGTTTGTTACATGATTTCATGTATTTACGCGAAAACTATACATTTGATCTTGGATTATTAGATACGAAGTTTATTATTATCGCCTATTATTTAGTTCTCTTTTAGTTTCTGCTGAGTGGTTATGCTGTGCTTATGTACGACTCGCTTTCTTTCCATGAGTAGTGTAAGAAGCAACTAAGGGCAAAGACTTGAAAATGTTATTAATCGGCTACCTACAGGTCTCATAACCTTCTCGATAAATACTAGACTAAAATAAAAAGACACTAATTTCCTTTGTAAAATGTGACCTATATGAATGATGAACCGAAGGCCGAATTGGTAGTAAGCTTGCCTTCGAAGTGTCTCGGGTTCGAATCCCGCTCAGGGCTAACATTTGTGTGATAAATGTGAATGTTTATAATCGAGTGATGGACGTTTACATGTATTTATAAATCTTTATCTATGTAAATATACATGTTTAACTGTACTTTTAGCATGGGTTACAAGACGGTTCGCGAACTGTCACGTTGTGCCAAATAAACTTCGATGAAAAGTAGGTCTAAACGACATTGTCTAGATCTCTACCAACCCAATACATTACGTAAAGACATAAAAAATATATAAATTGGTTTTTTTAGTAACCGCAGTTACACTTAAAATAACCATTGTTTTTTCAAAACTATTACGTACTTCATGATGCTGTTACGGAAATGAAAATAACCTTTAAAACTCGAGTCACCCTTTAACAGCCCCTTTAAAGTCTTGTTTCTGCACCGTAAGGAAACTTTTACGACAGCTTAAGAAAAATTTTGGTACGAATTCCGTAGTACTGAAGGAATAAGTTTACACTGGGTGTAAAGAAATGAAGAGAAGAAAAAAAGAGAAGATAGAAGAGGTTTTTAAGTTAACAGACACACGTTTTTTTATCTTTACGCAAATTCCAATATTGGGGTAGTCAGAGGTCTACACAGCATCCCACTTTTCACCGAAGTCTTTTACGGACAACGCTATAGGTGATGAGTGTATTGCTGCCTGAGTTTCGAAGCTTACTGTACAATATACTGTCATGCATAAACTAACGTAGATTAATATTCATATCTTTATCCAAAAACTGACACGATAACCGAGTGTTTAGGTCGTCGGAATTTGAAAGCTTATGTACGATGTATATCGTTAACATGGACATAAAGACGGCGACAGGCTCACCACCTGTCACGCTGTCCCAAAAAAATGTCTCCTTTAGAGTGGATTGATAGTACTTAATTTTCTAGACTTTTGTCTACCCCAGTATTGAGAATGATGGGAAGTATATGGGCCGACCCAATAGCTTAGTTCGAGCAAGAAAGCTGCAGTGCAATGTTGTGCATACGGGCTGAATTATCTGACTATCCCCTGACTACCATAGTATTGGCAAATACGTAAATATAAAAATACGCTGAGACAAACTATTCTAATTTGAAAGTGTTTCATACTAAACAATTTAATAAAAGTTTTAAACAACATATTCAGCCATGTCGTTTTATAATATCAGTATATTTCGCTAATAATATAACAAGGGAATAAATAAATCTTATCATAACTCTATCTTTTACAGAAACCCTTGAGATATTTTTACAATATTCGGATCTTTACATATCGGCCGACATATTTGATCCGAAGAGCTTAAAGCTTTCGGCGACCCGCTTTTAAATAAATAGTGTTTATAGATCCGTCACTTTGAGTCGGAGACGTATCTCTAAATTTTTAATAGCAAAGGAAAATGTTTGTAAACATGCGACAAAGTATTCACGAGCTCCTTTGATGTGTCGAATTCATGGACCGTATTCAGCTTATAGGCAGGCAAATATATTTATTATTTATGTACGAGCTTATAAACCAATCGGAGGGCCACGAACCAATCCGAGGACTATGATCCAATCCGAGGGGTTAGTAAAAAATCCGTGTGGTTACGGCGTATGAATATGTCACCTCCATTTTTCCCGAAGGTGTCGTAAGAGGCGACGAATGGTACCTTGAATGGTACCTTGAAAATGCAATGGACTACCGACGTTTGGTGGAAACCATCTCAAAAAATGCCCTACTAAAATTTTGTAGAACTGTGACGGGCAGCAGCGTCTAACATGCAAGGTGCCTGGTATTGTGATGGTCAATGCGCTTGCCAAAAGTGGCAATTATGACAACCCTGACGGAATAGATCCCCCCCCCCCCACACACACACACAAGATGGAGCGACGACCTGCATAATGTTGCAAGTTGTGGTGGTTTAATCGATACCGATGACACAGGACTACTCTATCTTTGGCGGTGGCCTATGTTTAGCAGTGGACTTTTGATAGGCTGTTATCATGATGATGATTACAAGAAACCTCCGTCTTAGAGTAGACTTCAACAGGCCGTTATGAATGTATGTATGTAGGTAAAACAATTTTCGAAATCAGTTTATATTTATGAGATATGTGGTAACAAACAAAATAAAGCTACTATCGAATCGAATCCTCCTTTTTTTGAAGTCCACTAGTAAAATAAAAATCGTTTTATAAATGAATTATCTCTTCGTTTGTTTATCGCAGCCGTAATTTAACTTGTTCCAAATGCTATTCGACCTTAAATTGCTTCACGTCTTAACTGATATAAACTGTAGAATTGAAAAAGTTACTTTAGACAGTTTCAAACAGGTTCGTTCCTTGTAAATTTTTTACAAATTTGCCGACTAACTCTACAACCGAATGGCGTACACACACGTTATCAAATATTGCCATCTCTATGGATTAAAAAATAACTATGAAAATATCTTTCCTGACGGGGCCGCCAGTAGAAACATACAGTATTTCAACCTACTCCCAAAAAAAAATTAATATCTTATAACACATTAAAAAAACAGCGCCCGCAATTCAAATATTGTCGAAAACCACTCCCGGTACAAGCACTGCAGCTTAGTTTAAGTGTTTTACAGGAATACTAGTAATATTATTTAGCATAGACAGTTAAAAAAAATATTTATTTATTTACTTTTTATTTCAGAATATTGACTATGTCTTATAGATTGATCATTGTGGACCCTGTCGGGCACAGCAAGTAAAAGAGATAATAAATAATAATAAAAGTAATTTATGAACATTGTTAAGAGCATCGTGATATAAATTGGTCTTCAAAGATTTAAATAAGTCACGATAGCCGAGTCTTTGGGTGGTCGGAATTTCGAGTCGCGAGACCCGAGTTCGATCCCCAGGTGGCAGGCTCGTACCAATGGGTTTTTCAAAAAATTGTGTACGAATTATATCGTTGGCTTGGACACAAAGACGTTGACGGGCTTACCACCTGTCACGATGTCCCGAAAATATCTTCGGTGGAAGATGAACCGAATAGACTAAATTGTCTAGACTAGACCTCTGTCTAAATTACGTGAAGAGATTTAATACCTAAACAATTCCACTGACTTAAATCACGAGGTAATCTTAATCAGTCCAATATATTGTAATTGGTTGTGAATAAATTTTGTCATTTGAATATTCCGTAACGGTGTTATAGCTTCTATTCTCATTGCAATAAATGACGTCCTTAATTTGTGAAATATCAAGACTTCAGTAGAGTCACGATTGCCGAGTGGTTTGGTGATCGGAATTGGAATCTCGAGTACCGAGTTGGTCCCCAGGTGGCAGGTTACCAATGAGGTTGTTTTTTCAAAACTCTATACGATTTCAATTGTTGATTTGGATATAAAGACGGTGACAATCTCGCCACCTGCCACGTTGTCTCAAAAAATGTCTTTGGTGAAGGATGGGTCGAAAGGATTTAATTGTCTGGATCTCAGTCTACCCCAATAATAGGAATAGAGTTAATGAAGGTATTGCTAATATTGACTACCGTGGACGAATGTCTTGCATGCTGCTTTTCATGACGTCGCCAGCTCTGAAGTTCCGGGTTCGATTACCGGTCAGGTCAATATAGATAATACTTTTTCTACATTTTATCGGGTCTGGGTGTTTATGGTACCTTCGTTGTATCTGTTTCCAAAATACAAGTGCTTACGCTGCTTACTTTGGGAGCAGAGCAAAGTATCTGATATTTTCCCTATATACCGACTATTTATTAATTATCTGATGGTGATTCTGTGGAAAATTGGTCGAAAGGATTCACTGTCTAGTCCTCTGATTATCCCAGTCGGGGAAATTGCGTGATGATATGTAGTCTTCTGGACGGAGTTAATAAGGTAAAAGGACACTTCATGTCTTTTCTCGTTTCCTTCTCGCCCTTATTTCGTAAATTTGTCAAGGTAACTTAATAAAATGAATGGTTGGCTAAACTTCGAAGACTAGAAGACTAGAGTTTAATGCTCATATTTTTGAATGTATATTATGTATGATATATATAAACATATTATGATATGTATATATGAATAATAGGCGTCTCGACAGACTACTCGGTAGTGACCCTCACTTCACCGTCTTAGTATCCAAGAAAACGGCAACGTACACATATAGATACAATTTCAAATATAAATATAGACATCCATGACTTGAGTACAACCATTAACATCATATTCGCACACAAATATTTGCTCCCAGCGGGCCTCGAACCCACAACCCTTACCTTCAAAAGCAGGGTCACACTAGGCTTGTGTCGTCACACATAGTGAATGAATGAATTAATGATTGAAATATAATTTCTTGTACATGATGATACAACATAAAAAAATTACAAAACAAAATAAAAAATTAATAAAAATGTATAATAGACGGCCTTATCGATAATTAACGATTTCTTTCAGGCAATTTAGAAAAGGAATCGACGTAGAAAAATCATCGGTAAAGGTGGTAGATAAACAAGCAAGGAATTTCACTAAATAAATACTCTAGAGATTAGATAGCCAGTTCTACCATATTGAACTCAATAATCATTGTGGTTAAAACTACGAGCGAGGTTTAAACTAAGCCTTTGTTCTATCGATTCGAATACAAACTTATTCTATTTACAACGGACAAGTTAATTAACACTTGTAAAGTTATTTTAACGCGCTGTTCTTTTGACAGCGGAATACGATTACTAATCATAACTAATTATACACGGACAAAGAGCTTAATAATATATTTTTATTTGCCAACGAACCAGCACATATGGAGATTAAGTCACTTGTAGCTCGAATTTAAAACAAATTTCTAAAGGCGTCCCTCAGGGCACTATCCCCGGACCCCTATTTTTATTTTATACATCAATTACCTACCATTAGCAATCAATCAGCAATGCATCTTATATGCCGATGACATATCAGTCCTTATAGCAGATGAAAAGAAACCTTCAGAGTATGAACATCTAGTTAATTATACAGTAATATCAACTATAAAATGGTTAGAAAATAATAATATACGTCCAAACTTACTTAAAACTAAACATATTACATTCTCCACAAATCGGGCAAATATTCCAAAAATTAAAGTTATGAACCATAACCAAGAAATTGAAAATGTTACAGAAGTAAAATTTCTTGGCTTAACTTTAGACCAACACTGTAACACTGGAGTTGGAAAACACATATAAGATTAATGTGCGACAAATTAAATAAGTTTGTTTATGCGCTTAGGCGACTGAGAAAGTTTATAATAAGCAGCGATTTTAGCGTATCATGGTTAAATGGGATCTATCTTACGTTATAGAATTATAATCTGGGGAAACTCCACAAATTTCAACAGAGCTTTTGTAATACAGAAAAAATGTCTTAGAGCAATCTGTGGATGTGGCCCTCTTGAATCTTGTAGACCAATTTTCAAACAGCTAAAAATTCTTACATTGTATTCTTTATATATTTATGAAATCGGAACATTCGTAAAAGATTATCCTAAATTGTTCCTTAGACGTACTGATACAAATGAAAGATTTCCACATCGAGACATAACGAAGTTAAACTTTTCCTAGGTGCAAAACATCTTTATTTCAGAAAAATTGTTATTTTACGTGTATTAAAAACTTTTAGAGTAGATTAAAGCAATGGCTCATTAAATATTGTTTCTATTCATTAGATGAATTTTTTTGCTTTAAGCAGAAATAAGTACTGTTTCTTTTTGGTAAATCTGCAAAATTGATATTTTTACCTTATTTTTCTTTTGTATTATTTTTGGTCTTTTTTGTCATTACTTATATATACCACTACGGAAAATGTCATAATTGTATTAGCTTCATATTTTAATGATTTTGTGTAATAGATGAAACCTTATTTTAAGAAATATTGCCTGACCTGGAGACTGTTACTACCAAATATTACACGAACTTTAGATAATGACATCAGTGTTTAACTTTTCTTGACAATAATCTACATATTATTAATGTTTAGTAAAATTCTATAATAATAAATAATAAATAAATATCTTCACGCAATTCCCAATACAGGGGTAGACAGAGGTCAAGTCTAGACAATTAAGTCCCTTTGACCCACCTTCCACCGAAGATATTTTCGGGACAACGTGACAGGTGGTGAGCCCGTCGCCGCCTTTATGTCCAAGCCAACGATGAAATTCGTACATAAGTTTTTGAAAAACTCATTGGTACTGCCACCTGGGGATCGAACTCGGGTCTCTCGACTCGAAATTCCGACCACCCAACAACTCGGCTATCGTGACTTCAAAATTAATAAAATTAGTAAAATTCTATCCTTTAAATTCTATAATTAAGTATTTTAAATTCTATGTCTAATGTATTTCCTTGCCGACATGGCGAAATATGATTGACATATATGTATAGTTTCAACATCTGTAATTACCATATTTCCTGCAAATAAATAAATAAATAAAAAACAGGTTAAAAAAGAAGTTTTTCTTTCACTACAAATTTGCTGTTTATTTCATGCCAGAAAGATTATAAACATATAATCTCACCGGCATAAAATAAAGGAGACTACATGTGTTTACAAGGGTTCATTACATGTGTCTCTGTGTGAAATTAAATATTTCGGATTTTATATATATATATATATATATATATATATATATATATATATATATATATATATATATATATATATATATATATATATATATATATATATATATATATATATATATATATATTTATATATATATATATACATATATATATATATATATATATATATATATATATATATATATATATATATATATATATATATATATATATATATATATATATATATATATATATATATATATATATATATATATATATATATATATATATATATATATATATATATATATATAAATATATATTTATATATATATATATATATATATATATATATATATATATATATATATATATATATATATATATATATATATATATATATATATATATATATATATATATATATATATATATATATATATATATATATATATATATATGTATATATATATATATATCTTCACGCTATTCCCAATACAGGGGTAGACAGAGGTCAAGTCTAGACAATTAAGTCCCTTTGACCCACCTTCCACCGAAGATATTTTCAGGACAACGTGACAGGTGGTGAGCCCGTCGCCGCCTTTATGTCCAAGCCAACGATATTCGTACATAAGTTTTTTGAAAAACCCATTGGTACGAGCCTACCAACTATGGATCGAACTCGGGTCTATTGACTCGAAATTCCGACCACCCAACCACTCGGCTATCGTGGCTCGGATTTTAATCATTTTTAATTTTCTCATATTCTTTTGTTATAACTTAAAAACTGCGATGCCACATGCCTAATACGTCATACATACAACAATTTTGCAGTTATATATACACACACACACACACATATATATATATATATATATATATATATATATATATATATATATATATATATATATATATATATATATATATATATATATATATATATATATATATATATATATATATATATATATATATATATATATATATATATATATATATATATATATATATATATATATATATATATATATATATATATATATATATATATATATATATATGGGCCGCCAGTAGAAACATACAGTATTTCAACCTACTCCCAAAAAAATTAATATCTTATAACACATTAAAAAAACAGCGCCCGCAATTCGAATATTGTCGAAAACCACTCCCGGTACAAGCACTGCAGCTTAGTTAAAGTGTTTTGCAGGAATACTGGTAATATTATTTAGCATTGCCAGTATTTTTTCTAAAAACCCTGTCAGGCACCGCAACTTAAAGAGGTAATAAATAATATTAAAAGTAATATGTAACATTGTTAAGGGCATAGTGATATAAATTGGTCTTCAGAGATTTAATATATAGCCGAGTGTTTGGGTGGTCGGTATTTCGAGTCGGGAAACACGAGTTCGATCCCCAGGTGGTAGGTTACTAATAAGGTTGTTTTTTCAAAACTTATATACAATTTCAATTATTTATTTTGATATAAAGACGGTGACAATGTTACCTGTCACGTTTTCTCAAAAATGTCTGTGGTGAGAGATGGGTTGAAGGGATTTAATTGTCTGGGTCTCAATCCACCCCAGTAATAGGAACAGAGTTAATGAAAATATTGCTAATAATAACGGCCTTTGTGGACGAGTGGCTTACACGCCTGTTTTCATGATGTCGCCAGCTCCGAGATTCCGGGTTCGCTTCCCCGTCGGGTCAATATAGATAATATTTTTTCCAAAAAAATAAATAATTATTTATTATAGGCGGCCTTATCGCTAATGAACGATTTCTTTCAGGCAACTTAGAAAAGGAATCGACGTAGTAAAATCATCGGTTAATGTGTTAGATAACACATGCACGGTATAAGGAAAAAGGAATATTTAAAAACCAGAAATGAAAAAAAAATAACTGAGTTCTGTACAATAATTTACTATTACACATATTTATTTTTAAAGCCTTATTTTCACTAAATAAATACTCTAGAGATTATATAGCCAGTTCTACCATACTGAACTATAATCATTGTGGTTAAAACTAAGAGCGAGGTTTAAACTAAGTATTCGTTCTGTCGATTCGAATACAAACTTGTTCTGTTTACAACGGACAAGTTAATTAACCCTTGTAAAGTTATTTGAACGCGCTGTTCTTTTGACAGCGTGAAACGATTCCTAATCATAATACTCGGACCAAAATCTTAATAATATATTTTTATTTGTCAAAAAGAGGCAACATGTTTAAAAAAGAAGATTTTCTTACACTACAAATTTGCTGTTTATTTCATGTTCATGCTCTTAGTTTTAACCACAATGATTATAGTTCAGTATGGTAGAACTGGCTATATAATCTCTAGAGTATTTATTTAGTGAAAATAAGGCTTTAAAAATAAATATGTGTAATAGTAAATTATTGTACAGAACTCAGTTATTTTTTTTTCATTTCTGGTTTTTAAATATTCCTTTTTCCTTATACCGTGCATGTGTTATCTAACACATTAACCGATGATTTTACTACGTCGATTCCTTTTCTAAGTTGCCTGAAAGAAATCGTTCATTAGCGATAAGGCCGCCTATAATAAATAATTATTTATTTTTTGGAAAAATATTATCTATATTGACCCGACGGGGAAGCGAACCCGGAATCTCGGAGCTGGCGACATCATGAAAACAGGCGTGTAAGCCACTCGTCCACAAAGGCCGTTATTATTAGCAATATTTTCATTAACTCTGTTCCTATTACTGGGGTGGATTGAGACCCAGACAATTAAATCCCTTCAACCCATCTCTCACCACAGACATTTTTGAGAAAACGTGACAGGTAACATTGTCACCGTCTTTATATCAAAATAAATAATTGAAATTGTATATAAGTTTTGAAAAAACAACCTTATTAGTAACCTACCACCTGGGGATCGAACTCGTGTTTCCCGACTCGAAATACCGACCACCCAAACACTCGGCTATATATTAAATCTCTGAAGACCAATTTATATCACTATGCCCTTAACAATGTTATATATTACTTTTAATATTATTTATTACCTCTTTAAGTTGCGGTGCCTGACAGGGTTTTTAGAAAAAATACTGGCAATGCTAAATAATATTACTAGTATTCCTGTAAAACACTTTAACTAAGCTGCAGTGCTTGTACCGGGAGTGGTTTTCGACAATATTCGAATTGCGGGCGCTGTTTTTTTAATGTGTTATAAGATATTAATTTTTTTGGGAGTAGGTTGAAATACTGTATGTTTCTACTGGCGGCCCCGTCAGGAAAGATATTTTCACAGTTATTTTTTAATCCATAGAGATGGCAATATTTGATAACGTGTGTGTACGCCATTCGATTGTAGAGTTAGTCGGCAAATTTGTAAAAAATTTTCAAGGAACGAACCTATTTGAAACTGTCCTATCCCGTAAGGTTTGTCATAATTGCCACTTTTGGCAAGCGCATTGACCATCACAGTACCAGGCACCTTGCATGTTAGACGCTGCTGCCCGTCACAGTTCTACAAAATTTTGCTACGGCATTTTTTGAGATGGTTCCCACCAAACGTCGGTAGTCCGTTGCATTTTCAAGGTACCATTCAAGATACCATTCGTCGCCTCTTACGACACCTTCGGGAAAAATGGAGGTGATATATTCATACGCCGTAACCACACGGACTTTTTACTAACCCCTCGGATTAGATCATAGTCCACGGATTGGTTCGTGGCCCTCGGATTTGTTTATAAGATCGTATATAAATAATAATTTAACTAAGCTGCAGCGCTTGTGCCTGGAGTGGTCTACGACAAAATTCGAACTACGGGCACTGGTTTTTTAACTTACTAATTTTTGAGAGTAGGTTGAGAAGGCCAGGAAAGATCATAGAGAAAAAAAAACAGAAATTGAGAGTTTTCAGATATGTTTTAATACTTAGTGATGGCAACACTTGAGAACGTGTGTGTACGCCATTCGATTGTACAGTTCGTCGGCAAATTTGTAAAAATTTTACAATGAACAAAACCTGTTTCGAACTGTCTAAAGTAACTTTTTCAATTCTACAGTTTATATCAGTTAAGACGTGAAGCAATTTAAGATCGAAAAGCATTTGGAACAAGATAAATTACGGCTGCGATAAAAAAAAAGAAGAGATAATTAGTTTACAACACGATTTATATTTTACTAGCGGACTTTAAAAAAGAAGGATTCGATTGTATTGTAGCTTTTTTTTGAGAGACCCAAGTTCGACGAAGTTTTAGAGAGACCCAAGTTCGATCCCCTAGTGGCAGGCTCGTACCAATGGTTTTTTTAAACTTATATAGGATTCATATCGTTGGCTTGGACATAAAGACGGCGACGGGCTCACCACCTGTCACAGGTGGTTCAAAGGGACTTAATTGTATAGACTAGACCTCTGTCTACCCCTGTATTGGGATTGAGTGAAGACATTTATATTTATTTATTTACCTACAAGAAAATTCATATTTTAGAATTATGATGAAAATGAATGAAAAACACCAAGAAATATTATGCTCAATTTTGAAACAAACAGTTTTTAAGAAGAGCAAAAAAGAACATTTCCATTTAAAATTTGTTTTATGTGTGCCGCACGGAATCGACACCAATATATAATTCTTGGCAAACATTAGTTTTAAAAAGTCTAGACCTACTACATATATGCTATACATGTATATTTTGAAAGTAAAGTAAGGAAAATATAAATTACAGTTCACAAACCTTGTATATTTTGCTAGGGCATGAACACAGCTCGTTTTCATTTATTTTGTTATAAGTTTACTTATCAAATTTAACGCGCGCATTAAAACAGACGCCTGTTACAGCATGTTAATTTTATTAAACCTGCTATAAAACGTCCATTTTAAGGTAAGAGTTAATTTAACACTCCCCAGAATTTAACGAAGAGAGGGAGTTACAATAATGACTAGAAATTATCTGAAGTTAATTTGCAACACTTTTAACTTTATATGTATCAGTGAAGTAGATAAAAGTCCAACTCTTAGACCATTTTGCATCTGTATCATTCACTTGTATTTTAGTTTGGAACTTCTTTCTAAAAGGAAGTATCATTTACTTGTATCTTAGTTGGGAAATTCTTTCTTATTTCTTTCGACAGTGGTAGAGCCACGCATCAGCTTTTGTTGTTGCATGAATGGGCCGGCTCGACCGGGGAAGTACCACGACCTCACAGAATACCGGCATGAAGTAGAAGTCTAACAAACTTGTGCGTTTCGTCTGGTGAGTGCAGGTAACCGGAGGCCCACACACTCCCCTCCCCCAATTCTGAGGGGAGGCACTTTAAGGCCAGCAACACATCTGCTATGCCTCTGGTATTGCGGATGTTCATGGGCGGCGGTAATCACTTACCATCACGTGAGCTACCTGCTCGTTTGCCTCCCTCTTCTATAAAAAAAAACCAGGTTAAAAGCAAAATTAAATCTGATAAAAAAATATGAAACAAGAGTAAACGCAATATAAATCAAATGGTAGCATTTTCGGACAGAAGAATGCGCTTTTCTTAAGCTAACAAAGAACTTGTTGACAGAAAATGTTTCGTTTTAGAGAGCGACGTTTTATTTAAACGGTAATTTATCTACCTTGCAATTTCATGTTGCAGATGAGGAAATAAACGCACGATCTCCTCGTTTTGAAGAAATTTCTACAAACTAGCCAATTTGATTCGTTTCTATAGAAAGCTGTTTGATTCTTGCTAAATTAGAAAAAAAAATAAAAAAAAAACTTCAAGCAATTCCCAATACAGGGGTAGACAGAGGTCAAGTCTAGACAATTAAGTCCCTTTGACCCACCTTCCACCGAAGATATTTTCGGGACCACGTGACAGGTGGTGAGCCCTTCGCCGCCTTTATGTCCAAGCCAACAATGAAATTCGTACATAAGTTTTTGAAAAACTCATTGGTACTGCCACCTGGGGATCGAACTCGGGTCTCTCGACTCGAAATTCCGACCACCCAACAACTCGGCTAAATTAGTAGGTTGTACTATTTTGTTTTCATTCTGAAACAACTGCAGTCTATTCTGTATGTTTCAACAATTAATTTCTGATACGGTTTTTTTTTGTGAAATTGCAATCTAATTATAAATCGATTACGATGACTTTATATTTAATTGGTTATCGATGATGATTTAGCAAATTTATAAATTAAATATTATAAGTAATCATCTTAACGTAAATCATTGTTTGTCTAGTGATATATTCTAGTACCTGGATGTCCAAGTTTCGCTTGTTTTCAATAAGATGACGTTTTAATACATTTTTAATGAACCAAGTATTCATTTTCAATTCTTTTCGCATGTAAATGTATTTTCGCAGATATCAGATCACATTTAGAGAGCCATCGATGATGAAAAAAAATAACTTAATAAACTTCTGCGTTTCGTCTGGTGGGTGAAGGTAACCGGAGGCCCACGCACCCTCCTCCTCTAATTCTAGCACTCTAAGCCCGGCAACGCATCTGTTATGCCTCTGGTATTGCGAGTGTTCATGGGCGGCGGTAATCACTTACCATCACGTGAGTCACCTGATCGTTTGCCTCCCTTTTCTTTTTTAAAATAAAATCCGAACAGTGACTACCATGTATGAGATTCTATCCCATTATTTGCGGTCTACATCTTTTGAACTACTGCAACTACTTTGATGAAACTATATATGTTTGATGAAACTATATCTTTTTTTCAATGAAACTATATATGATGTAATAAAGTATATTTTATCACTTTATTACAAAATAAATAAATAAATATCTTCACGCAATTCCCAATACAGGGGTAGACAGAGGTCAAGTCTAGACAATTAAGTCCCTTTGACCCACCTTCCACCGAAGATATTTTCGGGACCACGTGACAGGTGGTGAGCCCTTCGCCGCCTTTATGTCCAAGCCAACAATGAAATTCGTACATAAGTTTTGAAAAACTCATTGGTACTGCCACCTGGGGATCGAACTCGGGTCTCTCGACTCGAAATTCCGACCACCCAACAACTCGGCTAAATTAGTAGGTTGTACTATTTTGTTTTCATTCTGAAACAACTGCAGTCTATTCTGTATGTTTCAACAATTAATTTCTGATACGGTTTTTTTTTGTGAAATTGCAATCTAATTATAAATCGATTACGATGACTTTATATTTAATTGGTTATCGATGATGATTTAGCAAATTTATAAATTAAATATTATAAGTAATCATCTTAACGTAAATCATTGTTTGTATAATGATATATTCTAGTACCTGGATGTCCAAGTTTCGCTTGTTTTCAATAAGATGACGTTTTAATACATTTTTAATGAACCAAGTATTCATTTTCAATTCTTTTCGCATGTAAATGTATTTTCGCAGATATCAGATCACATTTAGAGAGCCATCGATGATGAAAAAAAATAACTTAATAAACTTCTGCGTTTCGTCTGGTGGGTGAAGGTAACCGGAGGCCCACGCACCCTCCTCCTCTAATTCTAGCACTCTAAGCCCGGCAACGCATCTGTTATGCCTCTGGTATTGCGAGTGTTCATGGGCGGCGGTAATCACTTACCATCACGTGAGTCACCTGATCGTTTGCCTCCCTTTTCTTTTTTAAAATAAAATCCGAACAGTGACTACCATGTATGAGATTCTATCCCATTATTTGCGGTCTACATCTTTTGAACTACTGCAACTACTTTGATGAAACTATATATGTTTGATGAAACTATATCTTTTTTTCAATGAAACTATATATGATGTAATAAAGTATATTTTATCACTTTATTACAAAATAAATAAATAAATATCTTCACGCAATTCCCAATACAGGGACAATTATTCACTTGAGAAGTAAACCGTTAAACGATTGAGTGTTACTTCATTAATACTTGACAAGATAAATAATCTATGTTTGTCTATTAATATTATTGTGTGTAGCGCAGACACCCATTATTTGCGGTCTGCATCTTTTGAACTACTGCAACTATTTTGATGAAACTATAAATAATTCTGATCAATAATTTTGATGGTATATAGTTATAGCAGAGTGGTTGGGTTATCGAAATTTGAGTCAAAAGACTCGCGTTCGATCCCCAGGCTTGTGTCAATGATCTTTCATTTGTGCGATGTATGATTTATATCAATATATATTTATTTTTCCCCTCTCATGGCACAATCAGAGATATTAAACCAGTTTTCAAAATTTTTCGGACCAAATTTATTATTACCACCGTAATGTACCAATACTTAGGAGGACTCCTAGAGGTGCGAGGATGCAGCTAGCTAAAGCTTTATCAAATACCATTCAAATTGTTTTACATTTAACACTGTAACTAGTTGGCAAAAATTATTTTACTTTGCATATTTTCATTTTCATGTTGACAAAACGGAGCGCAAGTCAATTACGTCCCAGCTTAAAAACAATTCTTTTCAAAATTTTGATTCACCGATTGATACATCCATAGCTCCAAGACCACACAATTTTGATTTAAGGAAAGTTGTCGAGTCTAAAGTTATGGATGGTGATTTAAAAAACGCATCACGTATTTTATTTTCAGATGATATCCTGGCGCCTCACAATGCGGACACCCTTGAGAGCTTACATCAGAAGCATCCTAAGGCCAATTCCTTCTACCGTCGCGTCCTGATCCTTCTTATCAGCCATTACAAGTTTCAGAAAAAGATACTGTAGAAGCAATTATGTCTTTCTCAAATGGCTCTGCCGGCGGCATTGACGGAATTACGCCTCAACATCTGAAAGATCTTGTAAGCGCGTCCGCCGGTGACGCCGGCCGAATTCTTTTGGGCGACATAACAAAATTAAGTAATTTTATTCTTTCTGGCAATGTAAATCCCAATTTTGTTAAAATCATATATGGAGCAAGGTTGTGAGGCAGCTGTACTTTCAGTGCGTACTTTTTAACGAATTGTCAAACAGATGTTCTCTTGAAAGTTGACCTTAGGAATGCCTTTAACTCCCTCGACAGATCAACCCTGCTGAGGAGGTACCATTACGTTTGGCAATGTTACAGTCAAAACTATAATTTATTTTACGAAAAACACTTAATTGACTCAGCCGTCGGAGTTCAGCAGGATGATCCACTGGGCCCAGCATTGTTTAGTTTGGGAATTCAACCGATTATTTCAAAGTTGAAATCCAAACTCAATGTTTGGTACCTAGATGACGTAACCCTAGGAGGAAAGCCAGATGACGTGCAAAATGACCTTCAAAAAATTATTCAAAATTTTAAAAACATTGGCCTTGAATTAAATAATACTAAATGTACTTGAATTAAATAATACTTTTCATTCCTGACCGTTTGTCTTCTCATAGACACAGTTTGTTTCAAATAAATATCTTCACGCAATTCCCAATACAGGGGTAGACAGAGGTCAAGTCTAGACAATTAAGTCCCTTTGACCCACCTTCCACCGAAGATATTTTCGGGACAACGTGACACGTGGTGAGCCCGTCGCCGCCTTTATGTCCAAGCCAACGATGAAGTTCGTACATATGTTTTTGAAAAACTCATTGGTACTGCCACCTGGGGATCGAACTCGGGTCTCCCAACTCGAAAGTCCGACCACCCAACAACTCGGCTGTCGTGAAATTTTGTTTCAAAATTTTAACAATATATCTCCTGGCATTAAAGTTACTGAGGCGGATTCTCCTTACCTACTTGGAACGCCGTTATTTATAGAGAATATGAAACCTCTTTTGAAAGTAAAATTGTTCAATTTTTAGAACGTGTTAATAAACTGTGTATTCTTAATTCTCATATAGCGCTTACTATTTTAAAATATTGCGTTCTTGTTCCTAAATTTACTTATTTACTCCGCTCGAGTCCAGCATGGAAATGTTCTGATTTTTTAAAACAAATTGATCTTAATCTCAAAATAGCTATGGAAAAAATTCTAAATTTATCTTTAGTCTCATCTAGCTGGACTCAAGCTACTTTACCTGTTAGATTTGGAGGTATCGGTATAAGAGAGGTTTCAAATATTGCGCTGCCGGCTTTCCTTGCGTCCGTACACAGTGTTCATGATTTGTCACGTAAAATTCTTAAGAATGATTTGGACTTGACCTTTGCTACCGAGGCAAGAGAAGCATGGTTACGTCTCTGTCCCGGCGAGGATATTCCACTGGAACCTGACTCACAAAAACGGTGGGATATCCCGTTGGTTCAGAATGTGCAGAAATGCTTACTGAACAATTTTCACTGTGACAGAGACCACGCCCGCTTTCTAGGTGTTTCGAAAAAGGAATCCAGTTACTGGCTACATGCTTCACCATCAAGTAACCTTGGTACATTATTAGATAACGAAAGTTTACGTATAACTGTAGGAATACGATTGGGAGCATCGATTTGTCAACCACATCGATGTCCTTGTGGCAGCGACGTCGATGAGTTAGGCTTCCACGGACTTTCATGCCAAAAAAATGCCGGCAGACTGTCTCGTCACAGTTCCTTGAATGAAATCATCAGAAGGGCTCTTGTTTCCATAAATATTCCATCGGTTTTAGAGCCTTGTGGAATATTTAGGGAGGATGGTAAGAGACCCGACGGCTTGACTTTAGTCCCTTGGGAGAGAGGCAAAGCTCTTGTGTGGGACGCAACTTGCGTCAATACATTAGCGGCTTCTCATATCAAGGGTACTTCGATAAGGGCCGGGGCGGCATCAGAGGCAGCTGAATCGGGTAAATGCCGTAAATGTGAGTCTTTGAAAGGAGACTCTATATTTGTTCCATTTGCCGTAGAGTCAATCGGTTCGTGGGCTCCCCGTGCGATGCAGTTTCTAAAGGAATTGTATCCGCGACTTATCGTTGCCGCTGGCGACAAGAGGGCTGGTTCTTTTCTCGCTCAACGGTTACGTCTAGCCATTAAACGTGGAAATGCAGCCAGCGTTCTTGGTACCATGCCACGAGGAGTAGGGCTCTACGATTATAATAGTTTTTTCTGTGACGAACTGATATATATATATATATATATATATATATATATATATATATATATATATATATATATATATATATATATATATATATATATATATATATATATATATATATATATATATATATATATATATCAGTTCGTCACTAGCGAGAACACGAGCCGCATGTGTCGAGTGGGCGAAAGTTTTAAATAAATACAGATAGGCTTGAGGAAGTAGCTGAAACTGTGGATGCCTGTAAACAATTGATAAAAGAACTACAGCGTAAGAATGTCGAACTTAATAATAAAAATAAAAATCTAGAAACCAGAGTTGCTGCACTTGAACAAATATTAAATGAACAAGATCAAAAAAGGTTATCATCCTGCATTGAAGTCGTTAATGTGCTTCAGGTAGACAATGAAAATGTTACAGATATTGCAAATAATATTGCTTGCAAACTAAAGATGCTAAGCAGCGACATTCTTAACGTAAAGCGAAACACGGGGAGAAAGGACCGGCCCGGTTCAATCACTGTGGAAATGAAAGAAGAAAACATAAGGGATATGTGGATATCGGAAGCTAAAAATAAATGGCTACAGGTGAAAGACATAATTACTAATGTTTCAAGAACATCTGAGGACATACCAGTGTTCATTCGGGAAGCACTTACGTCTCACAACAAAATGCTTCTCTAGAATGCAAAAAATGAACTTAAGAATACGTTGAGGTTTGTGTGGTGTAAAAGAGGTGTAGTGTTGGCCCGAAAGGAGGAGAAAGACAAAGAAGTTATCAGAATTAGATCAATAGAAGACATAAAAGACCTACTGGCATGATAAGGTTATAATCGTTTATTTACTTGTATTTTTTTTTTACTTTTGAAACTTTATTTCTTTTCTCTAATAATTATGTCATTTTATATAGACTCCATAACCGAATTGTTTAATTGCGAGGATATAAACTGTTTTTTAAAATATGTACCACAAAAAAGGTCAATCTACTTTGCATGCATATTAACATAACATCTACCGTTAAAAATTTTTCTACCCTAGAACATTATATATTATCTTGTAAAAAAATTATTGATGTAATTATATTGACGGAAGCTAATCTAACAGATACATTATGTAGTATGTTTATGATAAATGGCTACACTATGCACACACAGTTCCGCAAATCGCGTAAAGGGGGAGGTATTATTATGTATGTCCACAACAAACACAAAACTACATTAATTAAAACCAACACGATTAATTTTGAAAGCCTAATGATTACGATTAAAACACAATCCATTTATTGTGCAACACTGTGTGCAGTGTATCGTCCACCTTATAGCCCTAGATATCTATTTGTAAAAGAGTTAAAACGTATCATCAAAACAGTTGATAAAGACACAGATATATTCATTGTAGGAGACACTAACATAGACACCAAATTAGATAATCCTGTAAAACATCAATATACAAGTATGCTGTCAAGCTATGGTCTTGAGTGTGGGATCTCGGACTTTACACGCATTGAAATTAAAGCTTCAAAATTAACAAAGTCTTGTATCGATCATATTTTTATACGATCCCGCACTCAAGAACTGTTTACAGCGGCCTTAGGTATTGTACTGGCTGATCACCGTGCGGTGGTACTCGCTTGCGTTAGTCAAACAACACAGATACAGGATGATAATTTGCAATTTAAAACTGATTATGAAAATAACAAACTGCAATTATTGTTGAATAATATCGACTGGCAGTCTATTAAAAATCTGTACTGTCCTATTAAAATATACGAATTTATTAAAAATGCCATACAAAATTGTTATAACCAAGCTCAAATAAAAATAAAAATTAAGAGTGTATCAAATAGGGATAAAAATAAATGGATAAATAATAAAATTATAAAATCTTGCCTCTATAAAGATAAATTATTTAATGATTGGAAAAATGATAGCAACAATAAAATAAAACGATTAAAATACAATCAAGCTAGGAATCACGCTAATAAGCTAATAGAAAAATCAAAAAATTTGTTCTTGATAACCAACATAAATAAAAATAAATCTAATCTTCAAAACTTATGGAATATTTTAAACAATATGACAGGAAGGGTTAAGAAATCAATTGACGATATTATTCTGAACAACTTTGTGAACAGTAGAACAAACTTAGTACAGATAGCTAATAATTTTGCAGATGAATTTAAAAACAGTGTTCATAATATATTGACTAACTGCAGAACTCCGTTACTTCAAAAATTTTCATACCGTAGGCCGGTAAATTTAACATTTAGATTTCAGAAAGTAAGCTCAGATACAATAAATAAAATAATTAAATCACTAGATGACAACAAGACTCCCGGAATAGATAATATTCGTGCACGTGACCTAAAAATCATTAGACATAAAATTGCACCAGCTATAGCCAAATTAACAAATACCAGTATAACAACTGGAATATATCCTGATGATTTGAAAACTGGAATAGTAAGACCAATTTTCAAAAAAGGAAACCTTAAGGAGTATGGAAATTATCGTCCAATAACCATATTACCCACCTTAGACAAATAATTGAAAAATGTCTGTCAAATCAATTTCTAAAATTCTATGATTCTAATAACATTCTAAATGATAAGCAATACGGATTTCAACCACACAAAAGCACCACTAAGCTTCTGAGCAACTTTACTAATTCGATGAACAAACATTTGCATAGTAAAAACACATCCTAGTAGTCTTTATTGACTTTAGCAAAGCGTTTGATACACTTCAACACGAGATATTGATTAAATAACTGGACGAATCGGGAATTAGAGGACCTGTCCAGAAATGGTGTAAAAATTATCTGGAAAATAGACGTTTTAAAGTTAAGATCGCTGAAAATTGGAGTTATGAAAAGACTGTAACTGAAGGAACTGCACAGGGATCAGTACTCGGACCTTTACACTACTTAACATATGTTAATAGTTTAATTAATTTAATTGACAGCTGTGAAATTTATCAGTTTGCCGACGACACGTGCCTAGTAGCGGGTGATGCCGATCTTGGAGTCGCATTTATACGTTTGCAAAAAGATTTTACATCTCCTATTAAGTGGTCTCACGATGTTGGTTTAGTTTTAAACGATAAAAAAACTAAAATAATGTATATCACCTCTTCTCATAACCGTGCTAAAACAGTGCCTAATCTCATAGCACACTCGCCACTCATGCTTACATTCATGTCAAATAAAATCTATGTGCTATTGTCCGTCAATAGTTTATACAAACAACCATAGGTACCTAGGTCTCATAATTGATACCCGACTAAATTGGAAAAAGCATATAAGTAACGTCTGTGACCGGCTAAAATCAATTCTGACAAAATTTGTACTAATTAAAAACATAATTGACTTTCCAATTAAATTATTATTATATAAAGCTTTAGTTGAATCAATAACTTGGTACGGTTTGAGTAGCTATGGATTCACATTCAAAACATACGATAGACAAAATTTTTCAACTTCAATTAAGGTTTCTAAAGATAATCGTCTCTCCTAAAGTAAAAAGTAAATATAAAAATAACTACCATATGTTGTTCGGGTATTGTAAAATAATCCCAATCCATGACAAAATCAAATATGTGCTCTTAAAAGAACAGTTTTTTAACAAAGACCTGCAAATTCTAATATCACATAGCAAAGGTACTCGCGCTATCTCTTATAAAAAATTATATGTGCCTGTGTATAATAAGAATAAATATGGAAAACGCACACTCGAATTTATGATTCCAAAATTAATAAACTAATTACCACCCGCATTACGTTACGAAATAAACCCAAACAACATCAAATCTAAATTAACTAACTACTACTTAGCTTTGCTACATGATAATTATATAAAATAATTGATAATAATGTTGACACAGCCTTAGGACACTCGAACGCATTTGTTCCTTTTTCTATTTTTATGTGCTCGTCATTCTTATAACGACAAAAACATTCGCACCTAATCTACCCTCACTAAAAATTCCTATATCATGTTCGTAATTATTAATGTAAACTATCTGGTTTATAATAAGTAAACTGCTAAATAATGTTATCTGTATGGACGAACTCCATTGTACAAAAAAAACCTTGTATATATATATATATATATATATATATATATATATATATATATATATATATATATATATATATATATATATATATATATATATATATATATATATATATATATATATATATATATATATATATATATATATATATATATATATATATATATATATATATATATATATATATATATATATATATATATATATATATATATATATATATATATACATATATATATATATATATTCAGAAAAAAAAAACAAATTACAAATGAAAACAACAATACACTGTACTATAAAACCAAGTATTTGAAATTTAACCAAGTATTTCTGGTATTTGAAAGGGACGAAGAAAGAACGAAGTGCGAAATTTGGGTAAATCAGGAAGGTCTAGAACAGGTGAATGAAATTGTATACTTGGGGAGTGCGTTTAGCCGGGATGGAAGATGTGATTTAGATGTGGACAGGCGTGTCGCTGCCGGGAACAAAGTCAATGGTGCCCTGACTGCGTTAATCAAAAGGCAAGGCGTTGCGAAAAGTGCACGCCTTGCAATACATAACGCAGTGTTGGTACCGACTTTGTTATATGGCAGCGAAACCTGGGTATGCCAGAAGAAGCATAAAAGCAGGTTGAATGCAGTGGAGATGCGATCTCTTCGTAAAATGTGCGGCCTTACCATGGCCGACCGAAAGCGAAACGAAGAGATTCGCAATATGGCAGGTTTGAAAGATGACCTTGTCTCAAAAATGGATAAGGGCGTGCTTCGATGGTTTGGGCACGTTGAGCGAATGAGTGAAGACCGAATGGTGAAGAAAATATATAGTGCGAAAGTTAATATTAAAAGGTGTCGAGGTAGACCGAGATTAACTTTCGAAGACCATGTGAGCAAATTGCTCGAAGAGAGGAGGGTCAAGAGTACTCGGATACCTAGACGTGCATGTATGAAGAAGATGATGAATCTGAAATTAGCGAAAGAAGTATGTAGGGATCATGACACTTGGCGATCTGTTCTCTCTGGCTACCCCGTCAGCGATTGTGCGTGAAGATAAATAAAAAAAAAACCACTTGGTTTTATATATATAAAAAAAAAAAAATATATATATATATATATATATATATATATATATATATATATATATATATATATATATATATATATATATATATATATATATATATATATATATATATATATATATATATATATATATATATATATATATATATATATATATATATATATATATATATATATATATATATATATATATATATATATCGCAATATATGGCAATATGACCTTGTCTCAAAAAAAAAATGGATATGGGCGTGCTTCGATGGTTTGGGCACGTTGAGCGAATGAGTGAAGACCGAATGGTGAAGAAAATATATAGCGCGAAAGTTAATATTAAAAGGTGTCGAGGTAGACCGAGATTAACTTTCGAAGACCATGTGAGCAAATTGCTCGAAGAGAGGAGGGTCAAGAGTACTCGGATACCTAGACGTGCATGTATGAAGAAGATGATGAATCTGAAAGAAGCGAAAGAAGTATGTAGGGATCATGACACTTGGCGATCTGTTCTCTCTGGCTACCCCGTCAGGGATTGTGCGTGAAGATAAATAAAAAAAAAACCACTTGGTTTTATATATATAATAAATATATATATATATATATATATATATATGTATATATATATATATATATATATATATATATATATATATATATATATATATATATATATATATATATATATATATATATATATATATATATATATATATATATATATATATATATATATACATATATATATATATATATATATATATATATATATATATATATATATATATATATATATATATATATATATATATATATATATATATATATATACATATAACAATTATTTATTTACAGAAAAATTTATGACCGATGGAAGATATTTCAGTTTTTGGAATAAGCTGTATCCTTGTGAAAACTTTTTGTTTCTTTTTTTATAAACAACATTTTGTGTGTACATAAATTTATAAATAAATAAAAAAATGATGTAAAAAAATTCCGTACAAAATTTTTTCGATTACATGTATGAGTGTATATTTATTTCAGGAAAACATCTACAAGGAGATTTGTTTCCCTCTCGAAGATTGATTTATCGAAATCTAAATTAAATATATCTATATGTATTGAATTACAAATAAATATAGTCAGAGCACGTGTTTTTCGTGTGGTTTGTTTAGTTCTATTTGTAATATAGACTTTTGTGTTTTGAAAACTTTCAGAGCACATGTTTCAGAACTTATGCTGATATAAACATCCACAGCTCTTGTATAAAGATTAATAACATATCCAACACAAAAAGATTTTTTGAAATCTGATGGTGTTCCTGACATATTTTTATTACAAACAAAAAAAAAACAGTTTTCTCTATATATTACTTAGTATAGACTAAAATTTACGTCACTGATACATATGTAACGGCTTATTGAAGTCCACTTCAGGACATAGTCTTCTCCCATAGGTAAGATTTTCCGTAATCGCCAGCTGGTGCAAGCAAGTAAGGATTAGCGATCGCATTACCAGACCACTCGCACCTCAGAAGTGGTTACCCTGATGATTTTTTGTCTGATTATTTTGGTCAGATGTTTTATAGATGGTTATCCCGCCATCTATCAGTTGCCATAACGTTATTCAAGAGGTCAAGATTTCCCTTAGTCCTCTTATGACACCTATGTGAAGAAAGGCAATGGCAATATTCTTTCTCTTAGAGCATACGGTCCTTGTGGTTACTACGACACGCTTTGTAGAACTAAAGTTGGTAGGATAATAGTGGTAAAATTTAAATACTGTTGAATTAATTCGAATTCTCACTTTTACTTATTCTATTAATAAATATCTTCATGCATATTCCCAACAGAACAGTAGACAAGTAGAGAGCCCATCGCCACCATAGTGTTCAAGTTCAATACACACAAGTAAAATAACGGTAGCAGTTAACAAATAACGGTACCATAGATAAATTTTCATCACACAAATTATTTCTCTAATCACTAACTAATCGTATCGTAAGACGCTTATAATTTTATATATTAATATATTACTTTATATTGTTACATAAAAATATGTTGAAAAAATTGTTCGAAGGTGTCTGTTTTTATATGTGATCAGGATAACACTTAAAAATTGACTTTACTAATATTTTTATTTGCTTCACAATTGTATAAACTGCTTTCCTATTTTATTTCATTAGCTCAGTACGCGTATTTTTTTTATAAAGTTGTTTCACTTTTTGCTTTATTTAAAATATCAGTTACTACATTATACGATTTAATTTACACATTTACGTTTAAATACGGTGACAAAATAATTAAATGACCGTTATGAGGCGTGCTTGCACTTATACTTTTAATAAAATATCTTCACGCAATTCCCAATACATGGGTAGACAGAGGTCTAGTCTGGACATTTATGTCCCTTCGACCCACCTTCCACCGAAGATATTTTCGGGACAACGTGACAGGTGGTAAGCCCGTCACCGTCTTTATGTCCAAGCTAACGATACGGCCACTTAAGATCGAACTCGGGTCTCTTGACTCGAAATTCCCACCACCCAACCACTCGGCTATCGTGACTTCTACTTTTGGATTTTACAAATAGTGAAATATGTAGTCCTTAAAAGACTCAGCCACGGAGAACCGTGGTAGAACATGCGAGATAATGTATGGTTTTAAAAAGAAATTGATGAGTATATTTCTTTTATCTCTCATAGCTGTAATTTTATAATTCATCAACTGACTTCGGCAAAGGTTATCATAAATAGAAAACCATCGTTGTGTAAAAAATCATGTAAATCCTCTGATTATGTGTTCACGAACAATTAAAGGAAGGTGCACATAGATTTAACAGAGTGTAGAGATGTGCTTGAACAAATAAAAAAAAGATTCAACAAGTCTAAAAATTTCAGATTTATGTTTTATTTCTTCTTTATTTTTAATACTTTCATTTATACAGGCATCCAGATAAATTGGATTCTACTATTTTATTATGTGTGTAGAATACAGGTCAAAAACAATTGGTATGTTTGCTGTTGTTAGAAAGGTTGCTACTAAGAAGTGCAAAAAAAAAAACACGAATAAATTGTGAGAAAAATATAAAACGCAGGGCAAGGATAACAGCTTCTACATCTGTTACGAACCATTTATCCCACATACTATCATATTTTCCATTGAAATACGTTGCACCATAACTCATTTGATATACAAATATACAATAGATATATTTGTAACAAGTTGTAAATATATCTATTATATAATAGATATGAATATGGATTTACAAAAGATAAGGAAAAGTAGAGACAGATATTTGAGCGTTGACAGTCAGAAAAAGAAACTGGCAGCCAGTGGGAATTGACGGCAGAAGTATTTATATTTATTTATTTATCTTCACGCACAATCCCTGACGGGGTAGCCAGAGAGAACAGATCGCCAAGTGTCACGATCCCTACATACTTCTTTCGCTTCTTTCAGATTCATCATCTTTCACTTTGCACTTTTCACAAGGCCTTTCCTTTTGATTTACGCAGTCAGGGCACCATTGACTTTGTTCCCGGCAGCGACACGCCTGTCCACGTCTAAATCACATCTTCCAACCCGGCTAAACGCACTCCCCAAGTATACAATTTCATTCACCTGTTCTAGACCATCCTGATTTACCCAAATTTCGCACTTCGTTCTTTCTTCGTCCCTTTCAAATATCAGAAACTTAGTTTCATTAGCATTCAAACGGAGACCATTAATTTCACATTCTTCTTTCATACACGTGACTAATGCCTGCAGTTCTGCCTCCGATGGTGCAATAAGCACTGCATCATCAGCATATAGCAGACAATTTACTTTTATGCCACCCAATTTCACACCCAAACTCTTTCAGCTTCTGTAAACAGCTGTCGAGATACAGTATGAACAGCCTGGAAGATATGACACAACCCTGTTTGACGCCCGTTTGGACGCTAAACATGGGTGACAGGTCATGCCCTACCCGCACACAGGCTTTACAGTCACAGTAAAGTGACTGCACAGCATAACAATCGACCATCCACACCATACCCCGGCAACAGTTCCCACATTATCTTCCTTACAACCTTATCAAATGCTTTCTCAAGATCCACAAAGCCCAAAAATCCTCTGGTTAGCAGCCAGAAGCTTCTCCGTGATCATGCGGAGAGAAAAATTTAATCCGTGCATCCTCTTCCAGGTCTAAATCCGCATTGTGCCTCCCATAGAAATCTTTCCGATTTATCTTGCATCCTACGTGTCAAAACCTTCGAGTAAACTTTACTTGCTAAACTGGTCAAGCTGATCGCCGGATAGCACCCGCAGTCATAATGTGAACCTTTACCTTTATATAAAGGCACAATGACCGCGGATAGCCAATCATCCGGAACAGCTCCCGTTCGCCAGCACAAATTGCACAGCAGATGAAAGCTGTCCCAGACGCGTGGCCCACCATACTTAACCATTTCAGCAGTAACTCTGTCTAGTCCCGCAGCCTTACCACATATCAAACTTCTAATCGCACATTCAATCTCTTTCATACTGATGACCTCAGTGTCATCGAGGTCCGAGTCTGGCGTACCAGTCACGGCGTCACCCCCGGATCCCTCACTAAGATCATCACACGCATTCATCTCTCTATAAAATTCGCTCCATCGCTGCATGACGTCCGATTTTTCTGAGAGGACGTCATTGGTTCCCGAAAGCACTTTATTCATTCTTAAGGCTGTCGCACCACTCCGGGTCCTTCCAACCTCTTTCCAGAAGAGTTTGGAGTTCTTCTTGAAGTTGTGCGACAACCTTTCGTCCGCTTCCATTCTACTCCTTTCACGCACTTCCTCAATCAATGCTTTCGTGTGAACTTTCTGGAGCTTATATCTTTCTTTCCTCTTCTCTCTCATATCCTTATCATTACTAGAGGCCAAGTAGTCTAACCATGCTTTCTTCTTCTTATTTACAGCTTCTTTCACTTCGTCATTCCACCATGCATTAGCCTTTTACTACTACCTTATTTCACAGTTTCACACACGTCTTCCGCTGCACTAACTATTCCATCTCTAAGGCTCTGCCATATTTCTTCCACACATTCTTTCCCGACATCGATGCTGTCCAGCTTTTCGGCTACCCTTGCTTGATTTTATCCCTAGTGTCCGCTTCCTGAAGCTTCCAGCTTTGGATGCTACTAACCGACTGTGGTTCTGGTATCGCCGTCCGGTGGCGCCAACCCGCGAACAGACCCCTAAATCTAGTAATCACTAGATAGTGATCCGTTCCCAGGTCAGCACCCCGAAACACTCGCGTATCCATTACCTATTTTCGCAGTCGGTCATCCACCAGGAATAAATCGATCATACTTCTCTCGTGTTCTAGTATACATATGGATTTTCTTGTGACTAAACATAGTGTTTATAACAAGAAGACCCTTTTCCTTGCATATAGCCAGTATAAGCTTGCCAACATCGTTAACCCTTTTATCACCAAACATTCCAAGCACCGACTCGTACCCTGGCCGAGCGGTACCAACCCATCCATTCAAATCACCACATACAACAATTCTTTCGTTTCCTCTAACCAAGTCTAGAACTTCTCTTACAATTCCCAAAACTCCTCCAGCTCAGCTCTGGACGACGAAGCTACCGGCGCATAAACAGCCAAAAGGAATAATTTCGTCAGTCCCAATTTAAAAGCAGACAGAAGTCTCGAGTTCACAACCTTATATTCAGTCATAACATCGACCAACCGAGACGACAGCAGCACCCCACTCCCTGGCAGGTGCTCTCGCTCTCCAGGACTCGGACCATAGAGCTAACGCCCCGCCAGAACTCTTCAGTACCGCTGCCCTTCCGCTTGGTCTCCGACAAACACACGACATCTAATTCTCTTTCTTTCATTATTTCAATCAACGAATTCGTTTTATCTCTCATGCCTCCTCTAACATTCCACGTGCCAAATCTGCACTCCGTCCTCCACCTTCCGCCGTGTCGGGCTGTGCGTGACGGGTGGCGGTCCCCATCGCCGCGTTGCTCGCTGCATTCCACACCAACGGGGACGAACTGATGTGCTTCGCCTTGGGGAGACGCCCTAACCCTCTTAGGCATGGGTACGCAGCTGTGTAGAATTGCAGCCCTGAAAAGGGCTGGCAGGGGTCGCGACGAGCACGCTTCTACAATGACCCCCCCGACCCCCAGACCGGCAGAAGTAAAAAATTAAACCTAAATAAATATTATTTTTTTTTATTTTAAAGTTAAATATATATAATAAATTAAGTCACGGTAGCCGAGTGTTTGGGTGGTCGGAATTTCGAGTCAAAAGACCCGTGTTCTATCCCCAGGTGGCAGGTTCGTACCAATGGGTTTTGCTAAAACTTATGTACCAATTATATCGTTGGCTTGGACATAAAGGGCGACGGGCTCGCTACATGTCACGTTGTCCCTAAAATATCTTCAGTGGAAGGTGTGTCGAAGGGACTTAATTGTTTAGACTATACTACTGTATTGCGAATTGCATGTAAATATTATTTACTGGCCATTAATACAATTTACTAAGTTTCTTCGAGGAATAAAAGACACATGCATTAAAACAAACTACATTCCAATTTGAAGACTTCGCTAGTCATCTCTCGGTAAATAAATCAGTGTACCATTATCCCGTCAAACACATTTTAGAAATTGCTTTCTCCGCGGAATCTCAACTAAATTCCTCAGGTGAGGCGCAGGGTCGCCTCAAAGGTCCCTCTGAATATTCATCTGAGGCTGCCAAATAAAACCGTAGTGTATTTACCGTGTTGCGCACAGGCGCCGGGTCGTGCGTTCAGCCTTTATTAGCATAGGCGTTTGTACTCTCGGATTAGAGACTTCTCGGAACTTATTTGTTACATGTTTTAATGTATTTACGCGAATACTATACGTTTTATCTTGGATTATTAAATACGAAGTTTATTTTTATCACGTTTTATTTACTCGTAGCTTTTTTAGTTTCTGATGAGTGGTTATGGCGTGCTTATGTACAACTCGCTTTCTTTCCATGAGTAGTGTAAGACGCAACAAAGGGCAAAGTCTTGAAAATGTTATTAATCGAACTAAGGTAACTGACATAGCCGTAAGAATCAGCGCGCTGAAATGGCAATGGGCCGGCCACATAACTCGACGAACTGACAACCGTTCGGGAAGAAAAGTTATCGAGTGGCAACCTCGTATAGGCAAACGCAGTGTATGACGACCACCAACGAGATGGGGTGACGACTTGCAAAATGTTGCAGGAAGTCGATGTTTGCAGGTGGCTGGGGACTGTTCCTTGTGGAATGCTTTGGGGGAGGCCTATGTTCAGCAGTGGACTGTTGATATAGATATATATATATATATATATATATATATATATATATATATATATATATATATATATATATATATATATATATATATATATATATATATATATATATATATATATATATATATATATATATATATATATATATATATATATATATATATATATATATATATATATGTATGTATATGTATGTATATATGTATGTATATATATATGTATATATGTATGTATATATATGTATGTATATATGTATGTATATATATATGTATGTATATATGTATGTATATATATGTATGTATATATATATATATATATATATATATATATATATATATATATATGTATGTATATATGTATATATATATATATATATATATATATATGTATATATATATATGTATGTATATGTATATGTATATATATATATATATGTATATATGTATGTATATATATATATGTATGTATATATATGTATGTTTATATATATGTATATATGTATGTATATATATATGTATATATATATAAGGTGATCGAGATAAGAAGTTTGATTCACAGGTGGGAAGCTGTTTGTTTGTGCCAATGGTTTTTTCACAAAGCTTATGTACGACGAAATTTTTTAACTCGTGTCTACCCCAGTAATGGGAATGGTGGAAAGTACATAGGCCCACCTAAAAGCTTAGTTCGAGCAAATGAGCTGCAGTGAAATAGTGGACTGAATTGTCTAGACCTCTGACTACCTTAGTATTGGCAAATACGTGAGTACAAATATATGATATGACAAACTATTCTAATTTTAAAATGTTTCGTACAAAATAATTTAAAACTTTCATTATATTTAGCGGGGTCGTCTTATACTATCAGTATATTTGCTAAAAATATAACAAGGGTAAATATAAATCTTATCAAAACTTTATCCCTTTATACAGAAACCCTCCGATTATTTTGCAATATTCGGATCTCTACATAGTGGCCAACATGTTTGATACGAAGAGCTTAAAGCTATCGGCGACCCGTTTTTAAATTAATAGTCTCTCTAGATCCACCACTTTGAGTCGGACGCGTATCTCTAAATTTTTAACAGCAAAGGTAAATATTTGTAAACATGCAACAAAGTATTCACTTTTTATTTATTTATTTATTTATTTATTCTTTATTGAACATTACCATAATGTAAGATCAAAAGGCGGACATAATGCTAAGAGCATTCTCTACCTGTCAACCTTAGGGAGTGAGAAAACGATAAAGGCGGTTACGTACAATAAAAAATATATTGTGTAAAATATAACGCTATGTTAATATCTATATATAAAAGCGCAATACCTACATTCACATAAATACATATATACATACACACACATACAAAAATATATATACGTACATACACACAGACATGTATATATACAACATATACATACACAAACAAATACAAATATACAAAATAAAAACATATAACTACAAAACAAAAGATTATAATTAAGATGTTAATGATGACGACAAATCAGGAATTTTAAAATTTTGCAGAAAATGCGCCATAATGTTCTTTTTAAATGTGGTTTTATTGCAGGGCTGTCTTTACTTTTCTGGCATGGCATTCCATAGATGCGCAGCTTCTATAGCAAACGACGAAGAAATGAAACCGGAACGGTGAAGGGGAATAGAGAGAGTCAAATTCTCTGAAGAACGAAGGTGTCGGTTATGCATATCACTCAGGAATTGAAACTTATGTTTCAGATAATCTGGATAAAGATTATCGAATAAAATTGAGAAAACTGTTAGTAGTATCCTTGTATGTCTTCGTTCTCGAATAGGAAGCCATTTAAGCTGACAACTGACAAATGAAGAAACATGATCAAATTTACGAAGACAAAAGATAAAACGGATACAGTTGTTAACTAGGCACTTCTGTGTCGAATTCATGGACCGTATTCAACTTACAGGCAAATATATTTATTATTTTTGTACGTGAATATAAACCAATCCGCTCTAAAAATTGCTTGTGGTTACGGTGTAAGACTTTACCATTCCCTTTCTTTCCGTGGGTGTCATAAGAGACGACTAAGGGAGAAACCTTGAAATGCAATTGGTTGTCAATATATGAAGGAACCGTCTTCAAAATGCCAAACCAAAATTTAGCAGAACAGTGACAGACAGCAGCGTCTAAGGTGCTAAGTGTTTGGTACTGCGATCGCCAAACCACTAGCCAAGCATGGCGAAAAGTAAATTTTGGTTATGTTTCGTGGTTCTATGGTTGCTGATGACACAGGAGTGCTTGTGGCAATCTTTGGCAGAGGCTTATGTTTAGTAGTGGACTTCTGATGATGATGCTGATGATTACAAGGAAGACCTACATCTTACAGTGGACTTCAACAGGCCGTTATAAATGTATGTATGTATGTATGTATTTTCGAAATCAGCTTATATTGATGACGGAGTTATGGGATAACAAACAAAAAGCTACAATCGAATCGAATCCTTCTTTTTGACATGCGCTACTAGCGCATAATAAACATAAGTCGTTTTAAATGAATTATCTCTTCGTTTGTTTATCGCAGCCGTAATTTAACTTGTTCCAAGTATAGCGGATGATGTGGTGCAGGAAAAGGGTAGCTACCCGCCAGGTCGGGTGATCGTGACCTGGGGAGGACGTCTCCTCCACGAGTGTGCGCTATCGGTAATAGTATATATGCATGTCATCGTGCGAACTTCGATGTAGGACGTCGATGTGTTTCCTGAATCCGCCACTAGCGAGCTTCCAATGTGGAGACATAGGTGTCGCCACACAAGTGCCATTCGATCTAAAATTGCTTCACGTCTTAACTGATATAAACTGTAGAATTGAAAAAGTTACCTTAGACAGTTTCAAATAGGTTTTGTTCATTGTAAAGTTTTTACAAATTTGCCGATGACCTTCAAAATAATGGCGTACACACACGTTATCAAGTGTTGCCAACTCTAAGAATTAAAAGATATCTCTTAAAACTCTCCATTTATGTTTTTTCCTTTGTATGATCTTTTCTGACGGAGCCGCCAGTAGGCACATAGTATTTCAACCTACTCTCAAAAAAATTACTAAATATCTTATAACACATCTTAAAAAAAACAGTGCCCACAATTCGAATATTGTCGTAAACCACTCCAGGTACAAGCACTGCAAAGAGTCTGTTAAAAGGAATACTAGTAATGTTATAAATAACATTAAATACTGGTAATGCTAAAGCATTACCAGTATTTTTCACTAAACAATATACATATTCATTTTCCATTTCATAATATTGACAATGTCTTATAGATAGATCATGGTGGACGATCACAGTAAGTAAATGAGATAATAAATAATACAGTAAGTAAATGAGATAATAAATAATAATAAAAGTAAGTTATAAACATTGTTAAGAGCATCGTGATATAAATTGGTCTTTAGCGATTTTATATCAAACCAATTCCACTGACTTAAATCACAAGGTAATCTTAATCAGTCCAATATATTATAATTGGTTATGAATCAATTTTTCCATAATCGCATTAGAATATTCCGCAACGGTGTTATAGCTTCTATTCTCATTGCAATTAATGAAGCCCTCAATTTGTTAAATACCAAGACTTCAGTAGAGTTACTCGTATACTCGACTCCACTTGTATATACGCGTATCGTACCCGTATATACAAGTGGAGTCGAGTATACGAGTGGTTTGGTGATCGGAATTCGAATCTCGAGACCCGAGTTTGATCCCCAACCTACCAGGGTTACCAATGCATTATTTTTTCAAAACTTATACACGATTTCAATTTTTGACTTGGATATAAAGACGGTGACAATCTCGCCACCTGTCACGTTTTCCCAAAAATGTCTTCGGTGAAAGATGGGTCGAAAGGATTTAATTGTCTGGATCTCAGTCTACTCCTGTAATAGGAATAGAGTTAATGAAGATATTGGTAATATATGAACGAGTGTACGAGTTACTTACTGGTTTTCATGATGTCGCCAGCTCCGAACCAGCCATGAAGTTTCGGTTTCGATTACCGGTCGGGTCAACATAGATAATACTTTTTCTACATTTTATCGGGTCTGAGTGTTAGTGGTACCTTCGTTATTTTTGATTCCAAAATACAAGCTGCTTACTTTGGGAGCAGAGCAATGTTTCTGATATTGTCCCTATATACCGAGTATATGTTAATTATCTGATGGTGATTCTGTGAAAAATTGGTCGAAAGAACTTCAATGTCACAGGGCTAGCCTGTGATTATCCTAGTCGGGGAAATTGTGTGATGACATGAAGTCTTCAGGACAAACTAAATGAGGTAAAAGTAAATTCGTAAATTTGTGAACGTAACTTAATTGAATGTCTAATGGTTGGGTAAACTTCGAAGACTAGAAGACTAGAGTTGAATGGTCATAAAGAAAGCTTATTTTTGAATGTACCTGAATATCAAAATATATGAATAAGAGGCAACTAGACAGACTACTCGGTAGTGACCCTGACTTCACCTTAGTCTTAGTATCCAAGAAAACAGATATATTTTAAAATATACATTTAAACATTCATAAGTACAACCATTAATATCATATTTGCACACAAATATTTATTCCCAGTGAGCCTCAAACCCTCGACCCTTACCTTCGAAGGCAGGGCCACTACTAGCCAAGGGTCGTCACACATAATGAATGAATGAATTAATGATTGAAATAGAATTTCTTGTGCATGCTGATACAACATAAAAAAATACAAAACAAAATAAAAAAATAATAATAATGTGTAATAGACGGCCTTATCGATAATTTCGATTCAAACGATTTCTTTCAGGCAATCTAGAAAAGGAATCGACGTAGAAAAATCATCGGTTAAGGTGGTAGATAAAACATGTACGGTATAGGAAAAAAGTTATATTTAAAAATTAAAAAAATAATAATAGAGTTTTATATATTTATTTTTAAAGTCTTAGTTTCACTAAATAAATACTCTAGAGATTAGATGGCCAGTTCTACCATACTGAACTCAATAATCATTGTGGTTAAAACTACGACGAGGCTTAAACTAAGTCTTTGTTCTGTCGATTCGAAAACGAACTTATTCTATTTATTCTATTTAATTAACTCTTGTAAAGTTATTTTAACGCGCTGTATTCTTTTGACAGCGAAAACGTTTCCTAATCATAATACTCGGACAACGAGCTTAATAATATATTTTTCTTTGTCAAAGAACAACAACAGGTTAAAAAAAATTTTACACTACCTATTTGCTGTTTCTTTCATGCCAGAAAGATTATGAGCTTATAATCTGAGCCGGCATGAAATAAAGGAGACTACATATATCTCTGTGTGAAATTAAATATTTCGGATTTTAATCATTTTTGATTTTCTTACATTCTTTTTTTATAAGTTAAAAATTTTGATGCGCCACACGGGTCATACACAACAATTTTTGCTGTGATGTCGTAAATTATATGTATAGCTTTAATTTCGCAGTTCATTAATATTCCGTCAAAAGGCACGAACTTCTTAAATGTTACCAGGTCATACACACAAAAATTTTTACTACGGTGTCGTAAATTATGTGTAAGAAACTTTAATTATGCACTTCATTATTATTTCGTCAAAGGGCACGAACTCCCTAAATCAGCCCCAAAATACTCCAAAATGCTTCTTCTGTAGATCCTTATAACATAAAAGGGAACTATTTCCAAAACTTCAAGTTTGAAGCACCAGGCTCTGCTATGTTGTATCAGTCAGTCTGGACCAGTAATTACTTATAAGAATATTTAAGAGAAAAATTATGCATTTACGAGTAAGCAAATTATATTGTATTAATATACTAAAGAGATAAAACACAAATTTTAAGAATGTGTGTCTATATTTATATTGATACCTACACAGAAACTACTGCAAGAAATTGAAAGCGGCATATAAGGTTGTGTTACAGGTTGAAGATCAAAATTATATTACGGTGCGTGTATTATCTTGAACAACTGCGCAGAAACATTATGACAGAATTTTGCTAGTCATACAGAACACGGCTATTCGTTATTGTTTTCCGTATTTATAGCCCACTTAGAAGTGAACACAGGAATACAGGATTCCTCTGTTTCACCTCGGTATCTGCTATCTGCTATGCCGTGGCTCACTTGTCCAATTCAATTTCCTATAAAGCAGCAGATCTGTATAGTTAAATGAGTGAGCATTCCCAAAATTCCTCCTTAATGTTTGTGGTGGGTTCGTTGTTTTCGATTCCCATAAATCAAGTGTTTTAGCTTCTTACATAGGTATCGAAGCCATGTATGCGATGTTGTCCTGAACTATATATTTATTATTTATCTTCACGCACAATCCCTGACGGGGTAGCCAGAGAGAACAGATCGCCAAGTGTCACGATCCTACATACTTCTTTCCTTCTTTCAGATTCATCATCTTCTTCATACATGCACGTCTAGGTATCCAGTACTCTTGACCCTCCCTCTTCGAGCAATTTGCTCACATGGTCTTCGAAAGTTAGTCTCGGTCTACCTCGACACCTTTTAATATTAACTTTCGCGCTATATATTTTCTTCACCATTCGGTCTTCATTCATTCGCTCAACGTGCCCAAACCATCGAAGCACGCCCTTATCATACCTGCCATATTGCGAATCTCTTCGTTTCGCTTTCGGTCGGCCATGGTAAGGCCGCACATTTCACGAAGAGATCGCATCTCCACTGCATTCAACCTGCTTTTATGCTTCTTCTGGCATACCCAGGTTTCGCTGCCATATAACAAAATCGGTACCAACACTGCGTTATGTATTGCAAGGCGTGCACTTTTCACAACGCCTTGCCTTTTGATTAACGCTGTCAGGGCACCATTGACTTTGTTCCCGGCAGCGACACGCCTGTCCACATATAAATCACATCTTCCATCCCGGCTAAACGCACTCCCCAAGTATACAATTTCATTCACCTGTTCTATACATTCCTGATTTACCCAAAATTTTTACTATGGTGTCGTAAATTATGTATAAGAAACTTTAATTATGCACTTCATTATTATTTCGTCAAAGGGCACGAACTCCCTAAATCAGCCCCAAAATACTCCAAAATGCTTCTTCTGTAGATCCTTATAACATAAAAGGGAACTATTTCCAAAACTTCAAGTTTGAAGCACCAGGCTCTGCTATGTTGTATCAGTCAGTCTGGACCAGTAATTACTTATAAGAATATTTAAGAGAAAAATTATGCATTTACGAGTAAGCAAATTATATTGTATTAATATACTAAAGAGATAAAACACAAATTTTAAGAATGTGTGTCTATATTTATATTGATACCTACACAGAAACTACTGCAAGAAATTGAAAGCGGCATATAAGGTTGTGTTACAGGTTGAAGATCAAAATTATATTACGGTGCGTGTATTATCTTGAACAACTGCGCAGAAACATTATGACAGAATTTTGCTAGTCATACAGAACACGGCTATTCGTTATTGTTTTCCGTATTTATAGCCCACTTAGAAGTGAACACAGGAATACAGGATTCCTCTGTTTCACCTCGGTATCTGCTATCTGCTATGCCGTGGCTCACTTGTCCAATTCAATTTCCTATAAAGCAGCAGATCTGTATAGTTAAATGCTTAAATGCCAATTGCCCAAAATTCCTCTTTGATGTTTGTGGTGGGTTCGTTGTTTTCGATTCCCATAAATCAAGTGTTTTAGCTTCTTACATAGGTATCGAAGCCATGTATGCGATGTTGTCCTGAACTATATATTTATTATTTATCTTCACGCACAATCCTGACGGGGTAGCCAGAGAGAACAGATCGCCAAGTGTCACGATCCCTACATACTTCTTTCGCTTCTTTCAGATTCATCATCTTCTTCATACATGCACGTCTAGGTATCCGAGTACTCTTGACCCTCCCTCTTCGAGCAATTTGCTCACATGGTCTTCGAGTTAGTCTCGGTCTACCTCGACACCTTTAATATTAACTTTCGCGCTATATATTTTCTTCACCATTCGGTCTTCATTCATTCGCTCAACGTGCCCAAACCATCGAAGCACGCCCTTATCATACCTGCCATATTGCGAATCTCTTCGTTTCGCTTTCGGTCGGCCATGGTAAGGCCGCACATTTCACGAAGAGATCGCATCTCCACTGCATTCAACCTGCTTTTATGCTTCTTCTGGCATACCCAGGTTTCGCTGCCATATAACAAAATCGGTACCAACACTGCGTTATGTATTGCAAGGCGTGCACTTTTCACAACGCCTTGCCTTTTGATTAACGCTGTCAGGGCACCATTGACTTTGTTCCCGGCAGCGACACGCCTATCCACATATAAATCACATCTTCCATCCCGGCTAAACGCACTCCCCAAGTATACAATTTCATTCACCTGTTCTATACATTCCTGATTTACCCAAATTTCGCACTTCGTTCTTTCTTCGTCCCTTTCAAATACCAGAACCTTAGTTTTATTAGCATTCAAACGGAGACCAGAGACTAATGCCTGCAGTTCTGCCTCTGATGGTGCAATAAGCACTGCATCGTTAGCATATAGCAGACAATTTACTTTTATGTCACCCAATTTCACACCCAAACAGCTATCTTTCAGCTTCTGTAAACAGCTGTCGAGATACAGTATGAACAACCAGGAAGACATGACACAACCCTGTTTTACGCCCGTTTGGACGCTAAACATGGGTGACAGGTCATCAAAAACTCAAATCAATTTATATCAATATTTATAATAATCCTATGTGAATGTAAACTATAAAACTGAAATTAAATATATAAGTTTACATTCACATAGGATTATTATAAATATTGATAGAAATTGATTTGGGTTTTTCAAAAACTTATGTACGGACAATATCGTTAGCTTGGACATAAAGACGGCGACGGGCTCACCCTGTCACGTTGTCCCGAAAATATCTTCGGCGGAAGGTGGGTCAAAGGGACTTAATTGTCTAGACTAGACCCCTGTTTACCCCTGTATTGGGAATTGCGTGAAGATATTTTTTTAAACAATAGAAATTGATTTTGATAAATGATACTTGGTAAATATGATAAATGCTACTTTCACGTGTTCGAAGTCGCGGCCAAAGGCCATTAGAAACTGTTTCTACTGATATAATCAGTAGAAACTATAAATAGTGTAGTATATAGATTATTATAAGGAACCAGTATAGTTCTTTTATAAAAACCTTCCGTAAAAAATCCACACATTATTACTGACGTTATAAACATAGAATATGTTTATAACGTCAAAAGAAATCGAAAGAAATAGCTATATTAACATTCGAAGTTCGAATATTCCTACGTAATAGTTACTGGTCCAATACATGAAAAATCTCTATTCCTATGTCGTGAGTAATATGAGCTGAATTGACATAGAGATTCGAGGCAACAACGTGGTTATAGTGTGTGTAGCTAAAAGTTATAAGATGAAGCGGATTATTTGTTTTTTATTTTCCTTTACCAATGAGTTTTCAAAACTTATGTACGAATTTCATCATTGGCTTGGACATAAAGGCGGCGACAGGCTCACCACCTGTCACGTTGTCTCGAAAATATCTTCAGTGGAAGGTGGGTCAAAGGGACTTAATTGTCTAGACTTGACCTCTGTCTACCCCTGTATTGGGAATTGCGTGAAGATATATATATATATATATATATATATATATATATATATATATATATATATATATATATATATATATATATATATATATATATATATATATATATATATATATATATATATATATATATATATATATGTATGTATATATATATATATATATATATATATATATATATATATATTTATTTTATTTTATTTTCGCCCTCCTGCTAAGTGTCATAAACACCGATTTTCGTGGTGTTGCCAGCTCTGAGGCCCGCTCCGACGGTTCGATTTCCGGTAGAGTCAATCTAGAAAACGTTTTTTTGGGGTTTGGCTTATTGTGGTGCCTACGTTATTTCTAATTCCATAACACAAGTGCTTTAGCTACTTTGCGATCAGAGCAATTTGTGTGATGTTGTTCCTATCTATGTATATTTGTATTTATTATATTTTAACTTATTGTGCGTTCCGCGTTAGAAGATAACCAAACCCTTTCTTCTTATGGGTATCGAAAGAGGGAAAATTTCTAAAAAATGTACGTAAACGTCGATTTAATTTCATTACACAAATGTTTGCCCCTTGCGGGATTCGAAGGCTGGGCCACTACTAACTAGATTATGGGATCGTACATTAAAAACCTCGAATTCGTAACAGAGACAGCTTTATTTTCTTTACGTATTATTCCAATACTAAAATAGACAGAGGTCTGAACAATTAGTTCCTTTCGACCCAGAAACGAAGTTTATTTAACGTGACACGTGGTGGGACTATAGCCGAAATGAATATTATAAATTATAGTGATAACCTGCTCATCGAACCTGCGTCACTCGAGAGTTATGAAAAATTTAAGGGACATTTTAGCTACTACAGTTTCCAGAAAATTTAAATTCAAAGTCGCAGGCTTACGAAACTTGTACCACAGCAATACGTAAATGTGGCAGTCACAACTGTCTTGTATGAAATGAAAACTCTCGAATTTTGGTATATGTTTGTTAAAAGTGATATCTTCTATCTCATGTTTTTGAGTCACGATAGCCGAGTGGTAGCGTGGTCAGAATTTCGCGTTAAAAGACCCGAGTTCGATCCCCAGGTGGCAGGCTCCAAAGGGTTTTTGTCAAAAAATTCGTATAAAAAATGTACGAATTACATCGTAGGCTTGGACATTGCGATGGCGACGGGTTCATCACCTGTCACATTAACCCAAGAATTTTCTTTAGAGAAAGGTGGGTCGGAACGACTTAATTGTCTTGACCTATGTCTACCCCTGTATTGGAAATGGCTTGAAGATGTTTATTTATTTTATTTTTTCATGTTTTACACAGTTTACATTAGAGAACATTTGTCATCATTTGTTACATATCAGTCACTTATCAATTGTTACAACTTACGATATACTTACCTTGTACCTGCCTTTATAGACAGTAACTCACACACGCTAAGTTTTGCAAAAGAGTAATGGCTACTCTTTTGCAAAACTTAGCATGCGTGGATACTAAAATTAAATATACGCAATTTATTCATTGTTTTAAAGCATATAAGTTATGCTGAACTTTTTTGTTATTAAATTAAAGAGAAAAACGTTTTTAAAATGTCAACTGATGAAATCCCGCCCGAGTAAGTTGAAATTTAATTTAATATAGTTATAGAGTCCCTAACTCTGAGGTCCCGGGTTCAATTTCCAGGCGAGGCAATGTAGAAAACCACTTTTTCAACATTTTCTTGGGTCTGAATGTCTGTGGTAACTTTGTTGTTTCAGATTCTATAGAATCGTTGCTTTAGCTCCTTAATCTGATGAATAGGATTAGAGCAATCTACGTGATGTTTTCCATATCTATGAACGTATTTATAAAGAAAGAAATAAATCGTTTGTTACGAACGCCTGAACTACGAAACAGATCTTAAAAATTGTTTTACCAATAAAAAGGTATATTACAAACGAATGATATTGCCAGTATTTTTTAATAAGAGTTCCTAACGAAAATTACAATGATGTAAGCCGAGATATTGCCTAGAAAAGTATTTTTTCCATGCACTGCTTTTTTGTTATAAGTTTAAATATCACCGGTAAGGTCAGTATTCAATTATGTATTGCATCAGCTGTTTCTATTCGTTTAGGGAAGATACATAATATAATAATACTTTACTTTCTAATAAATATCTTCTCGCCATTCCCGAAACTGGGGTAGATAGAGGTCCAGACAATTAAAGTCTTTTCTACCCACCTTTCACCGAACACAATTTTTGGGTTAACGTGACAGGTGGTTATTCTTTCGCCGTCTTAACGTTCAAGCTAACGATATAATTTGTACATAAGTATTGAAAAAAAAAACCATTGGTACGAGTCTACCACCTGGGGATTGACTTGGATCTCGTGACTCGAATTCCGACCATCCAACCCCTCGGCTATCGTGACTTCTAGTGAGACTTTAATTATCTCTGTGTGATGATTGTTTACGTATATCTCCATTTAGTGCTTTAAATAACAGAAATAAGAACGTTCAGTATAGTAATATGAACATACATGTTATAGATTGAAATTTAATCAAAAGCAAAATATGAAAATACTGCATTGGCTTTAGAAATATACATATTTAATAGAAATTTATATTTTTTCATCTATATCTTCACACAATTTCCCAAAACCGGGGACCCACCTTTCACCAAAGCCTATTTGGGACGAGGTGACAGATGGTGAGTCTGCTTAGTGTCCAAGCCAACGGCCAAGCCAAATACAAATAAGTAAAAATAAGTTTGTATTTTTTTTATTTCTCTCTGTATTTGTTATTGTTCTTGTATTTGTTCTGATTTTTGAGAGAATTCGTTTGCACGCAAACTGAATTATTAATTAAAACTGCATTTAGAAAAGAAATATGAAAGCGCCTATTTGATATTAAGCGAAACTAGGGCTTCCAGGTACTAGAATATATCACTAGACAAACAATAGTTTACGTTAAGACGATTACTTATAATGTACTTGAAATATTTGCTAAACCAAAAACTATTCAATATAAAGTCATGGTAATGGATTTACAATTGGATTGCGGTTAAAAAAATATAAGAGACTTAGATTAATTGCTGAAACATACAGAATAGACAGCAGTAGTTTCATAATGAAAACAAAATAGTACAACCTACTAATTTAGGAAGACTCGAGCAGCTCTTCGCAGAAGCCAAACAAATTGGCTAGTTCGTAGAAATGTCTCCGAAGCAACGAGATCGTGCGTTTATTTCCGCATCTACAACATGAAATTGCGAGGTAGATAAATTCCCGTTTTAATAAAACGTCGCTCTTTAAAACGAACCATTTTCTGCCATCAAGAGTTCTTTGTTAGCTCAAGAAAAGCGCATTCTTCTGTCCGACAATGCAAAGATTTGATTTATATTGCGTTTAATCTTGTTTCATATTATTTTGTACCAGATTTAATTTTGCCTTTGACCTGGTTTTTAGAAATTCGTAACTAATATACAAGTGAATGAGAGATACAGATGCAAAATGGTCTTACATTTGGATTATTATCTGCATGACTGATACATTTAAAGTTAAAAGTGTTGCGAACTTTAGATAATTTCGACTCATAATTGTAACACCCACTCGTTGTTAAATTCTTGGGGGTGTTAAATTAACTCTTACGTTAAAATGTACGTTTTATAGCAGGTTTAATAAAATTAACATGCTAAAACAGGCGTCTGTTTTAATGCGCGCGTTAAATTTGATAAGTAAACTTATAACACAATAACTGAAAACGAGCTGTGTTCATGCCCTAGTAAGATATAGAAGGTTTGTGAACTGTAATTTATATTTCCCTTACTTATACTTTTTAAAATATATATGCATAATGTTATGCATGCTATATATTGTAGAACTAGACTTTTAAAAACTTATGTTTGTCAAGAATGATATGGATTGGTGTGGATTCTGTGCAGTACACGTAAAACAAATTTTAAATTGAAATGTTCTTTTTTGCTCTTCTTAAAAACTCTTAATTCAAAAGATATATAAAACCAAATTTCAATTAATATTTAATTTCAACTATTTCCTCAGTTAAGATAGAATACTAAAAATACAATCACTATTATTTTAAATTTGAACGTAATATTTATTGTTGTTTTTCAAACATTTTCATCATAATTCTAAAATATGAATTTTCGAATGTTGAAATGAAGTTGTTAATTGTAATATTTTTTACACTTATTTGTAATTAGTATTTGTCGGCAGCCATTACGATATACAAGGCTTTACCCTTAGTCGCCTTTTACTACACCACAGAGAAGAAAAGATGTGATATTATTCTCACGTTGATATCACAATTGTTACCATTACTTGCATGGAAAGTCTTATGCAAGATGCGCCTTTTACATAAGAAGAATTTTCAATGGTCACTATTCTCATCAATTAGATTGGCGAAAACTTTATTACATACATATATTATATACATGTACATATAAAAGCCTATAAAAGTCAACTACAGAATATAGGCATTTCCAGTACTTCAGTACTGGTTTGCCATCGTCTCCTCACTAGGTGATCGCAGTACCACACACCTCGCACCTTAGACGCTGCTCTGATAAAAATTTTAATTGCTACATTACATATTCTTTCACTACCGAACACGTGGTAAGTTTCTATTGATAGTTCTAATGGTTTTGATCAGGAAATCGACCCTAGACGAACACTTTAGAAATTGACCTAAACCCTAGGCGCTCATCTCCTCCGTATAAATATGTAACCACAATTATTTTATATACATACATACATTCATAACGGTCTATTGAACGGTTCGTCATAATCGCCATGCTTAGTAAGCGGATTGGCGATCGCAGTACCAGGCACTTTGCACCTTAGCAGCGGCTGCCCGTCATAGTTCTGGTAAATTTTGGTTTGGCATTTTGCAAGTTGTTTCGTATCTCATCTGTCGGTCGCCAATTACATTTTTAAGTCTTTTCCCTTAGTCACCTCTTAACACACCCACGGAAAGAAAAGGGACGGTATATTTTTACGCTGTAACCACACGGATTTTTTACTAGCCCCTTGGATTGGTTTATATGCTCGTACATGTATAATAAATATATTTGCCTGTAAGTTAAATACGGTCCATGAATTCGACACATCAAAGGAGCACATGCATGCTTTGTCGCATGTTTACAAACATTTTCCTTTACTATTAAAAATTTAGAGATACGTCTCCGACTCTATAAACACTATTTATTTAAAAACACGTCGCCGAAAGCTTTGAGCTCTTCGGATCAAATACGTCGACTATGTAGAGATCAGTATATAGCAAAAATATTTCAAGGGTTTCTGTATAAAGGGATAGAGTTTTGATAACATATATATTTACCCTTGTCTTATTTTTAGCGAATATACTGATATTATAAAACGGCATGGCTGAATATGTTGTTTAAAACTTTTATTAAATTGTTTAGTATGAAAAAAAAATTAAAATCAGAATAGTTTGTTTTAGCATATATTTATACTCACTTATTTGCCGATAAGTCACGATAGCCGAGTTGTTGGGTGGTCGGAATTTCGAGTCGAGAGACCCGAGTTCGATCCCCAGGTGGCAGTACCAATGAGTTTTTCAAAAAACTTATGTACGAATTTCATCGTTGGCTTGGACATAAAAGGCGGCGACGGGCTCACCACCTGTCACGTTGTCCCGAAAATATCTTCGGTGGAAGGTGGGTCAAAGGGACTTAATAGTCTAGACTTGACCTCTGTCTACCCCTGTATTGGGAATTGCGTGAAGATATTTATTTATTTATTTATTTACTTATTTGCCAATACTAAGGCAATAAGAGGTCTAGATAATTTAGTCAGTATGCACAACATTTCACTGCAGCTTTTTCTCGAACTAAGCTATTGGGTCGGCCTACATTATTTCCACCATTCCCAATACTGGGATAGACAAGAGTCTAGAAAATTAAGTCCTTTCGATCTACTCTACCGAAGACATTTGTATTGGGAAAGCGTGATAGGTGGTGAGCCTGTCGCCGTCTTTATGTCCAAGTCAATGATATAAATCGAATGTACGATTTTTTGAAATAACCCATTGCGACGAGCCTTCCACCTGCGAATCAAATCGGTTTCTTGATTCCAATTCCAATCACCTAACCACACGGCTGTTGTGACAGCTTTTATGTATAAAAGAATATTTATCTACATAAATATATGTACGACAGTATATTGTACCATAAGCTAGGATGCTCAGATGGCTATACATTCACCACCAGTAGCGTTGTCTGTGACTTCGGTGAAAAGTGGGACATCACCTAAACCTCTGTCTACATCAATATTTGAAATTGCGTAAAGATAAAAAAACGTGTGCCTCCTAAGTTACATATTTTTCCTTTCTTTGAATCCATCGTAATCATTATTCCTTCAGTACTACGGAGTTCATTCCAAATTTTATATAGCTATCGTAAAACTGAGTTTCTTTACGGTGCAGAAACAGCACTTGTTTAAAGGGGCAGTTAAAGGGTGACTCGAGTTTTAAAAGTTATTTTCATTTTCGTAACACTATCATGAAGTACATAATAGCTTTAAAAAAAACAATGAGTTATTTTAAGTTTAACTGCCGGTAATAAAAAAAACAATGTTTTATGTATGTACGCAATTTCTCAGATCTAGAATTTCGTTTAGACCCACATTTTACCGAAGCTTATTTGGCACAATGTGACAGATGGTGAGCCTTTATCCGTCTCGATGCCCAAGGAACATTCATACATGTATATTTACATAGATAAATATTTATAAATACATATTGTGGCGACATCTATGTCTCCACATTAGAAGCTCGCTAAGTGGCGGATTCAGGAATCATGTTGACGTTCTACATCGCGCTATCGAAGTTCGCACGATTATAAGTATATATACGATTACCGATAGCGCACACTGTGGAGGAGACGTCCTCCCCAGGTCACGATCACCCGACCTGGCGTGACCTACAATATAAACAACCATGACTCGAGTACAAATATAGATTCTAATACACATTCTTAAAATTGCAGTTTTATCTTTTAGTACAGCTTTTAACTATAGAGATAAAACTCCAATTTTCGAGTCACGATAGCCGAGTGGTTGCGTGGTCGGAACTTCGAGTCAAGAGACCCGAGTTCGAACCCCAGGTGGCAGTGCCAATGAGTTTCTTCAAAAACTTATGTACGAATAATATCGTTGGCTTGGACATAAAGACGGCGACGGGCTCACCACCTGTCACGTTGTCCCGAAAATATCTTCGGTGGAAGGTGGGTCAAAGGGACTTAATTGTCTAGACTAGACCTCTGTCTACCCCTGTATGGAGAATTGCGTGAAGATATTTATTATTTGTTTATCTCTTTAGTATATATTTATATGAATTAATTAACTTACTCGTAAATGCTCATTTTTTTCTTAAATATTCATATAAGTAATAACTTGTCCAGACTGACAGGATACAATATAGCAGAGCCATGTGCTTCAAACTTAAAGTTTTGGAAATAGTTGCCTTTTACGTTGTAAGAATCTACAGAAGAAGCATGTTTGGGATATTTTGGGGCTGATTTAGGGAGTTCGTGCCCTTTGACGAAACAATAATGAAGTGCATAATTAAAGTTTCTTACACATAATTTACGACACCATAGTAAACATTTTTGTGTGTATGACCTGGTAACACGTCATACACACAACAACTTTTGGCGCTTCTCCGGTTTTAACTTAAAACAACACAATATGAGGAAATCAAAAATGATTAAAATCCAAATTATTTAATTTCGCTACGTTTGTCTCCTTTATTTCATGCCGGCAAGATTATAGGTTCATAACCTTTCTGGTATAAAATAAACAGCAAATTTGTAGTGTAAGAAAACCTTTTTTTTTAAACCTGTTGCTTGTTCTTTGACAAAGAAAAATATATTATTAAGTCCTTGGTCCAAGTATTTAGGGATTAGTAAACGTTTTCCGCTGTCGAAAGAACAGCGCGTTAAAATAATTTTACAAGAGTTAATTAACTTGTCCGTAATAAATAGAAAAGTTTGTTTCCGAATTGAAATAACCAAGCCAATTTGAACCTTGCTCGTAGTTTTAACTACAATGACTCCTAATCTCAATTTGGTAGAACTGGCAATTTAATCTCTAGAGTATTCCTTTTCTAGGTTGCCTGAAAGAAATCGCTTATTAGCGATATAACCGTCTATTATACATTAATATTATTTTTTTTTTTTGTATTTATATATGTTTTGTATGTACAAAAATTTATATTTCATTCAATAATTCATTCATTCATATGCGTGCCTAGTTGGTGGGGATCGTGCTTTCGAAGCTAAGGGTTGTGGGTTCGATGCCCAAATACCTAGTCAGGTCATAAATTCTGTCACATGTTTAACCTAAAATAATTAAAACAAGTTTATTCATTATATAACTATTTATATACCAAAATGAACTTAACAAAACATAGATTCTTATGACACTAAAGTTTATTTAAAATGACCTCCGTGATTTTGAATACAGGCCTTCAATCTGTGCGGCCAGTCGTCTATCGCTGCATGAACGAGGTTCATGTCAATATCGGCGGCTGCCTTAATCAAGGATGTCTTGAGTGACTCCAAATTGGGATGAAGCTTTAAGCACGCCTTTTCCTCCAAGTGTTGCCATATCTTGTAATCTAACGGATTCAAATCTGGACTGGAGGAGGGCCAGTCTTCGCGCCCGATGAAGTAGATTTCACGCGCCGCCAGCCAGTCTTGTGTGCTCTTCGCTCTATGAGCTGGCGCCGAATCTTGTTGGAATACCCAGTGCCTGTTATTGAACATGGTATGAGAAACAGGTTACACAAGGTTCGTCAGGACTGTAATTTGATACACAACTGCATTCGTTTTTACACCTTTCTCGCAAAAATTTACCTCTGTTAAACCCCAATAAGAAACTCCCAACCATACCATGAGCGAGGATGGAATAGACCTCGTTGGACACGCGGAATACGGTTACTCGTTTCTTCACTACTGTGTTGTACCTTATCATTTTTGTTGTAGCTCTTTTCTACGGTAAAAAATTTTTCATCCGAAAAAAGAATTTCCCGATATTGTTTCCCGCGTACCGCTTAAATAAAGCGCGGCATCTCTTCAGTCTCAGGTGCAATAGACGAGTATTCAAACAATGTCCTGTTTTTCTTTGATATGGCCGAAGCCCTAAGTCTTCATTAAACACCGTGGTTCTCCTTAACCCCATCAGAAGGGCCCACAGTTTCTGCTTACGTTTGGGATTCATTGTATCGTTGATGGTACGATAAACGAATCTTTTGGTTATATTCAAATTTTTCAGTATGTCAAAAACTTGAATTGGCGCATAACCGCAACGCTGTAACTGCAATACGGTCTTCTTTAAGCGTCCACTCCATATTTAAAAATGAGTAAAATTCTAAAAAGTATGTAGTTTTATTTTCATGAACAATTGGTAATTCGAATTCAATAAACTTTTTTGTGGCCAGCATTCTAAAAGAAAAGTTTTTACTATGTGACAATACTTATGACCGGACTGTGTAGTGCGAATATGATCTGCGCTCAAAATTCATATTTGAAATAACAATTGCAAGTATCTATGCGTATAAGTATATTGTGTTTAATTATATTGATGTATTTAATTATATGGATGTACTTAATTATATTGTATATTGTATAGGTATATTGTATTTTATATTGTACCGTTTACTTGAATACTAAGATGGCGAAGTCAGGGTAGTCTGTCAAGTCGCCTATTGTTTATATCTTCACGCATTTTCCCACGCTATAGTAGGAAGGGTTCTACACAATGACGTCTTTCGAATCACTTTCCAAATTTTTTGGGACAACATGATAGGTGGTGAGATTGTCAGCGACTTTATATCCAAGTCAGCGATTGAAATCGCAAAAAAAAATTAAAAAAAATCTTTGGATACTCCATCTAAGAATCAAACTCCAGTCGAACATGATTCAAATTCTGATCAGCAAACCACTCGTTAATCGTAACTCTACTGAAGTCTTGATATTTCAAAAATTAAGGGCTTCATTAATTGCAATGAGAATAGAAGCTATAACACCGTTACCGAATGTTCTAATGCGATTATGGCAAAATTGATTCACAACCAATTATAATATATAAGACTGATTAAGATTACCTTGTGATTTGAGTCAGTGGAATTGGATAGGTATTAAATCGCTAAAGACCGTTTATATGTAACTTTTATTATTATTGATTAGTTCATTTATTTAGCGTACCCGACAGGGTCCACAATGATCAATCTATAAGATATTCTCAAAATGCCGAAATGTAAAATATGTATATATATATATATATATATATATATATATATATATATATATATATATATATATATATATATATATATATATATATATATATATATATATATATATGAGAAAAATACTGGCAATGTTTAATACTAATATTCCTCTTAACCACTTTAACTAAGCTGCAGCGCTTGTACCTGGAGTGGTTTACGATAATATTCGAATTGCCGGCACTATTTTTTTAAATACAAAAAATATATGTTCACGCAATTCCCAATACAGGGGTAGACAGAGGTCAAGTCTAGACAATTAAGTCCCTTTGACCCACCTTCCACCGAAGATATTTTCAGGACAACGTGACAGGTTGTGAGCCCGTCGCCGTTTTATGTCCAAGCCAACGATATAATTCGTACATAAGTTTTTGAAAAACTCATTGGTATAAGCCTGCCAACTGGGGATCATAGATATCTATATTGTAGAGGTCGTCGGCAATTTTGTAAAAAATTTACAATGAACAAAACCTATTAGATATTATCTAAAGTCACTTTTTCGATTCTACAGTTTATATCAGTTAAGACGTTAAGCAATTTAAGTTCGAATAGCATTTGGAACAAGTTTAGTTACGGCTGCGATAAACAAACGAAGAGATAATTCATTATACATAATAAAAAAAAATACAAAACGATTTATGTTTTAATAACGGACTTCAAAAAAGAAGGACTCTATTCGATTTTACCTTTTTTTTGTTTGTTATTCCATAACTGCGTCATAAATATAAGCTGATTTCGAAAACTCTTTTACATAGATACATACAAATTTAACGGCCTGTTGCAGTTCACTGAAAGACAGCATCATCATCAGAAGTCCACTGCTAAACAGGCCTCCGCCAAAGATTGCCACATAGAGCTGTCCTGTGTCACCTGTACCAATCGAACCACCGCAACATTATGCAGATCGTCGCTCCATCTTGTGCAACTTCGAGCGTAGCCCTTTCCGTAGCACGCTGAGCAACTTTGAGCTTCTTCGTATGCTTTGTCATAACTGCGACGCTTGGCACCTTGCATTTTAGATGCTGCAACCCTTCACAGTTCTGCAAAATTTTGTTCGGTCATATGTAGAGATGGTTCTCACCAAAAGTCGGTAGTCCATTGCATTTTCAAGGTTCCATTCAAGTAACCATTCGTCGCCTCTTACGACACCCTCGGGAAAAAGGAGGTGTTGCATTCATACGCCGTAACCACGCGGATTTTTTTAACTAACCCCTCTGATTTGTTTTTGGCCCTCGGATTCGTTTATATGCTCGCAATTAAATAATAAATATATTTGCCTGTAAGTTGAATACGGTCCTTGAATTCGAAACATCAAAGGAGCTCGTGAATACTATGTCGCATGTTTACAAACATTTTCCTTTGCTATTAAAAATTAAGAGATATATCTGCAACTGAAAGTGGTGGATCTATAAACACTATTAATTTAAAAGCGGGTTGCCGATAGCTTTAAGTTCTTCGGATCAAATATGTAGAGATCCGAATATTATAAAAATAATTCGAGGGTTTCTGTACAAAGGGATAGATTTTTGATAAGATTTATATTTAAACTTGTTATATTTCTAGCGAATATACTGATAGTATAAAACGACACGGCTGACTAAATTGTTTGCAACTTTAGTTAAATTGTTTGATATGAAAAATTTTTCATTAGAATAGTTTATCATGTTACAATACGAGTTAATTTCAAGCATTTGCTATACTAAGGTGGTAAGAGGTCTAGACAATTAAATCCTATTGACTCACCGTTTTTGGGACAGCATGACAGGTGGCGTTACGATAGCCGTGTTGTTGAGTGGTCGGATTTTCGAGTCGAGAGACCCGACTTCGATCCCCTGGTGGCAGTACCAATGAGTTTTTCAAAAACTTATGTACGAATTTCATCGTAGGCTTGGACAGAAAGACGGCGACGGGCTCACCACCTGTCACATTGTCTCGAAAATATCTTCGGTGGAAGGTGGTTCAAAGGGACTTAATTGTCCAGACTTGTCCTCTGTCTACCCCTGTATTGGGAATTGCGTGAAGATATTATATTTTATATATTTATTTTTGTGACAGGAGGCGAGCCTATCGCCGCCTTTATGTCCAAGCTAATGATATAAATCATATGTACGATTTTTTGGAAAAACTCATTGAGACGAGGTTATCACCTACAAAGCGAACTCATGTCTTTAGCCTCGAATTCCGATAACTTTACCACTCGGATATCGTAACTGGTTTTATATAGAAATGAACATTTATTTACGTAAATTTATGTATGACAGTATATTGTACAGTAAACGTGGATGCTAAGACGGTGATACACTCACCGCCTGTAGCGTTGTCTGTAACAGACTTCGGTAAAAAGTGGGACATTATCTAGACCTCTGTATACCCACATATTGGAAATTGCGTAAAGATACTAAGAAGAAGAACACTTATTTAAAGGGGTTGTTAAAGGGTGACTCAAGTTTTAAATCATCATGTCAAGGGTTGGTAGAGATCTAGACAATGTCGTTTAGACCCACTTCTGCCTGAAGCTTATTTGGGATAACGTGAGAGATGGTGAGCCTTTATCTGTCTTGATACCCATGCTAAAGGTACATTTAAACATATGTATTTACATAAATAAATATTTATAAATACATGTATACTTACATCACTCGAGTATAAACATATATATTCATCACACAAATGTTAGCCACGAGCGGTATTCAAACCCGCGACACTTCGAAGGCAAGGCTACTACCAATTCGGCTATCGGATCGTCACTCACATACGTCACATTTGGCAAAGGAAATTAGCATTTGTCTTTTTATTTTAGTCTAGTATTTATCGAAATGGTTATCCCACCTGTGGGTAGTCATGTGGTAGCCTCTGATGAATATTCAGAGGGACCTTTGAGGCCGCCCTGGGCCGCACCTGAGGAATTTAGTTGTGATTCCGCGGAGAAAGCAATTTCTAAAATGTGTTTGACGGGATAACGGAACTCTGATTTATGTACCGCGAGATGACTAGTGACATCTTGAAATTGGAGCATAGATATTTTTATTTATGTGTATTATTCTTCGAAGAAACTTAGACCATTGTATTTAAAGATTGGCCAGTTAATCATATTTACAGTTAAATATATTTAAATAAGTGAAAAAGTAATTGATATTTAGTTTTTAATTTTCACTTTTACCGGCAAGTCCCACTGACTGCCAGTTTCTTTTTCTATCTATCAATGTCTATGCTTTGCCTCTACTTTTCCTTTTGTAAATTCATGTTCATATCTATCTACAAAATGTTACAAATAAATCTACCATATGTTTGTATATTACACGTGTTATGCTGCAACGTATTTCAATGGAAAATATGAGAGCGTGTGGGACAAATGGTTCATAACAGACGTAGAAGCTTGTTATCCTTGCACTGCGTTTTATATTTTTCCCAGAGTTTACTCGTGTTTTATTTTACACCTCTTAGTAGCAACCTTTCAACCGACAACTATCCCAATTGTTTTAGATCTATATTCTATACACATAGTAAAACAGTCAAAACCGATTTATCTGTATGTCTGCATACTAAACTAATCTGTATACTAATGCATTTTAATAATATACAAATTGACTTTAGACAAGTAATATTTTAAAGAATATCTGTGCAGAAATATTATCTTTAAATATAAAAATTTTTCTTCCTTCGTTTAAATATTTGTTAACACAACTGTGAGAGAAAAAAGACATTTACTTATATTAATCAATTTGGAAATGAACACGTTATTATAATGTAACTGTAATGATTAATAATTGATAATTATGTAACTGCTCACAAACCCAACCCTTTTTTTAAATTCTCGTTTGTTTCACAAAATCCTGCTACCCCTCTTTGTAGCTCAGTTTGTCAAAGATGACATATTTTTATTATTAAAAATATTTGTTTTTTGTGTTTCAAGTGTCAGACCTAACAAAATTTTTTAAAACCCTTTTTTATTTCAATAAATCCTGCCACGCTTCTCTGTGACTCAGTCTTTGAGAGATTACATATTTTCATTTTTAAAAATATTTATTATTTGTTATTTAAAAATATTTGTATTTGAAGGGGGTCATTGTAGAAGCGTGCTCGTCGCGATCCCTGCCAGCCCTTTTCAGGGCTGCAATTCTACACAGCTGCGTACCCATGCCAACGAGGGTTAGGGCATCCCCCCAAGGCGACGCACACCAGTTCGTCCCCGTTGGTGTGGAATGCAGCGAGCAAAGCGGCGATGGGGACGTCCACCCGTCACGCACAGCCTGACACGGCGGAAGGTGGAGGACGGAGTGCAGATTTGGCACGTGGAATGTTAGAGGAGGCATGAGAGATAAGACGAATGAGTTGATTGAAATAATGAAAGAAAGAGAATTAGATGTCGTGTGTTTGTCGGAGACCAAGCGGAAGGGCAGCGGTACTGAAGAGCTCCCTGGCGGGGCGTTAGCTCTATGGTCCGGAGTCCCGGAGAGCGAGAGCGCCTGCCAGGGAGTGGGGGTGCTGCTGTCGTCTCGGTTGGTCGATGTTATGACTGAATATAAGGTTGTGAACTCGAGACTTCTCTGGGTTCGCTTTAAATTGGGACTGACGAAGTTATTCCTTTTGGCTGTTTAAGCGCCGGTAGCTTCGTCGTCCAGAGCTGAGCTGGAGGAGTTTTGGGAGAATGTAAGAGAAGTTCTAGACTTGGTTAGAGGAAACGAAAGAATTGTTGTATGTGGTGATTTGAATGGATGGGTTGGTACCGCTCGGCCAGGGTACGAGTCGGTGCTTGGAATATTTGGTGATAAAAGGGTTAACGATGCTGGCAAGCTTATACTGGCTATATGCAAGGAAAAGGGTCTTCTTGTGATAAACACCATGTTTAGTCACAAGAAAATCCATATGTATACTAGAACAAGAGAGAATGAGAGAAGTATGATCGATATATTCCTGGTGGATGACCGACTGCGGAAACAGGTGATGGATACGCGAGTGTTCCGGGATGCTGAACAGGGAACGGATCACTATCTAGTGATTCATAGATTTAGGGGTCTGTTTGTGGGTTGGCGGACGGCGATACCAGAACCACTGTCGGTCGGTAGCATCCGAAGCTGGAAGCTTCAGGAAGTGGACACTAGGGATAAAATCAAGCAAGGGTAGCCGAAAAGCTGGACAACATCGATGTCGGGAAAGAATGTGTGGAAGAAATATGGCAGAGCCTTAGAGCTGGAATGGTTAGTGCAGCGGAAGACGTGTGTGAAACTGTGAAAAGAGGTAGTAGTAAAAAGGGTGATGCATGGTGGAATGACGAAGTGAAAGAAGCTGTAAATAAGAAGAAGAAAGCATGGTTAGACTTCTTGGTCTCTAGTAATGATAAGGATATGAGAGAGAAGAGGAAAGAAAGATATAAGCTCCAGAAAGTTCACACGAAAGCATTGATTGAGAAAGTGCGTGAAAGGAGTAGAATGGAAGCGGACGAAAGATTGTCGCACAACTTCAAGGAAAACTCCAAACTCTTCTGGAAAGAGGTTGGAAGGACCCGAGGTGGTGCGACAGCCTTAAGAATGAATAAAGTGCTTTCGGGAACCAATGACGTCCTCTCAGAAAAATGGGACGTCATGCAGCGATAGAGCGAATTTTATAGAGAGATGTATGCGTGTGATGATCTTAGTGAGGTATCCGGGGGTGACGCCGTGACTGGTACGCCAGACTCGGACCTCGATGACACTGAGGTCATCAGTATGAAAGAGATTGAATGTGCGATTAGAAGTTTGATATGTGGTAAGGCTGTGGGACTAGACAGAGTTACTGCTGAAATGGTGAAGTATGGTGGGCCACGCGTCTGGGACAGCTTTCAACTGCTGTGCAATTTGTGCTGGCGAACGGGAGCTGTTCCGGATGATTGGCTATCCGCGGTCATTGTGCCTTTATATAAAGGTAAAGGTTCACATTATGACTGCGGGTGCTATCGGGCGATCAGCTTGACCAGTTTAGCAAGTAAAGTTTACTCGAAGGTTTTGACCCGTAGGATGCAAGATAAATCGGAAAGATTTCTATTGGAGGCACAATGCGGATTTAGACCTGGAAGAGGATGTACGGATTAAATGTTTTCTCTCCGCATAATCACGGAGAAGCTTCTGGCTGCTAACCAGAGGATTTTTTGTGCTTTTGTGGATCTTGAGAAAGCTTAGATAAGGTTGTAAGGAAGAAAATGTGGGAACTGTTGCCGGGGTATGGTGTGGATGGTCGATTGCTAAGGGCTGTGCAGTCACTTCACTGTGACTGTAAAGCCTGTGTGCGGGTAGGGCATGACCTGTCACCCATGTTTGGCGTCCAAACGGGCGTAAAACAGGGTTGTGTCATGTCTTCCTGGCTGTTCATACTGTATCTCGACAGCTGTTTACAGAAGCTGAAAGATAGCTGTTTGGGTGTGAAATTGGGTGACATAAAAGTAAATTGTCTGCTTTATGCTGATGATGCAGTGCTTATTGCACCATCAGAGGCAGAACATTAGTCACGTGTATGAAAGAAGAATGTGAAATTAATGGTCTCCGTTTGAATGCTAATAAAACTAAGGTTCTGGTATTTGAAAGGGACGAAGAAAGAACGAAGTGCGAAATTTGGATAAATCAGGAATGTCTAGAACAGGTGAATGAAATTGTATACTTGGGGAGTGCGTTTAGCCGGGATGGAAGATGTGATTTAGATGTGGACAGGCGTGTCGCTGCCGGGAACAAAGTCAATGATGCCCTGACTGCGTTAATCAAAAGGCAAGGCGTTGTGAATAGTGCATGCCTTGCAATACATAACGCAGTGTTGGTACTGACTTTGTTATATGGCAGCGAAACCTGGGTATGCCAGAAGAAGCATAAAAGCGGGTTGAATGCAGTGGATATGCGATCTCTTCGTAAAATGTGCGGCCTTACCATGGCCGACCGAAAGCGAAACGAAGAGATTCGCAATATAGCAGGTCTGAAAGATGACCTTGTCTCGTAAAATGGATAAGGGCGTGCTTCGATGGTTTGGGCACGTTGAGCGAATGAGTGAAGACCGAATGGTGAAGAAAATATATAGCGCGAAAGTTAATATTAAAAGGTGTCGAGGTAGACCGAAATTAACTTTCGAAGACCATGTGAGCAAATTGCTCGAAGAGAGGAGGGTCAAGAGTACTCGGATACCTAGACGTGCATGTATGAAGAAGATGATGAATCTGAAAGAAGCGAAAGAAGTATGTAGGGATCGTGACACTTGGCGATCTGTTCTCTCTGGCTACCCCGTCAGGGATTGTGCGTGAAGATAAATAAATAAATAAATAAATATATTTGTTATTTGTGTTTCAAGTGTTTTTATTTTATTTTTTTATTAAAGTTAATTTAAAGACCTTCTTTAAACCGGCTTGGAACCGAAAATATAAATGCACCAGAAAAACATAATGGTATATCTTTCAGTATTGTTATATATCAACTTTTTTTTAATTCCTTTTAAAACATGTAATTCATATTTTTTGTCCTTTTTGTGTTATTACAGTACAAAATGCAACAAACATTTTCTTTCCTTCTCGAAATTTCTGTATAACCAACGATTGAAATAGAAAAAGTTTTTCGCGGTAGTCTTCTAAAAAAAGCAGCTACAAAAATATACGATGAAATTTAACATTGAACTAACTTATCCGCTTGTGGGCCTCCGCTCTTGCGAGACTATAGTTTTAACGTTGTAGGAAGACGTAGCTTCCAGGCTAGAGTGTATGTTTGTGTACATTTAAGTCTATCCTATCTTCTAAAATAAACAAAAATAAATATCTTCACGCAATTCCCAATACAGGGGTACACAGAGGTTTAGTATAGACAATTAAGTACCTTCGACCCACCTTCCACCGAAGATATTTTCGGGACAACGTGACAGGAGGTGAGTCCGTCACCGTCTTTATGTCCAAGCCAACGATATAATTCGTACATAAGTTATTGTCTAGACTTGACCTCTGTCTACCCTGATATTTATTTATTTATTTATTTATGACGTACATGTACGATTTTTTGCAAAAACTCATAGAGACGAAATTACCACCTGCGAATCGAACCCGTGTCTTCACTCAAATTTCGATCCCCTAACTACTTATTATAGCCGTCTTAAATCTGAGTTTCCTTACGGTGCAGAAATAACACCGGGGTTTGGACAGATCTAGAAAATGTCGTTCAGACTTATTTTTCACCGAAGCTTATTTGGGAGAACGTGAAATTTGGTGAACCTTTATCCGTCTTGATGCCTGAGATAAATTATTTATCAATACATACAAACGTCAATGACTCGAGTACATTCATATTCATCAACCAAATGTTAGCTCCGAGCGGGAAGTTGATCTTTTCATTTATCGAGAAGGTTATCCTACCCGTAGGTAGCCAATTCATAACATTTTCAAGGCTTTGCCCTTAGTTGCATCTTACACTACTGATGGAAAGAGAGCAAGTCGAACATAACCACGCCATAACCACACAGCAAAAACTAAAAAAAGATAAATAAAATGCGGTAAAAATAAACTTCGTATTTAATAGTCTAAGTTCTAACGTACAGTTTTCATATAAATACATGAAATCATGTAACAAACACGTTCCGAGAAGTATTTTATCCGAGAGTACAAACGCCATAACCATTCAACAGAAACTAAAAGAGAAGTAAATATAACGCGATAAAAATAAACTTCGTATCTAATAATCCAAGATCAAATGAATAGTATTCGCGTAAATACATGAAATCATGTAACAAACAAGTTCCGAGAACTCTCTAATCCTTGAGTACAAACGCCTCCGCTAATATAGACTGAACGCACGACCCGGCGTCTATGCGCAACACGGTAAATACACTGCGGATTTATTTGGCAGCCGCAGATGAATATTCAGAGGGACCTTTGAGGCCGCACCTGAGGAATTTAGTTGAAATTCCGCGGAGAAAGCTATTTCTAAAATGGCACACTGATTTATTTACCGAGAGATGACTAGCGATGTCTTGGAATTGGAAAATATGTTTTTTTTTATTTATGTGTCTCTTTCCTCGAAAAAAATTAGATCATTATTTAATTAATTATTGACCTTTAATTAAATCATATTTACCTTTAAAATAAAAAGAAAACTTTGAAATTTTATTTTATTTTTTCACTGCTACTGACAATTCCCACTGACTGCCAGTTTCTTTTTCTATTTGTCAGTGCTCAAATAGCTGCCTCTACTTTTCTTTATCTTTTTTAAATCCATAATCATATCTATCTACAACATGTTACAAATATATCTATTGTATATTTGTATATTACGTGTGTTATGCTGCAATGTATTTCAATGGAAAATATGAGAGCATGTGGGATAAATGGTTCGTAACAGACGCAGAAGCTTGTATTCTTGCACTGCGTTTTATATTTTTTCTACAATTTGTTCGTGTTTTATTTGCACCTCTTAGTAGCAACCTTTCTTACAACCGCAAACATATCAATTGTTTTTGATCTATATTTTACACACATAATAAAATAGTAGAATCCAATTTATCTGTATGTCTGTGTGAATAAAAGTAATAAAAATAAAAAAGAAATAGAACATACATCTGCAATATTTAGACTTGTCAATACTTGTCTTACAATATTTAGACTTTCTGTCTTTCTGTATTTTTGTTTGTTCAAGCACATCTCCGGATATACCAATTTGCATTTATACCAAACAATTTGAATTTTTGTAATTCCGACCACCCTGCCACCCTGCTATCGTGATTATGTCTTAAATTATATCCAAATAAAAACTCTTCGATCTTAATAACCTAACCATTATAGTTCCTGACACTATGTTGGTATTTAATTAGCCTTATTTATAAGTTTTACTCCTTGAAATATGTGCAGAGGGAGCACTATGATAGAGGCGAGGTGCTCAGTTTAAATTTCTAATACATTCGACGAAAGAGTCTCAACACTAATGCATTTTATTAATAAACATAGTGACTTAAAGTAAGGGTTATTTTAAAGATGACAGACAGATTCAATGTTTCTTTGCAGAAACATTGAATCTGTCTGTACCAAAACTGATGTTAAAATACTAAAAAAAGTCAGCGTCTTTCCTTTAAATTTTCACGAACACAATATTGAACACAATCCATTGATTATGCTATAATCAGTATCAGAGAAACGTAGGCAGATTTGGCAGATGAAATGTAAAATTAACTGTGAGATGTAAAATTGTAAATATATAAAGATATTTATTAACCCTTATTATATTTTTAGCAAATATACTAAAACAAATATTAAAAAAATATCTTCACGCAACTCCCAATACAGTGGTAGACAGAGGTCAAGTCTAGACAATTAAGTCCCTTTGACCCACCTTCCACCGAAGATATTTTCCAGACAACGTGACAGGTGTTGAGCCCGTCGCCGTCTTTATATCCAAACCAACGTTCATCGTTGGTTTGGATATCAAGTTTTTGAAAAACTCATTGGTACTGCCACCTGGGGATCGAACTCGTGTCTCTCGACTCGAAATTCCGACCACCCAACAACTCGGCTATCGTGACTACTGATATAATAAAAAGTACTGATATAAATATACTGATATAATAAAATGACGTGCCTGAATATACTGCTTGAAATTTTTATTAAATAGTTTGGTATGAAAAATTTATTATAAACATAGTTTATCATACCATATACCACTTATTGTCAAGCATTTGCTATACTAGGGTAGTCAGAGGTCTAAACAATTGAGTCTTATCGACCCACCATCCACCCGAAGATATTTTTTTGGGACAGCGTTACAGGTGATGAGCCTGTCGTCGCCTTTATGTCCAAGCCATTGATGTAAATCGTATTTACGATTTTTTTTAAAAACTCATTGAGTCGAGCTTTGTGTCTTTTGACTCGAATTCCGTTTACCTAGTCTCTCGGCTATCGGAACAGTTTTTTTTATATAGAAATAAATATTTGTCTGCGTAAATTTATATATGACAGTATATTGTACAGTAAGGTATGATGCTAAGACAGCGACACTCACCACCTGTTGCGTTGTTCGTAAAAAGTGGGATATTGTCTAGTCCTCTGTCTACGCCGATATTGAAAATTGCGTGATTATAAAAAAAATTGTGTGTAACACATTAAAAGTCACTTTTACTAATTCCAAATATATTTATATTAAAATACCTGGCCGGTTTCGGTTTATAACGGTAATAAAAAACCTTTGATAATGCCATAAAGGCGAGACCGGTCAGGTATTTTAATATAAATATATGTGGAATTAGTAAAAGTGGAACTTCATCTTTAAACACATTAAATGTTTAAAGATGAAGTTCAACCAAGAGACCTCAATCGTGAGTATTCAACAAATTGTGTGTATATTAAATTAAAAACTATTCATTTCTTTAAATCCAGTGTAAACATCATTACTTCAGTACTTCGGAGATCATTCCAAATTTTATTAAGCCGTCGTAAATCTGAGTTTCCTTACGGTGCAGAAACAACACTGGTTTAAAGGGGCTGTTAAAGGGTGACTCTCAGTAACAGACTGTCAGTAACAGACTTCGGTGAAAAGTGGGGTATGGTCTAGACTTCTGTTTACCCCAATATGGGAAATTGCAAAAGATAAAAAACGTGTGTCCATTAATTATATTAATTATAAACTTTTCCTTTTGTTAAATACAGGGTAAACATTATTCCTTCAGTACTACGGAGTACATTCCTAAATTTTATATAGCTATCGTAAAACTGAGTTTCCTTACGGTGCAGAAACAACACTTGTTTAAAGGGGCTGTTAAAGGGTGACTCGAGTTTAAAAGGTTACTTTCATTTTCGTAACGCTATCATGAACCACATTATAGCTTTAGAAACAATGAGTTATTTTAAGCGTAACTGCGGGTACTAAAAAACCCCATTTATTTATGTCTTCACGTAATTTGCTATACCGGTTTGGTAGAGATCTAGACAATTTCGTTTAGACCCACATTTCACTGAAACTTATTTGGTACAATGTGAGCCTTTATCTGTCACTCACTTACGTCACATTTTGCAAAGAAAATTTGCGTTTGTCTTTTAATTTTTGTTCGTTGTCTTTTAATTATTTATCGAGATGGTTATCCCACCTGTAGGTAGCCAATTAATAACGTTTTCAAAGCTTTGGACTTAATTGCGTTTATACGATTCAGGGAAAAAAAGCGAATCGTACATAATCGCCAAAACTACACGGCAAAATTCAAAACGCTTAATAAAACGCGATAAAAATAAACTACGTATTTAATTGTCCAAGTTGAACCGTGTATACTGTACTGTATTCGCGTAAATACATGAAGTCATGTAACAAACAAGTTCCGAAAACTCTCTAATCCGAGAGTACAAACGCCTATGCTAATAAAGGCTGAACGCACGACCTGTGCGTCTGTGCGCAACACGGTAAATACACTGCGGATTTATTTGGCAGCCTCAGATGAATATTCAGAGGGACCTTTGAGGCCGCCCTGGGCCGCACCTGAGGAATTTAGTTGAGATTCCGCGGCGAAAGCCATTTCTAAAATGTGTTTGACGGGATAATGGAACACTGATTTATTTACCGAGAGATGACTAGAGTTGTTTTTGGAAAATTGGAACACAGATTTTTTTATTTATGTGTTTTATTCTTTGAAGAAACTTAGACCATTATATTTAATGATTGGCCAGTTAATCACATTTACCAAAAAAGTGAAAAAGTAATTGATATTTTAATTTAAATTTCTCACTTCTTCGGCAATTCCCTGACTGCATCCTTTCTACCAATCGCAAACATACCCTTTCTTTTAGATCTATCTTCTACACACTTTATAAAACATAATAAATAAATAGAAAAAGAAGAGTATTGAAACTTCATTTTTAGACTTGTTCTCTGCCTATCTGTATGTTTGTTTGTTTAGGCATATCTCTGGAAACACCGAACTGATGTTACTACGACAGAACTAAATATTAAATAAAATAAAGAATATGTTTTATTAAAATTGGATTTGTGAAAAAAATAGGGAAAGTATTTGTGGCGACATCTATGTCTCCACATTGGAAGCTCGCTAAGGGGCGGATTCAGGAAACATATCCACGTCCTACATCGCGCTATCGAAGTTCGCACGATGACATGCATATATACGATTACCGATACCGACACCGTGGAGGAGACGTCCTCCCCAGGTCACGATCACCCAACCTGGCCGGTAGCTACCCTTTTCCTGCATCACATCGTCCGCTACAATGGTGACCCCGACGTGATCTCACCGCCAATCGACGGTGACCACTGAAGAACAACGCAGCGAGCCTCTCCAACAACATCGTCGACGTCATCAACGCAGTCACAGCACCGGACTACTGTCGGCACAACGCGTGCTTCCTAGTCCTGTCAGCCACTGAGGATCATCAACGATGGGCCCCCTGCTCCTCAGGCTGACACTGCGGCATCGGCATTGTGACCATACATCTCGACTCACCGTAGATCTGGTCACAGCCACTCACCGCAACGCCAGATTGCTCAACGTCAAGTTCTCCGCACTTCAGACCTCCAGTCTCAGCAGGGGAGTGATGTGGCGACATCTATGTCTCCACATTGGAAACTCGCTAAGTGGCGGATTCAGGAAACACATCGACGTCCTACATCGCGCTATCGAAGTTCGCACGATAACATGCATATATACGATTACCGATAGCGCACACTGTGGAGGAGACGTCCTCCCCAGGTCACGATCACCCGCCACATATTTAAAGATTTCTGCAATTTACTTTTATTAAAAATCTAAGAAATATAAAATAACTTGCAACCATATCGGCATAAGAGTAAACCACCCATTTCCGGTGTCGCGTGTCTTTTAGAAAAAGTGCAAGCATCCATGGGAGGGAAGGTAGTGCACTTATTCTCTTTGGACCAGGTAACATCTGCCATTTATTGTTTTTCCTATGCGGAGTGTTTCAAATTATATTAAGGTAACATCTGTTTAATAATATATCTCCAATATATCACTATAAATAACAGTATTTCGTATAAACAAATTAATAACTAATTTAAATACGTAAAACAATATTTTAAGTCACGATAGACGAGTGGAGTTTTCAAAAACCTAAGAACGATTCATATCAAGTGTCTACTCAAGTTAGAGATGTTTATATGTATGAATGAAAATTTATTTACGTCAGTATGCTTATTAATTTATTAATTTATTTATTTATTTATTTATTTGCTAGAAACATGGTGCACGTGATGAGAACTATAAAATAAAAAGATCAAACATGTTTCGTCGATAACCGACATACAAATATAAAATTCATTAATGGTTACAATAATTAAGAAAATAGTTAGATAAGGTAATAATAAACAACTAAAACAATAACTATTAATATCAATCAACCGTCAATACGTATCACATTAAAATAAGAAACGATAGACAATAGAAAAAAAAGGTATTAAAAAAACATAATAATTATATTATTAAATTTTATACATAACAAATCATTCAATGAATAAAGGCACATGTAAAAATTAACTCTTTCCATCCTTTGTCTACCGTGTTAATTATATTAACATTATACCCAATCACAGCCCGCAACGAAATCATTCCTGAAAACTTACTTCCTACCGTTACTATTTACTATTAAATATTTTTTTTAATTTTTTTTTTATCTACTAAGATAGAATTATGAAAACCGCTTCAAGTTAAAAAAAAAATGGTCGTAAATAAAAAAACCTATATGTATACAAATAAAATTGATGTTCATCATAATTTAAGTTCATTTATGTCATAAAAACATTTCCCTATTAACCATCTGTAAAGAGTGGATTTAAATTTTTTAACTGGGAGCTCTCTTATAAATTTGGGAATTTTATTATATACTGTGATTGCCATCATGAAACAATTTTTTCACATAATTTGGTTCTACACCTTGGTATTTTTAATTTTGATGGGTCTCTGTATTTTGTCCTAGAATTTATATCATCTTCATATCTATTAAAAAATCTGTGTTTTCTCTGACAAAACAGCCTATATGAAAAATATATAAACCTGGTAAAGTTAACATCTTAAACTTATGAAACAGCGGTTTACAAGAAGTTAGTGGTCCAACTCCACAAACAGCTCTTACACATTTTTTTTGCACAATGAAGGCTCTTTTAATATGGACAGAATTACCCCATATAAGAAGGCCATATCTTAAAACTGACTCAACGTAACCAAAATATGCAGTTAAAGCCGTCTTTTGACTCGGTGGTCTTCGCAGTCATTTTAAGGCGAACACAAATCGATTCAGTTTCTTATATATACTATCTACGTGAGCTTTCCAATTACAATGTTAGTAAAGTGTTATACCTAGAAATTTTATTTCTGTTACTTTTCTACGACTTCGTTGCGACATGTCAAAATATCCTCCAAAGATTTATCAACGCTATTGTAATTTTGAAAATTAATAGATTTAGTTTTGATATGTTAGTGCGTAAATTATTCACTTCTAACCACTTACGAATAGTGTCAATTTCGGATTTGAGAATGCTTTTATAACATTCACTTCTATTCACGTTAGCTATTATAACCGATATGTCGTCAGCAAATAAGACACATTGATGTTTTGTGACATTTGGGAGATCGTTGATATAGATAAGGAATAAAGAGGTCCCAAGATACTGCCTTGTGGTACTCGAAACTATTAACTTGAGCACTGGATTTATATGTAGTGGACATAGATTTATTATTCATATTTTTATTTCTACATACTGTTTACGTCCAGCGAGATATGTATTTAGCCAATTAAAAGCCGGACCTCTTATACCATAATTCTCACATTTTTAGCAACAATTTATGGTCAACAAAGTCGAAAGCCTTAGTCATATCAAAGAATACAACGGAGACCGGGATACGCTTATCAATAAAATTAACAACACTAGCAACAAGTGTAAATGTAGCCAAAGTAGTAGACTTATTTTTTTGAAAACCATTCTGTTCTGGTTTTAATACTTTAAATTTGTTCAAAAATTCGTCAATACGACGACACATAACTTTTTCAAAGATCTTTCCAAAAACTGATATAAGAGTTATCGGTCTATAATTACTCATTATTTTTTTATCATCCTTTTTGTGCAGTGGCCTTACTAGGGATACTTTTAGTTTATTTGGAAATATTCCCTCACTTAGCGATAGATTTAATAAATACTTTAATACGTGCGATATTACGAAGCCACAGTGTTTAAGAATAAGCGTAGATATTCCATCAAAACCTACAGAATGAGTATTATTTAGAGAGCCTATAATATTAATTAATTCGGTTTCTGATACTGGTTTTAAAAATAAGCTTGAACTAACCTCTTTTAGTTTTAAAGGGTATTTTGCTTTGTAAGTCATAGCGTTCGATGGTTTATTTGTAAATGTTATAAAAAAATTGTTAAATGCTTCTGCTATCTGGCCCGGATCTCTAATGGTTTCACCTTCGTTATAAATTTCTTCTATGCTATTGTAATGCTGTTCTTTGTCTACTTTATCCTTGATAATTTGCCATGTAGCTTTACCTTTGTTTTGTGAGTTTAGCATAAATTTCTTATTCATTTGTGATTTGATTTATTAATACACTGTCGCAGAATTGTACAGTATTTTTTGTATTCCTCTATTATCTCATTTGTTTTGATTTTGTAGCATTTGTATCGTAGAAATCTCTTAAATTTAGCCGATTTCTTAATGCCCTTAGTTATCCATTTACATGATGTAGTATTACTGCTAATTTTCCGTTTTGTAAGGAAGCATAAATTATATAGTAGACAAAAGGTTTCATGAAAATTATCAAAAGCTTAATTTAGATTTTGTGTATTTAAAACATCATTCCATATAAGAGCTGCCAAATATTTATTAAATTTATAAATATTTTCCTGACTATAATTTCTGCTTTCAATAAACCAATAGTCCATACGTGTCTTTTGAATTAAAATAGAAAATAGTATGGTTTGACTAGTGTTGTGATCAGAAAGAAACGTTTGGTGTGTATAACCTTTAGCATCAGCAATATTACTAATAATATGATCAATACAACTGTTCATCCTAGTCGGCTCGTTAATATGATGGATAAGATTATAATTCATGAGTAGGTCATGTAGCCGAAGTAGGTGGGCTTTGTCGTAATATATCAATGTTTAGATCACCGGCTATAACTATTTTTTGAGTTTTTATTGGCAAAATTAGTCATTAAAATGTCAAGGCTGTTAAAAATACCTTAATGTCACTATTTGGAGTTCTATATACACAAAATATTATACAGTTTATTGATGGAATTTCGACACCACATATTTACATGATTTTTCAGTTGAAATTTTGTTTAAGTCAATTGATTTAAAATAAAGTTTTCATTAATTAGTATGCAGGTACCACCACGTTTTCGCCAAGTCTGGAGAAAAAACTGGCAAGTTTGAAGTTTTTAAAATTATGTTCGATTCACTGCCCGATTTCACAAAAGTTTCAGTAAGGCAAATAATATCAGGTTTATGGTTAATATGTGAAAATTCATCTAAACATATTGCCAAATAATCTAGTTTGTTTAATAAGCCTGCAATATTTTGATGTAAAATTATGAAAGATTTATGAATTTTATGGTCTCCGAAAAACTGTAAAAACTTTAAAGTCTCTGTTGTTTTATTATTAATTTTGACTATCGTCGGGAAATAGTAAGGAATCGTTCCCTTTTTGGATTAATAGAAGAATGCGTTAACGTCTTTAAATCATGAACAGGGCATAAGTTTTGCGTTTTTAAAGTAAAAGGTATAATTCCTTTTTGGGTTTTCCTCAGTTTCAGTGCTTGTGTTGTAACATTTTGCATACTTTTTTGGTTGAGATCTAATACCGCATAGAAATGTTTTATTGTAATACTCTGAGTCTATAATATAATTTATTTTTCTGCATACCCGCGTGAGATATTCAAATTTTGATAAAAGAATGCGGATTATCAATAGTTATAAATTTGCAATTTCATAGTTGAGCACATAAATGTTTCAGGCTATTATTTAACATATATTCATTTAAATAACTGTTTGAGTTGACATTGATTAAAATAACATTACATTTTTTTAGATTCTGGATAGCACCTGATATTTCATATAACAACTGTGTAGGATTTTTATCGTTTTCTCCACACACATAACAAATTTATCGTTTTCTTTTAAGTCGAGCGTATAGCAAGTACTAACAATGTCTTTTGTTCTCGCAAATGGTTTGATGATTGAGAATATATCATAACTCTCATAACAATTAACCGCATTCCTAATTTCTGTTAACCTTAACGATAGACCACTCAACTGTTGGCTGCCTAATATTATCAAACGTGGCTTCCTAACATTTTTATTTAAATATGGTACTACTTTATTATCTGTTCCCTCCTTATTTAAATTTTGTGTTGGTGGATGAATAGATGAAGAAAGGTTCTGCGTCGGTAATAAATCTCTGTGGGTGGTTTTATCAACAGATGTTGCTACAATTGAGGAGTCCTGCACTGTTAGATTTTGTTGTTCTTCATTATTTATACTTAATCCTCGGTCAGTTACGCTTAAATTTAACATGTAAGGTAAGTTATTATTCATTTTCTTTGTCTTTTTAATGCTGCTACTCTTTATTGTACCGCTACAAATCTTCTTCAGTTGTATAATTGTTTTCTGTTTTTCATCCAGTTTACTTTCCAATGATATAATTCTTAGCGATAACTCTTCAATTTCCTTATTAGCACTTTCTAGATTAGTTTTAAATTATTATTTTCTTCTATTAAGTCATGTGTTTTACAAAAATCTGTTGATAAGTCAGGCAAGTTTCTAGCTCTTGTGTCAGAATGCATAGAAATGAATGATTTATCTATGGACTCGTCTGATAATCTCCTATTTTGTTATACTTTCTTTGAGTAATATTACGTTCCTCATCCATATTGCAGATGGTTTTACGAGTTATAATTTAGTTACAATTAATTTATTGCGAACTTAAATCAAGTTATAATTCTTATAGAAAAAAGTTAATGAAAAATAAATATATAAGAAGAAAAAAGTGAAAATTGTCATAATACTTTAAATTTTTTAATATATCTTTCTTTATTACTTTTGAATTAGATTGATGATAAGAAAAATCCTGTTTGATTACAATATCGGAACAATGTTTCATAAAAACTACGAGAATATTACGTATCACAATAATTGATTAGAAAGGAAAAATCATATATCATACAAAAAATAATAGAAACATTTAAAAGAAAATGATAACATAGAAATTAACAACAAAATAGCAAGTAGAATAATAAAAAAAAAGAAAAAATAAAAAAAAAGTTCGTAGAATCGATCTTAGTTTCTTCAAATCCGTAGTCAAAGAAGTTTCTCAATGCGCCAGCTAATTCATGCGTAAAACGTCATAATTTTGATATACATCGTAGATGATCGCACTTCTGACATGCAGGTAGAATATTCGTACCCACATACACTAATTCTTGTAATGAAGAATCAATGTAGAAATGCACTAATTCTTACATAGTTTCTAATCGCACAATTCTTTTTCACTTTTCAACTTTTAGTTGTAACTCACTTATAACAATAATCAGCACTGAAGAGAAATGTTTATGGGACTATTCTAGTATTACTCTGTTCTGTGGTAGTCTTTGAACTGTTAGTTAATTTTTAGATTTTATCACTTTGTTCAATTGTTTTGGTTTAAAAACATTTTCACTGAATAATAGTTAATAGTTTCATCTAAATGAATTGTACTTTCTAAGATACATTAATTGGTATTATTTTTAATCTAGTTTTAAATTTTCACGGATCAGCTGTTGACGACGGCAACAGCGCCACGTTAAAGGAAAGAACTTGCTTTTCTTGTACCGTTAATTTGAACAATAAGACGGCGACAGCCTCTCCACTTGTCACGTGGTCCAAAAAGCTTTAGGTGAAAGGCGGGTCGAAAGAACTGAATTGTCTAGGCCTCTGTCTAATATTCTATTGGGAATACGCATAAAGGTATTTATTAATGGAATAAGTAAATGTCACGATAGCCGAGTGGTTGGGTGGACGGAATTTCGAGTCAAGAGACCCGAGTTCGATTCCCAGTTGGCAGGCTCGTACCAAGGGGTTTTTCAAAAACTTATGTACGAATTATATCATTGACTTGGACATATAGACGGCGACGGGCTCACCACCTATCATGTTGTCCCGAAAATATCTTTGGTGAAAGGTGGGTCAAAGGGACTTGATTGCCTGTACTAGACCTCTGTCTACCCCTGTATTGGGAATTGCGTGAATATATTTATTATTATTTAATAAGTAAAAGTGAATATGAATTTATTTTTATTATTAGATATTTAATTTGATATTTAAATTAGATTAGATTTCAGTTATTAGTTGATTGATATAGATTTGATTTTAGTTGATATTTAAATTTTCCCACTATTATCCTACCAACTTTAGTTCTACAAAGTGTGTCGTTGTTTCAGTAGCAACAATGATATATATTTAATGCTTTTTGTTATACCACGCTGTCTTGAACGTTTAAACATAATCTGCATCACAAATGAGTTTCGCTTTGAAAGTGATTTTTTTATTTCTCGAATATCTTTCTACGTTGCTCTTGACAATTTCTTATGTTTTTGTGACACGAAATTCTAATGATATTAATTTAAGCTGATTTTAAATTTACCACTAGGACCGTGTGCTAAAGGAGCAAGAATATTGCCACCGCCTTTCTTCCCGTGGTTGTCGTAAGAGGCGACTAAGGGAAACAGCCTTGAATATTGTTATGGCAATTGATAGATTCAAGATCAATCTCTAAAAATATCGATGTAACTTCAAACTAAGACCGATAGGGTCAGCACAATATGAATGTGAATAGTGAAAGAAAATTTTCGTTCTAAAACCGTTCGTACGCAGCATAAATAGTTATTTACTTGAAAGTAAGGTATGAACGGATTGGTCACCTTTAAAAAGCCTGGAATAAACCCCGCAATTGCATAAATATAACTTCTAAGGTGAATTCACGATAAATATTGTAATATTTAAATCAGTACTTACGAACCGATAGCCGAGTTGGTAGTGACCATGCCTTCGAAGCTAAGGGATGCAAGTTCGAGTCAAATATTTGTGTGATTTATATGAATGTTTGCGCCTGAGTCATGGATGTTTGGATGCATGCATGTAAGGATATTTATATTAGTAACACGAATTACAATACTTTACACATAGTAAAAGTCTATATATCAAATGTAAGTAAACAAACCACACGAAAAACAGACGCTCAAACTGTCTTTATTTCATTTATAAATATATTTAATTTAGATTTCTACGTGAGAAGAAATCTTCGTGGAGATATTTACCTTAAATAAATATATACTTGTAAATGTAATCGAATGAATGTTGATGGAAATTGTTTTCTGAATTTATACATGCAATTCTTTATGCTAGGTTGTTTTTTTATCTTCTCGCATTTTCCCATGCTAGCAGGCAGAGGTCTAGACGACTAAACTAGCCTATCGATGTTTTTTGTATAGAATAGGAAGGCAAACAAGCAGATGGCTCAAGTGATAGTAAGTGATTACCGCTGCACATGAACACCTACAATACCAGAGGAATAGCAGATGCGTTGCCGACTTTTGAGAAAGGTATAAGGCTTTTCTGGGAGGTCCCTAAGTCGTATTGATCCCGAATAACCGCTGACGGCACCACATTCCATAAAGTGTAAGTGCGTGGCAAAAATTCCGCTAAAAACGCACTGTGGTGGAATGCCAAGCATCAAGATGGTGTTGATGGAATTTTTGACTATGCCGTAAGGTACGATGGTGAAATTCAGCGGGTGGGATTAATCCGGACGATTCCTTGGAGCACTCTCCGTACTACATCTTGTACAAAATGCAAAGAGATGCAACATCTCTTCGCAAAGCCAGGGATCTAGCCGATCAGATAGAACATGGTCGTCGACTATTCAAGCTGCTCATCGTTGGATACGGTCGAATGGAAGGAGCTAACACAGGGGTGTCCCCGCGCAGAAATGAGAACAGTACTCCTTCAAGAAAAGTGCCTATACCCTTCTCAAAGGCCGGCAACGCATCACCTATGCCTCTGGTACATGATATATATTTATATAATGAAACAATACAACTAAATTAATTTGATATTCCGCCATATCCGCATTGTCACGGGAACTCTTTTGCTCACATTCGCGGCCCCAAAAGACTCTAATATTCGTTGAGAGAGAACGCTCCGAGAACGTATCTGGACTTTGACTCCAATTTTTCACCCGCTAAGCAGGGTAATTGGTGTTTAAGTGTCGAATTTACCACGAGAAGTGAAGGACAAAACTAAGCTGTAGAAATTTAATACGAACAGTTAAAAATCTATTTCACTAACGTTTTGCTTATTCAGGCTCTTCATTACGTCAATTAATTTTCGTGGTCACGTACAGTAACAGCTGTAAACCGCAAATAAAAATGAAATTAGGTACACATAGCTCATAAAGCTTATTATTGTTACATAGCTCGGATTAGAGGAGACACGCATTATATTGCATTATGCCTTGCGTATTTAATACGTTTTTACACAACGATAAGTAAAAGCACAGAAGGATACAGACTTATATCTTTAGATATATTACGTGAGTATGGGAGAGTTTTGATAACCGTCAAGCTATCCAAGCGGATTGGCGACCGCAGTGCCAGACACCTGGCAACTTAGACTCTGCAATCATACAAAAAATAAAATTTAATGGTGCGAGCCTGGGGATCGAACTCGAGTCTCTTGACTTGAATTCCGATCATTCAAATACTCGGCTATCTTTCTTGCAATTTTTTTTACTTTTAATTTAACTTACAGAACATTCAGAAAAAAATAAATAAATCTTCTAGCAGTTCCCATTACCTGGGTAGATAGTGGTCTAGATATTTAAGTCCGTTTGACCCACCTTCCACCGAAGATATTTTCGGGACAACGTGAGAGGTGGTAAGCCCGAAGCCGTTATTATGTCCTAGCTGACGATATTATTCGTACATAAGTTTTCGAAAAACCCATTGGTACGAGCCTGCCACCTGTAGATCGAACTCGGGTCTCTCGACTCCGACCAATGCCGACCACCTTACCATTTGGCTATCGTGGCATATCTGTGAAGAGTTTCTTCAAAATCGTTGCAGTAATTTAAAAGATCAATCCAAATAATGAGATAAAACTTCACATATATTATTCACCGTTCGGATTCAACATAACATTAATAGTTTGCAAGTTAACTACAATTTGGTGATTTAAGATAAATCAGTAAACACGTTAGACGTTTTCAAGATGCATGCTGTTCCACGATACGAGAATGATGGAACTTAGCTGAGACGTAAGCAGCTTAACTAACTATGCACGGTTTGTTTTATTGCTATGAACTCAATTGTTAATCTTCTGTAATACGAACATCAGCTGTCGCTCCATATACGGATTTGAGGAAAAGATTGGAAAATTAATCTTTAAAAGACTTTTGGCTTTACTCTAATTGAATAAATGAAAACACGCATACATAGCGACAACATACTATACGTTGCTCTCAAAAGTAAGTAGTTAAAATGAGTTATGGAATTAGAAACAACGAAGGCACTACAAACATCCAAATTCCAGAAAATGTAAGAAGATGGTTGGTTTGGTTTCTTACTTCGACTCGTCCGGGAGTTCAATCATAGAACTCATTGCTGGCGACTTCATGAAAACCCGGGTTTAGGCCACTCTTCCACGGAGTTATTGGAGCGCTGTAGTGTATATTTTCAAGTTAATCGCGAGAAAAAGTCGTCTTTAACCTTCTTATAAGCCCCATCTATATCTGGAACAAAACTCGTCAAAATCGATTGTGCTGTTTAGACAGGAAAGCGTAACGAACAAACAAATTCAATTTAGCAATTAATATTAACAGTTATGTTCACAGCAACGATAGCCGAGTGGTTGGGTGGTCGGAATTTCGAGGCAAGAGTCCCGAGTTCGATCCCTAGGTGTCAGGCACGTACCAATGGGGTTTTCAAAAACTTATGTACGAATTACATCGTTAGCTTAGACATAAAGACGGCGACGGGCTCACCACCTGTCACGTTGTCCCGAAAATATATTCGGTGGAAGGTGGGTCGAAGATATTTTTTTTATTCACAGCAAAGCTGAGGTTTTTTTAATAACACAAAGCCCACTATGGCTTAAGTAAAAATTCTCAAAATATATAAATAATACATACACAGGTAGATACGAACAACATCACATACATTTTAAGTAGATAAAACACTTGTGTGTAATCTAAAAGTGGAATCTAAAGCAACGAAGGTACCGAAAACACCTAGACACAATAGAAACCACTGACAATAATAATTAAAAAAGACTCTAATTTAAAATTTTGTTGAACTTTGTTCGAATTTCAAATTCAAGACGAGAAAGTATAACAACCCGTTGAGCAGGTCAAAGTTAATTCTGCAGTTGCGGTACTTCAGTACGTAACTATAAAATTATTGTAATCCTAGAAGGCGAGTTTGTTAGCTGTATCAAGTTTATTAAACCCGACAAAGTTAAAGTTTAAAACTTACATTTACGAAGCATTAGTCGTCGAGCTCTATATTCGAGTGGTTTACACACCAGTTTTCAAGGAAGCGCTGGCTCTGAGATCTCGGATTCGATTACCGGATGGTTTAATGTAAAAAACTACTTTTCTATGTATTCGTATTCTCATTTAGTGTACGAGCCTGCCACCTTGGGATCGAACATAGGTCTCTTGACTGGCAATTCTTTGACGATCAAAAAATACCACTGCGGTATTATCAAGCCGAACGTCACGTTGTCCCGAAAATATCTTCGGTGGAAATGGAAGAAGGTGGGTCAAAGGAACTAAATTGTCTAGACTAAACCACTGTCTTCCGCTGTACTGGGAATTGCGTGAAGATATTTATTTTATTTTATTTAATTACACCGCGGGTTGATTTTATTTGTTATTCTTTGAAACCGTAATAAATTAACACTGGGCAGACTTAATGCCTTTTGGCATTCTCTTCCAGTAGTAAACGAAATAGAGAATAAATAGCTGGTGTATGTATGAGAAAAAGACTGTGTAAAATTGATAATATGCTTATAAATGAGTTGTAAACAACAGAAAGTGTAGATTTATATGATAATCGTATAAATAATTATTTTTATTAATCGAGGATCGTATTAATATTTTTTCATACGATCTATTTAAAATTAATTAAATAATTCTATCTTACATTGAAGTATAAAAATTAATAAAAAATATATATACCCCAGTATTCCTGAATATGTATACTCTAATTTTTTTATGGTCTGCGGGTCTTTCATTCGTGAGACATAGCAATAATATGTGTCATGCTCACGCATATGAATTTGCTCAGATTGTGTTTTATTTTGCTCAGATGGTGTTTTATAACCGAGGACACTAAATTCCCGTTAAAGCTGACTCTGGTAAGAATTAATTTTTACTGTACCAAAAATATTTTTTTGCTTATACGAGGAAACGTAAAATTTATACTTCAAACGAACTTAATAAATTATCGTTTTTTTTTAATATATGAATATATGCAGTATTTATGTAAATATTACACTTAAAATTATTTTGTTTTACTTCTTACTTTAGTTGTCTACAACTTTAACTATTAAATAAAAACAAAATATCTTCACGCCATTCCGAATAGACAGTGGTCTAGACGATTAAGTTCTTTCGACTCACCATCCTCTGAAGATATTTTGGGACAACGTACGCCCGTAGACGTCTTAATGTCCAAACCTACGACATAAAACATTTCTAGTTTTACGACATTTAACTATTATTTTAATAATTCGTTTATACACAGATTTATTAAATACAGCAGAATGATTTAACTTTATCTTGAAGATTTGCAGTAGCATATTAAGTTATGTTCTATTTGGTTATTATTACAGAATTCCTAGGGGCTAGTGCCCAGCTATCTTTTCTGTAAAAGTTAGGGTTTACATAGGTTCACATAAGTTCATTACAAATTTGAATGTTTAGATTCAGCACTGTAGGTATACAGACATAGTGCTGAATAGAATCAATTATTAAAAGTATTACTGTTTGTTAAGACACGATAGCCGAGTGGTTGGGTCATTCGAATTCGATTCTAGAGACCCGAGATTGATCCCCAGGAAATGTTTTCATACCAGTCAATAACTTCTTTCAAAAACAATATACAAGTTTTTTCGAAACTTTTGTACGATTTACATAAAGGCGTCAGGCTCACCACCTGTCACGTTGTCCCGAAAATATCTTCGGTGAGAGTCAGTCCTTGATAGGCAAGCGGGTTTGATTTCAATCAGATGTTTCAAAGTGAATGGAAATTGCGTTCGAAGATTCCGTTACATACTTACTTACATACCAAGCTAATTAAAGAGTGTTACAAATCACTCGTCTATAACAATTTGTGATGCTAATGTGAACACAATAGTGATGTACCACATAGTGTCATATGCCGAGAACTCATAAGAAACTCATAAACTCACAAGAAACTCGGACACTCAAAATTAATTTCACCGAAACATTCCAGCAGCCGTTGTTCGTAATAGTTTCACGGAAAGTTTCATATTCCTCAATTTTTCCTCCTCATCAGATGTATTCAACGACGCTTTTCCCGTCGGAAAACTTTTAACAAGTTTTCTTAGGTAAGATATTCTTGATGTCCGAAAATCACACCTCTCAAGAAACTTTCGAAATATAACCGATTTTAGAAATGAATGGTTTTGTTAAAGCGAATAGTCTCTGCGCTGTGGTAAAAGTATCTTTCATTTATTATTTTTATTTTATTTTATTTAATTACACCGCGGGTTGATTTTATTTGTTATTCTTTGAAACCGTAATAAATTAACACTGGGCAGACTTAATGCCTTTTGGCATTCTCTTCCAGTAGTAAACGAAATAGAGAATAAATAGCAGGTGTATGGATGAGAAAAAGACTGTGTAAAATTGATAATATGCTTATAAATGAGTTGTAAACAACAGAAAGTGTAGATTTATATGATAATCGTATAAATAATTATTTTTATTAATCGAGGATCGTAGTAATATTTTTTCATACGATCTATTTAAAATTAATTAAATAATTCTATCTTACATTGAAGTATAAAAATTTTAAAAAAATATATATACCCCAGTATTCCTGCATATGTATACTCTAATTTTTTTATGGTCTGCGGGTCTTTCATTCGTGAGACATAGCAATAATATGTGTCATGCTCAAGCATATTAATTTGCTCAGATTGTGTTTTATTTTGCTCAGATGGTATTTTATAACCGAGGACACTAAATTCCCGTTAAAGCTGACTCTGGTAAGAATTAATTTTTACTGTACCAAAAATACTTTTTTTGCTTATACGAGGAAACGTAAAATTTATACTTCAAACAAACTTAATAAATTATCGTTTTTTTAAAATATGAATATATGCAGTATTTATGTAAATATTACACTTAAAATTATTTTGTTTTACTTCTTACTTTAGTTGTCTACAACTTTAACTATTAAATAAAAACAAAATATCTTCACGCCATTCCGAATAGACAGTGGTCTAGACGATTAAGTTCTTTCGACTCACCATCCTCTGAAGATATTTTTGAGACAACGTACGCCCGTTGCCGTCTTAATGTCCAAACCTACGACATAAAACATATCTAGTTTCACGTTTATTTTAATAATTCATTTATACACAGATTTATTAAATACAGCAGAATGATTTAACTTTATCTTGAAGATTTGCAGTAGCATATTAGGTTATGTTCTATTTGGTTATTATTACAGAATTCCTAGGGGCTAGTGCCCAGCTATCTTTTCTGTAAAAATTAGGGTTTACATAGGTTCACATAAGTTCATTACAAATTTGAATGTTTAGATTCAGCACTGTAGGTATACAGACATAGTGCTGAATAGAATCAATTATTAAAAGTATTACTGTTTGTTAAGACACGATAGCCGAGTGGTTGGGTCATTCGAATTCGATTCTAGAGACCCGAGATCGATCCCCAGGAAATATTTTCATACCAGTCAATAACTTCTTTCAAAAACAATATACAAGTTTTTCGAAACTTTTGTACGATTTACATAAAGGCGTCAGGCTCACCACCTGTCACGTTGTTACAGAAATATCTTCGGTGAGAGTCAGTCCTTGATAGGCAAGCGGAGTTTGATTTCAATCAGATGTTTCAAAGTGAATGGAAATCGCGTTCGAAGATTCCGTTACATACTTACTTACATACCAAGCTAATTAAAGAGTGTTACAAATCACTCGTCTATAACAATTTGTGATGCTAATGTGAACACAATAGTGATGTACCACATAGTGTCATATACCCGAGTACTCATAAGAAACTCATAAACTCACAAGAAACTCGGACACTCAAAATTAATTTCACCGAAACATTCCAGCAGCCGTTGTTCGTAATAGTTTCACGGAAAGTTTCATATTCCTCAATTTTTCCTCCTCATCAGATGTATTCAACGACGCTTTTCCCCGTCGGAAAACTTTTAACAAGTTTTCTTAGGTAAGATATTCTTGATGTCCGAAAATCACACCTCTCAAGAAACTTTCGAAATATAACCGATTTTAGAAATGAATGGTTTTTGTTAAAGCGAAAATGTCTCTGCGCTGTGGTAAAAGTATCTTTCATTTATTATTTTTATTTTTACTTTATTTTAGCAATGAGCAATTATAAAAAAAAAATCTCCACGCAATTCTTATTACTGGCGAGATAGAGGTAAAGACAATTAAGTCACATCAATAATCGACACATCTTTCACCAAATACTTGGGATATGACAGGTGTTGAGCCTGTCGCCATTATTCAAACCAACGATATAAATCGTATACAAGTTTTGAAAAAATCCATTGATACGCGCCACTGCCCACAAATTCTCCCGCTTTAGACTAAAGTTGATTTTTTAACACGCTTAAAAAATCAACTTTACTATAATTAATAATAGTGTGAATGAAAAATAATATTTTATTTTGATTTAAGCGTAGGGTGCATGGTGGCAATAGTTATAAATATTTTGTTGGCAGATATGAGTAGAGTGATTATCATTTTGCTAATACCTTAAAAAGCACCCCACGCTTTTTTAAAAAATATATTTTTTATTTACACTTCTATTAATTTATATTTATTGAAATTTTTAACGCTATTCTTATTTCAAATTTATTAAAATTTATTTTCTATTTTTTGGTTCAGTTTTCTATAAAAAGCGTGTTTTTAGTTTTTTTTTAAATATTATTTATTTTTATTATAAAACGTAAGTATTTTCTTCCCCAACGTTTAATCCACTTTACATTTAATCAAAGTTAGTTCAGTTGTGTAGTCATGAAAGCACACAACATTTATGTTAGTTTGCAAGAAAACACTCATGGCATCAATAGATGGCACTGGTGGTATTATAAAACACGTTATGGTTTGTCTCTAAACGCAGTACTAGTCACTAACATCGAACTCGTTTCTCTTGTTACTTTGCACTATTCCGCATGCGAAAATGGTATATGTTACCTAACCCACATGCACTAGTCTCAAACTAGGTAATTTTTGTTAACCGGTACGCCACAATTCATGCGTGGTTATTCGGTTTATCAGAATAATCATAAAAGTACAGTAAACTTCAATTAAAGTATTACTACTATATACAATACTAGGTAATTTTTAGAACCGTTTCGACATGTGTAAGCATGGATGAAGGGTTAGATTAAGTCAATAACTGTTAAATCTATTTAAAAAGAACAATAATCTTCCCTATAGATCACTTCATTTTTCATGTCATCAGGGTATAATTATAAGTTGTTTGAAATACTTAGTAAATGGCTTACCAAGTAAGAAAACGCACCGGTTTTCATGATGTCATCAAGTTAGAGTTCCCGGGTTCGATTCCCTGTCGGGTCAATGCAGTAAATCCTTTTACTACCACAATTTCTCAGGTCTGGATGTTTGTGGTTACCTTCATTGTTTCTGATTCCATACAACAAGTGCTTAGCACTTTGGGGTCAGATTAATGTATGTGATGTTATTTATTTATGACTGTATTTTCATACATGGCGGTTAATCACAATAGCATATCTGAGAAAATATTTTTTAATGATTATTGCAGTTGTCCTATTATTAATAGCACGCCGTGAAGCGATTTAGGTAAGCAGTAAATGTTTATTGAGAGACCATACCAAATAGGACTACCAAAAAAATTCCACTGTCGCACGTCCAGCGTCCATTTTATTTTTATAGTCCATTCTATACTAGTCCATGGTATACTCTTTTTTGGATATTATTTTAACAAAGGAAATTCAAAAGTTGAAGATTCTTCCTATTATCTGCATTGTCTTAAACCAGACCAGTTCATTTATTTTATAATTATATTTTAGAGGTAACCATAAGTTATTCAAAATATGTGTAAGTTAAAACTTAAGTTCAATCCAATCCTTGATAAGTTTAGCGTTTCTCTCTTATCGAAGTTACAATGGCCGAGTGATTGGGAAATCGGAATTCGACTCGGAAGACCCGAGTTTGTTACTATTCTTATTTACTTACGTTACTTATACTTACTTGAAACTAAGAAAGACTAACTGTTAAATATGATTAAAAAAAAATAACAAAAAGATGGAATCTACGAAATTTTTTTCACCAATTTCTTCTCCGATACAGGAACATTGATTTTATTTTTATGGACTGGGACAACATCATATACATATTTCTTGTGTCCAGTAGTAGATATATTTTCAGCGCCATCTATTTATATTGCGCAGAATTACTATCGATCTCGAGCGCTTTAAGCGATCAATATTATAACTACAGTGCGATGTTGTAGTTGTCGTCTTTCACCGTATATATATTCGTCGCGACGCTAGATGGCGCTAATTCCCAATGCCACTGCTCCATTATAATCCACTGCGAGAAATACCAAAACCTGTAAAATATGTTGGTGATATGATGATAGTAGCTAGTAACCCTGCCTTCGAAACTAAGGGTTGCGGTTTCGAATCCCGCTAGCCAAACCTATATATGAATATTCATGTAGGTAAACATATTACTAAGTATATTTTACCGTCAGCTTGGACACTAAGATGGCGATAGACTCACCACCTGTCACGTCATCTCAAATAATTCTCGGTGAAAATTAGGTCAAATGACGGCATGGTCTAAATGTCTGTCTAGAGAAGTGCGTAGAGAAATTGCGTGAAGATAAAAAACATAAAGGATACAAAAATTTGTAAATTGTCTCTAAGAACTAAAAGGCGTTTTAAAATAAATGCCTTTGTAAAAGACCATTATATTTATATTACCCTACTTCTCATGCAACTTTGAGGAGCTTTCGACTATGACTTTCCTATTTTATTCATTTCCCTTTGTCTATAACGCACCATAGAGCACATCCACAAAGAAAATTGTGTATAACAAGTTTTGCAATGCAAAAAGATTTTCATAAAACAATGACAATATATAATTGTTTTATATCCTACACATAGCTTGTTTTACTATAAACTAACTGCCCCCCGCGGCTTTGCCTGCAGTTTAACACTTAACGCGGAACCCAAATTATGTTTCTAAAATAAAAGTAGCCTATGTTACTGCTTATAACATTAGCTATATGTTAGTGAAAGTCCTGTTAAAATCTGTCCAGCCATTTCAGAGATTAGCCTGATCAAATAGACAGATAGACAGACAGACAGACAAAAATTCTTTTTTTTATTTTGGTGTATGTACCGTACCGTATATATATCCATACGCATGTAGTGAAAAACGGTTATTTCAATATTACAAACACTCCAATTTTATTTATATATAGAGATAAAGAATTAGTTAACGGCAATTGCCTAATGGTACCGATGCTGACTGAAAAACATAACGTCGCAAGTTGGGATCCGCCATTCGACTATTGTCGTGAACCACTCCAAACACAAGCATTGCAGCTTAGTTGGAGTGGTTAACAGGAATACTAGTAATGTTATTTGGCATTGCTAGTATTAGTTTTTAATCCTAAAACAGATCATGGAAAGGGCTCAAGCGATTGATTAAAAGATAAATAATATCTTCACGCCATTCCCAATACATGGGAAGTCGGACGTCTAGTATAGACAATTAAGTCCCTTCGACCAAACTTCCACCGAAGATATTTTCGGGACAACGTGACTGGTGGTGAGCTCGTCGCCGTCTTTATGTCCATGCCAAAAATATAATTCGTACAAAAGTTTTTTAAAAAGTCATTGGTAGGAGCCTGGGGGTCGAACTCGGGTCTCGTGACTCCAAATTCCAACCACCCAACCACTCGGCTATCGTGACTTCGATTGATGAAAACTCAATATTTCCACGCTGAATCCACCCTATTGTATCTATCTTTACAGCTGCAGCAAAATTATGAACCAGATAAATTTCCATTCACAATAAAACTCTTCTCCCTCAGTTCATTCACTGCTATCAGACGGTCTTTGTTAGTGAGAAGAACTCATTCTTTTGGCAGACTGTAAATGCGTTCCATTGTTCATCCATTCATTCTTTAGTCGATATTCAAAAAATATCTTTTACATAGCATGAATGATTAAAATACAATATGCGACAGTTTATCTCCAGTAAAAAATTAAACATATTACTTTTCAATATATACTTTATTTTATAATTATAATTACACACAGAGATAACAATGGGTAGGGCAAATGACTTTTGGAATTCTCTACCAGACAATACAGCGGCTCGAGAAACATTGTAAATCGAATAGGTGCATAAATAAATCCTCCTTATTGAAAGTCGATAATATATCAGCGAACTAACAGACAACAATAATGCTATTGTTAATATATTAAAACTAATAAAACATCACGTTGAAACTAGCGTATCGAAGAATGACTTAAATTATAAACTAGTAGCGTTTTATAACTAAAGTGTAGTATATAATGAAATAAATAAATTTATTTACGCCATTCATAATACAGGGGTAGACAGAGGTCGAGACGATTAAATCCTGTTTGTTTCCCCATAAAAATGTTAACCATAAATAAAAGGGTACCTACCTATGGAGTTTCTTTCGCCCGTTTCTCCTCTGTTAGAGGAACCTCATGATGACCTTTTTTTAACTACCACCGATGAATCTGTGGTAGTTAAAAAAAGACTATTGATAAATAAAAGAATATTCTTATTTACATTAATAATTGATTTAAATATATATATATATATATAGATATATATAGATATATATATATATATATATATATATATATATATATATATATATATATATATATATATATATATATATATATATATATATATATATATATATATATATATATATATATATATATATATATATATATATATATATATATATATATATATATATATATATATATATATATATATATATATATATATATATATATATATATATATATATATATATATATATATATATATATATATATATATATATATATATATTTTCCCAATACAGGGGTAGACAGAGGTCAAGTCTAGACAATTAAGTCCCTTTGACCCACCTTCCACCGAAGATATTTTCGGGACAACGTGACAGGTGGTGAGCCCGTCGCCGCCTTTATGTCCAAGCCAACGATGAAATTCGTACATAAGTTTTTGAAAAACTCATTGGTACTGCCACCTGGGGATCGAACTCGGGTCTCTCGACTCGAAATTCCGACCACCCAACAACTCGGCTATCGTGAATAATTGATTTGATTTTATCTATATTGTCTTGGATGTTGGAGCTTGTAATACCCCCGTATTTCCAGATTCCGTAACACAAGTGGTTTAGCTATTTACTTTGCGATCAGAGCAATGTTTATTTACAGTTACATTATTATCTTATAATTTAGACCAAGTTCTTATGTCGGATAAAGCAGAGTAGTTGGTTTGAATCCTGAAGTCAATTTTATACTTATTGTCCCATAAGAATGGACCAATGCTCGATGAGATATTGAAAATCTTCATAATGCCGCCATTGATGTTGAATAAGACTTATCGCATGATCTAAACCGGATTTTATTTCTCTAGAAAATTTCTTTTTAAAAGAAACACCCAATATTTTTCAAATGGCTGGAATTTTAATAATAATAAATTTTACCTACTTAATGACCAGTTAAAGAGCACTGTGTTTGTGTTTGGCATTCCTCCACAGTGCGTTTTTCGCGGAATATTCTGCCACGCACTTGCACTTTATGGAATGTGCTGCCGTCAGCGGTTTTTTCGGATCGATACGACTTAGGGACCTTCAAGAAAACCGCCTATAACTTTCTCAGAGGCCGGCAACGCTTCTGCTATTCCCCTGGTATTGCATGTGTTCATGGGCAGCGGTAATCACGTACCATCACGTATGCTACCTGCTCGTTGGCCCCCTATTCTTTAAAAAAAACTGGAAGATATATAAGTCTCCAGTACGAACTGCTTGCCAATACTGACTACGCGTGGCAAGCGGATTGCGGTCGCAGCTTCAAACTCATCGCATCTTAGACGCCTCAAATTCAGAGGTCTCAAATTTTGGTCTGGTATAAAAGAAAAAGGGAGGTGGCAACAAAATGGCACGATAGCCGGAAGGAAAGACGTAAGACGAAAGGTTTCGCATTAAATTTTTTTTTTCGAGGGTAGGTGCGAAACCAACAACAGCTGTTTTGGAGCTCTCGTAATTTAATTAATGTTTTAAATAAATCTTAACAGTTTTTCAAAATAATTTATTTTTGCTATAATAAGTAATAGTATCTGGATATTTTGTTATAATATCACATGTATATAAGAAAGTTATAAGCACTTACATAGTACACCCTCCCTCCATAAACTTTCATAGCACTACATTTTTGTATATAACATAAAAATGGCAAATATTTCTGATGTGGAAAATATACAGAAAGAACTGGAAGGAAGTTTATTTCTAAAAATAGCGGAATTCGAAAGACGTTTGAATGCAGCATCCACTCCACCAAACACAACACTTGTACAGTTACGTGAAGAGTTCTGCGTTTTCAAGGATCTGGTAACTTCAATGCTTAGTCTTCTACGTCAGCAAATATTAGACTGTTCGAAAAATATTGATGAGATCAACATGAGGCATCGACGGAAAGCACTCCTTTTCATGGAATCCCTGAATCTCAGAGTTAAATACACAGAATGAGGTACTCCAACTGATTCGTGGTAAGATGGGTCTTCCACATATCGCCGACTCTTCTCTCAAACAGTGCCATAGACTTGGTGCGAGACAGAGCGATAAAGTTAGGCCTGTTCTTGCCTATTTTCATGAACATCACAATAAAGCAGAGGTTTGGAAGGCAAAATCCAAGTTGAAAGGATCCACTGTCTCAATCTGTGAATTTTTGACGAAAACACGACAAGCAGTTCACAAAAATGCCCGTAAGTATTTTGGGGTTAAAAATGTTTGGAGTCATAATGGGATTATTCATATTAAACTTCCGAAAAGAAGTTAAAGTCTTCGAAAGAAGATCTCCTCTGAAGATGAGTTGGAAGCTCTGAAGGTCAAGTTTGCTTCTGCACCGTCGTCTAACAGGGCTGGAAATAGTCCTCGTCATGAAGAAAGTGTTTCAGTGAGCAAGAAGGTCTCTCATTCGCAGCAAAGCCCATCCAATTCTACTTGTCAGCAAGAAATAGCGCGAACTAATAAATAAAAATAAAATAAAATCAGAAGCAGAGTGATGACATCAAAAGAGCAAGGCGTTTCGCTTCCAAGCGATAGTCTCTTCACTCCTTTAATAACCAAGGTGAAGTAATTAGAACATAATATTGACATTCTTTGTGTTTTAACATATGCACTTTATTTTTTTATTCAGTTTTGTTGTAGACTTTCACACTTTTGAATACTTGGTCTTATAACTTTATTGATTTGTTTTAGGCCATTACTGTATTTTATTTGTTATATTTATCAAAATCTAATTATAACATCAATGTCAGTTTACTAAAGTAAATGACAGTAACAATGTCAAAATCACAATGTCAATGCCAGGTTATACGTGTATTACTCTATGGTCACAGATAATAACAGTGGCAGATTTTCTTTACTTCATTGAGACGACTATATACACTGCGTAGTACTTAACCTCGCGGTATTAAATTCGCTTTCTATTATTTTGGATATTTTTCAACAGTGTTTCGTTATTATGTTTAGTTAATTGATGCTTCCTGTATATTTTGAACATATATTTGTAGTTCTGTTTCGACATTGTTTTCGTTTTTGTTTTCTTTATTTTTTATTATTATTTTTATTTTTTATTATTTTCTACATGTTCATAATTGTGTAGTGTTTATTTTTTTTTCAGTTTGGTTTATTTTAATGTAAACAGTCAACTTGAGGGTTGGTGTATTATGATTGTTTGCTATCCTTCTATATCATTTTGCATGTTTGTAGTTTACTCTTAGTTTTACATATATTCTTTTAAAGTATTTGTATTTTTATTTTACATTAATATTCATATTTTTATTTTTTATTATTATTTTTATTTTTTATTTTACATAATTACATTAATATATATCTTATTCCATTATGACTGATGATGATTCCTTTTATTCCTATGACTCAGACTTGTCTTTTGTTTCTTGCGATGACCAGTTAAATGACAACGTTTCTTCTTTAAATGGTCTTTTAAATAATGTGTTCCTTCAGCCAGTAAACTGTTGAATATTTGTCACATAAATGCACAGAGTATACCAAGTCATTATGCAGAACTCGAAACTTCATTTGCTTATACAAACTTACACGCTATTTTAATTTCTGAGAGTTGGTTGAAGCCGTGTTTACAGTCAACCATGTATCCAATACCTGGTTTCGTACTTATAAGAAATGATCGTACAAATAAAGGTGGTGGTGGAGTTGCTATTTATCTTCATAGCTCTTTACCATATAAAATATTATCAACGTCTCCATCTCCATACTCTGCCTCCGATGAACACTTGTTGTGGAACTTGATGTCAAGGGCACAAGGATAGCTCTCGGAGTAGTGTATTGTCCTCCTTCTACTGATTACTTCGCCAATTTGGAAATGGCTCTCGAAAACATAGGTTCTAAGTATACACACTGCATAATCATGGGGGATTTCAACACTGATATTCTGAATAATTCTTCTCATACACAAAAACTTCACTCGATCTTAGAGTCCGTCAATCTTGGAATTTTACCTTTAAGGGCTACTCATCATAATTTCGACACTGAAGACTCTCTTTTAGATCTCATTATTACTAGTTCTTCTGATCATGTGGTTGCACATGGTCAGCTTCCTGCCCCAGGATTCTCCCGACATGACCTTATTTATGCTTCGTATAAGCTTAGACCGCCTAAACGTGGTACTTCATTTTTACACTTCCGTAACTTTACTAAGATAAACTTGGATAATTTGCACAGTGATGCGTCTCAAATTAATTTTGCCTCGCTGGCGGCTGCTTCCACGGTCGATGAAAAGGTACATGCCTAAATAGCACGATAATTAGTCTGTATGATGCCCATGCCCCAGTCCATAAGGTCAGAGTTAAACGTTTGCCAGCTCCCTGGATGACTGACGATGTGCGGAGGGCAATGGACAGGCGAAACCGAACTTTCTTGCGATTCAAGAGGTCTCGTATTGAAGAAAACTGTTTGTCTTTTAAAATGGCTAGGAACAGGTGTAACCAGATGGTACGAACTGCTAAACGCCGTTACTTCCTAAACAATATAACTAACTCTTCACCAGCTGATGTATGGAAATTTCTCAATTCGATGGGTGTAGGTATATCACCTATCATGGAGTATGGTCCTTCTCTTTCCCACGATGATTTGAATCTATACTTTACTGCTACTACTGCAATGGACCCTACCATCCGGGCACAAACCATAGCATACATTGCTTTAATGCAGTCTCCACACATCCCTGTCTTTAATTTCTCTCCCGTGAATCAGGATGAGGTACGTAAGGCAGTACTGGCAATTAAATTCAGGGCCGTGGGATGCGATGAGGTTAGTAGGGTTATGATAGCCAACATCCTTGAATTTATACTTCCTGCTATCACTCACATTATTAATTTCTCCTAGACTCTGGACTATATTCCTCTCTTTGGAGAAAGGCTTTCGTGCGACCTCTCCCCAAAGTACCTAATCCTACACTTCCTCATCATTTCCGTCCTATTTCAATATTGCCATTTCTCTCTAAAATTTTGGAAGCCTGTGTACATAAGCAAATTTCCAAATTTGTATATGAACATAACCTACTGAGTAACTTTCAGTCTGGGTTTCGTCCTGGCCACAGCACCACAACTGCACTACTTAAAATCAATGATGATATTCGTGAGGGTATGGAGAAGAAGAAAGTTACAGTTATGGTGCTTGTAGACTTTTCGAATGCTTTTAACACAGTCGACCATGATATCCTTCTTGCAATTTTTTCTAACTTTAAATTCGCTTCCACGGTATTGGAGTGGTTATCTTCTTATCTTCGCGGACGTCAGCAATCGGTCTATATGGGACAAAAGACCTCTCAATGGGCGGGACTAGGTTGTGGCGTTCCGCAAGGCGGTATACTTTCTCCCATTATCTTCTCAATGTTTATAAATTTTATCACTTCTAATATTAATTCTTCGTACCGTCTGTATGCAGACGACCTGCAGATTTATGTACAGTCTGATATTGAAGAACTCCAAGATGCAATTAATAAATTAAATGACTGTCTGAAAGCAGTATCAGACTGGTCCTTACGCTTTGGAGTATCTGTGAATGCAACAAAATGCCAATCTTTGCTGGTTGGTAGTACTAAAATGCTAGCTAAAGTCGATGTTGAAACCTACCCTTTATACGTTATAACGATGCAGTGATTCCATTTTCGGGCTCTGTTAAAAATCTTGGGCTACATATCGATAACACCTTGAACTGGGAAAACACATAACTGAAGTTAGCCGTAAAGTAACGGCTACGCTACGAGTGCTCTATCGCCTCAAAATCTTCTTCCATGGGAAACTAAGCCTATGCTTGTCCAGACGCTCATTTTACCAATCATTGATTATGCAGATGTGTGCTACTGTGATTTGAACAAAGATCTTCTAAACAAGCTAGAGCGCCTTGTTAATAATTGTATAAGATATATTTTCAACCTTCGTAAGTATGACCATATTTCACAATACCGTTCTCGTCTTAAATGGCTTACTATACAACAAAGGCGAAACTCTAGAATTCTGCTTGTTCTTTTCTCAATCATAAATGATACTACTTACCCTTCGTATCTTAAGGATAAATTTCAGTTTCAATGCTCAATTCATGATCGGTGCCTGCGGTCTTCATCTAATTACAAGATGAGTATCCCGCAACACTTTACCAATTTTGTTGGTCACTCCTTTACCATTCAGGCTACACTGCTCTGGAACTCTTTGCCCGAAGACATCAGAAAAGTTACCAATAAGTCGATATTTAAAAGACTTGTACGTGAACACATTTTAACTGTCAGTTAGAATTAGTGATTGGTCATTACAGTCATAATAATGTTTTTAAGTTTTATATATATGTATGTATATATGTATATATATATATATATATATATGTGTGTATGTATATATATATGTATATATGTGTGTATGTATGTATATGTATATATATTATATTTATTATTTGTATTAGTATTTTATATTGCATCTTTATTTTCGTTAGGTCCTATATTGATTTTCTTTTTCTGTAACCCAGTTTAAAGCACCTTAACAATATTTCTCCACGCCTCGGGTTGACTGGCAGAGAATGCCTACTGGCATTAAGTCCGCCCTTTGTATAACTTTCTTTGTGAGGTTTGCAATAAAGTGTAAATAAATAAATAAAATAAAATAAATAAATTTTTACATTCGAAACCTTAATTTTTCAACAAATAAATTTTATAGGAAAAGGGAGGCAAACGAGCAGGTGGCTCACGTGATGGTAAGTGATTACCGCCGCCCATGAACACCCGCAATACCAGAGGCTTAGCAGATGCGTTGCCTCCCTCCCCCATAATTGGGGGAGGAGGGTGTGTGGGACTTCGGTTACCTGCACTCACCAGACGAAACGCAGAAGTTTGTTAGACTTCTACTTTACGCCGGTATTCTGTGAGGTCGTGGTACTTCCCCGGTCGAGACGGCCCATTCATGTTGTCAACAACAAAGTTGATGCGTGGCTCTACCACTGTGAAATTTATCGTTGCCTTGGACATTTAGATGGCGACGGGCTCACCACCTGTCACGTTGTCCCGAAAATGTCTTCGGTTGGAGGTATATGTGTACCCTTTTGTTGAGAATTGCGTGAAGGTATTCATTTATTATATTTTAAAGAGTAACAAACAAAGTCAATTTTGTATTGAAGTTATTAATTAGGGTTAATAGGCTCACCACCAAATGATGTTTTCTCAAATGACTTTCGGTGAAACGTGTGTCTATAGGACTAAACTGTTTAGACTTTTACCCAACAATCCAGAACTGTCTACCCCTGTTTTGGGACTATACGTAAAGATTTTAGGCAAAGAAGTTAGGCATTCATGAACCCTTTTAAAAATTCATAAGTCACGAAAACGACTCGCTTCTATTTAGTCTATAATACGTTTACTTTAAAAATTAAACGCACGTATTAAAACAGAAGCCCGTTTTAACATGCTTAATTTTATTAGCGCCGCTTTAAAATGTAAAACTCGACGAAGCAGTTAACTCAACACCCCCCTTTCGTGAGGATGTTGTAAAGGGTACGCGAAAGAGCTGAAATTATCATTGAGTCGTAAACTTTCGCTAATTCTGAATAAGTGAGATACTTTAAAGTTTATATATTTATTACAAAATAAAATAAATAAATAAATAAAATAAATAAATTTTTACATTCGAAACCTTAATTTTTCAACAAATAAATTTTATAGGAAAAGGGAGGCAAACGAGCAGGTGGCTCACGTGATGGTAAGTGATTACCGCCGCCCATGAACACCCGCAATACCAGAGGCTTAGCAGATGCGTTGCCTCCCTCCCCCATAATTGGGGGAGGAGGGTGTGTGGGACTTCGGTTACCTGCACTCACCAGACGAAACGCAGAAGTTTGTTAGACTTCTACTTTACGCCGGTATTCTGTGAGGTCGTGGTACTTCCCCGGTCGAGACGGCCCATTCATGTTGTCAACAACAAAAGTTGATGCGTGGCTCTACCACTGTGAAATTTATCGTTGCCTTGGACATTTAGATGGCGACGGGCTCACCACCTGTCACGTTGTCCCGAAAATGTCTTCGGTTGGAGGTATATGTGTACCCTTTTGTTGAGAATTGCGTGAAGGTATTCATTTATTATATTTTAAAGAGTAACAAACAAAGTCAATTTTGTATTGAAGTTATTAATTAGGGTTAATAGGCTCACCACCAAATGATGTTTTCTCAAATGACTTTCGGTGAAACGTGTGTCTATAGGACTAAACTGTTTAGACTTTTACCCAACAATCCAGAACTGTCTACCCCTGTTTTGGGACTATACGTAAAGATTTTAGGCAAAGAAGTTAGGCATTCATGAACCCTTTTAAAAATTCATAAGTCACGAAAACGACTCGCTTCTATTTAGTCTATAATACGTTTACTTTAAAAATTAAACGCACGTATTAAAACAGAAGCCCGTTTTAACATGCTTAATTTTATTAGCGCCGCTTTAAAATGTAAAACTCGACGAAGCAGTTAACTCAACACCCCCCTTTCGTGAGGATGTTGTAAAGGGTACGCGAAAGAGCTGAAATTATCATTGAGTCGTAAACTTTCGCTAATTCTGAATAAGTGAGATACTTTAAAGTTTATATATTTATTACAAAATAAAATAAATAAATACCTTCATTTAAATTCCCCTGTATATTTCTAATATAGGGTCAGAGAGAGGTCTAGACGATTACGTCCTTTCCACCCACTTTCAACCGAAGATATTTTTTGGGACAACCCGTCACCGTCTTCACGTCCAAGTCGTATCTCGGAAGGCTTACCTCGACACCTGTAATATTAACTTATCAAAGATGAAAGTATAATAAAAAATATCTTCACACTATTCCCAATACTGGGGTAAACATAGGTCTACGCCAGTATTGAGAGTTAAAAAAGTATAATATAATTATATAGTTAGCTAGAACATCTTAAAAAATGTCTTCGGTGAAAGGAAATAATTGTCAGGACCTCTACCTACTCCAGTATTGCGAATAGCGTAAAGCTCCTAATGCGAAAAATGTATAATATAATATCCTATGAGACGTGTCAAGGGTATGAAGCTTTATAAAATTTGATGAAAATTTTTAGTATCTTATTACTTTGGTCGTCATAATCCAGTAAATATATTAAAAAAATATCTAAAAAGTGCTGTTTAGTCGTGAAAGTGCATATCATACACAATACGCATTCATATACATACAGAATAACACTCCAATATATAAATATTAGTTTGGTAGTTTTTCACGTTCTATCAACAGATGGCGCTGGTAGTATTGTAAATCGCGGTATGGTTTGTCTAAATAAATGGAACATGATATTATGTACCGAGGGCTATTAATTCGCAACCTTCCGCATGTAAAAATGGTATATGTTACCTAACCCACGTGCACTAGTCTCAAACTAGGTAATTTTTGTTAGCCGGTACGCCACCAATCAATGCGTGGTTTCCGGATAATTAGAATAAATTTCTAAATATATGGAAACCATAGTAAATTAACAGTAAGCTTCTATTCTAAAACTAAACATCAGTATGTATGTATGAGATTAAATCCCATCGTATTTACCCTTTTAGTAATTTTAAAGTAAAATATTAGTATGGCAATTGTATTGATTTTTAGAGCTTCTTTATGCTGATGTTTTATGTGATTAAATTAAAGAGAGAAAAGTCAAAATTTCCGTGGCGCCACGGATCGGCGAAGGTCGCGGATTCGAATCCCGCCCGTGTCAGTTGAAATTTTGACTTTTTTCTCTTTAATTTAATCAGTAAAATATAAGTTATGCTGAACTTTTTGTTATTAAATTAAAGAGAAAAAAATTTACCTCGATTCAGCTAAGGCCGTTGGTTCGAAACCCGCCCATGTCGGTTGAGATGTCTTTATTCTCTTTAATTTATTATTTTTTGTTTAAAAACCAAAAACTAAAGTTAGTTTTTAACATTACTGAACTTATTACTTATGTATTTTAATAATAACATTTTTAATAAGCACTGCTTACTGGCTGTGCCCGAAGTCGGCGCTGCGTGTTGATAAATTTTTATTATTTGACTAGCTGAATGATTACGGTCTCTACCGCGGAAAATATGCTATCTTTGTAGCTGACCCTATTTTTTAATATAGCAAACGTTGTTTTGCCATATAAAAATAGGGGTTGATCGAAGAAGGGTAAAAGTTTAGGGTTGTACGTATTTTTGAATGCTCTATCATAAATAAAATATAAAAACAAACATTTTATCTGAATAATAAAAAAAAAGTAAAATAAAGGCTGGACCACCGTTATGTTTACCGTTTCTCAAACTTTCTGGATATGCACACAAAATTTCAAAAAATTGCTCGATCTATTTCAGAGGAGTTTGGCATTATAATGCCAAACTCCTCTGAAATAGATCAGTGTTACATACGAGTTACATACGAGTCGCGGTGTATACACCGCGACTCGTATGTAACTTTATATATTACATTATATTCAGATAAGGTAAGCGGTTACATCAGAACCTGTTTCAATCAAATCATATGTTATAAGTCACGATAGCCGAGTGGTTGCGTGGTCGGAATTCGAGTCGAGAGACCCGAGTTTGATCCCCAGTTAGCAGGCTCGTACCAATGGGGTTTTCCGAAAACTAATGTAAAAACGAATTTTTACAAATTATATCGTTGGCTAGGACATTAAGAGGCTCTAAACCTGTCACGTTGTCCCAAAAATATCTTCGGTGGTAGGAGGGTCGAAACTACTTAATTCTTTAGACCTCTGTCTACCCCTGTATTGGGAATGGCGTGAAGATATTGTTTATTTTATTTTTATTTTTGGTTCGGCTAGTTCTAAAGTCGTTGAGCACCAAAACTTTCGCAACTGAAATATGAGATAAATTTAGTACTTTGAACTACTTACTTTGGGATCAGAACAATATATGTGATGTTGTCCCTATCTATGAACGTATTACATACAATAAGACTACACATATACATCAGTCTCAATAAGACTACTGTATTAAGCTGACGGTGGTCTGATTACCATATACGCATCTTAGCGTCCCATCAAATCATTCGCTCTAACACTCTAGGAAGGGTGAGATGTCTCATGAATTCATTATCATTATTTATATTAATTGTTTTTTTACCTATTGTTTGTTTATAAAATTCATTCTATTTGTGATGTACTTTTATGGAAAGTTTTGTATATGGCGTATGTTACAGATGTAGATCGAATACCAAATAAAACACTTGAGAAAAAGAAATACTTCATATTTAAGCAGCGTTACGACGTATAGTTCTAACAAAATGATAATGACCCTACTACAAACATTTGGCACTGTTTTATACAACTTATTTTGACACTAATAAATCGAAATAGTCATAATAACAACTGATATAATTCTATCATTGATTTATAACCATTAATTTTACAATATCCTTATTTACATATAAATTATACTTATTTACCTAAACTACATGATATTCTTATAACTGATTCGATATTACTATGTACGTTGAATGTTAATGAATAAACATAGTGTTGACAATAGCATTTAACACGTATTTGTACAATTAAGGTTTCTTTCTTTCTTTCTTATGTATCACAAGTCGCAGCGCGCATTACTGTGTTATTCAGTTGCGATCTACTACCAAACAGTAATTGTATTATACATGGTGGGCCATGAATTAGTTAACATTTGAAGAAATCGTATAAAAAAACCATTTTTTAGAAATCGTTTATTTACGAGAAAGCTAATTAGTTGTAATTTATTTTTTAAAAATTATTTCGTCTAAATGACCACCGTTTCGGTTTTTGCACTCATCTAAGCGAGTCCTGAAGTTTTCGAATACTCTTCTGCAAAGAGACCGCGAGCTCGCCGACATGTCTTCGACGATTTTTTGATTAATTTGACGCAGTGTATTCGGTTTATCAATGAAGACACGACTCTTTAAATAACCCCATAAAAAGAAGTCTGCTGGGGATAGATCTGGACTTCTGGGTGGCCATGGGATGTCACCCCGTCTGGATATCAGCTTTTCCGGAAACATGTCTTTGACCACCGGCAAGGACTCGTTCGATGTGTGACACGTGGCTCCATCTTGTTGAAACCATGTGTTACGATTATAGCCAGCAAATTCCAGTAGCATCGGTGCTAAGAACTCCCGTAACATTTTCACATACTCGGCAGAATTAACAGTAACTAAACGGCCTCGAGAATATTCAAAAAAGTAAGGTCCGATGATTCCTTTTGCTGAAATTGCAGCCCATACAGTTACCTTAGGAGAGTGAAGTGGCCTCTCATGTTTAGCTTTAGGATTTTCGCTGCTCCAATACCTGCAATTCTGTTTGTTACATGTCCATTTAGGTGGAAATGGGCTTCGTCAGAAAATAAGATGTGAAAATTACTGAAACGAGTTAACATTGTTTCGGCTACGCATATGACTTACGCAAATTTAAATCATTAGGGTTTAGTTCTTGCACTAGCTGGATTTTATATGGATGTAATTTCAAATCTAATTTCAAAATACGGCGTAATGATGTGCGGGATAATCCTAATTCAGCCGAACGTTTGCGTGTCGATAAATCTGGATTGCGTCGAACAGAAGCGGAAATTTGCTGCACTTTCTCTTCGCTCCGAGAAGTCCGTGGGCCGCCGGTTTGTTTCACATTTAGTGAAGATCCCGTCTCTTCAAACTTCTTCACCCATTTCTTTATTAAAGGAGCACTTGGACACTGACTTAAGTCGCATACACCATATTCAACGCGAAATAAGCGTCTCACAGTAATGAGCGAAAAGTCGTTTAAATAAAACTGTTTCACGCAGTAAGCGCGTTGCGGCCCCGTGAAGCGATCCATTGCGACTAAATTTCCAAGAAGCGAGCTAGCGCCCCCGCTAGCGCCCCCGCCCACGCCCCGCGCGGCAATAGTTTGCGCGGTAAGTTACATTTAAATGTTAACGAATTCTTGGCCCACCCTGTATATGATATCGTACTCATGTTCTCTGCTGCTGCACTGAAAATCAGTGTTGCGTCAACCCGCATTTATGCTGAGCGCAGACCCTATTGCTGCTTTCCTGGAATGCCTGTATTTTTTTCTTTTTTTTTTTATTAATTATTTGATGTTTTTAGTTAATCCACTTTTATTTTATTGTGTCAGGTTTTTATATTTGACTGTGTGTTGTTTTTGTACATTTATGATTTAAATACTTTTTTTGGTCCGGAAACATAAGCAACAAATAAAGTTTATTTCTTTCTTTCTTCTTGCTCTCCTGTTGGAGGGTTTATCGCATACTCGACAAGCGGATTGGCGTTTGTAGTACCAGACACCATGCACCTTAGACACTGCTGCTTGTCACCGGTCTTATTATTTTGGTGTGGAATTGCGAGGTGGTTATCCCGTCGTCTAACGGTAGCCATTGTTACTGTCCAAGTTTTTCTTTAGTCGTAGGTTTGTCATACTCTTAGGCTTCTTCAGACAAATATAAGAAGAACAAACAACTAGTAGTGTTTGGTAGTGGACCAGTATGGTGACACGTGTATTTCATTTATATATTAAGAATTTTTAAATCGTCAGAAGCACAGACATTAACTTCCTTTCGACTCGGCCTATTTGGGACAATGTGACAGTGAGCTTGTCACGAAATTTTATTGCTTCAACTAAAAATAATGTTTCTGGGGCGGACTAAATGCCTATTTGCATTCTCTGCCAGTCAGTCAGTTCAGTCAATTAGTAACACTTACTTGCATATGTAAAGATGTTTCGTCAAAAGTCATCATCAGTCGACCTCCGTGGACGAGTACCTACGTGTGCGATACACACCGATTTCCATGATGTAGCCAGTCCGTTTTCGATTCCCGGTCGGGTCAATAAAGAAAAACACTTTTTTCATTTTCTCAGCTCTGGGTGTTTATGGTAACTTCGTTGTTTCTGATTCCAAAACACAGACACATAAGCTACTTACTTTGTGATCTGAGCAATGTGTATGATGTTATCCCAATGTATGTAAGTGTATTATTTATTATTATTACTTCAACAGTTGAAAATTGTATAAAGAAAACTCCATCAATTATCAATTAAATAATGTGTTATCAAAGCGACATGAAAACCTATCGCAGTCATTTAGTCAATATTCAATAAGAAGAAATTGGTGTCTGTTAATGAACAGAATATTGTTGAAAAAGTTATCTTAAAAAAATTATTTGAAAGGGACGAAGAAAGAACGAAGTGCGAAATTTGGGTAAATCAGGAATGTCTAGAACAGGTGAATGAAATTGTATACTTGGGGAGTGCGTTTAGCCGGGATGGAAGATGTGATTTAGATGTGGACAGGCGTGTCGCTGCCGGGAACATAGTCTATGGTGCACAGACTGCGTTAATCAAAAGGCAAGGCGTTGTGAAAAGTGCACGCCTTGCAATACATAACGCAGTGTTGGTACCGACTTTGTTATATCGCAGCGAAACCTGGGTATGCCAGAAGAAGCATAAAAGCAGGTTGAATGCAGTGGAGATGCGATCTCTTCGTAAAATGTGCGGCCTTACCATGGCCGACCGAAAGCGAAACGAAGAGATTCGCAATATGGCAGGTTTGAAAGATGACCTTGTCTCAAAAATGGATAAGGGCGTGCTTCGATGGTTTGGGCACGTTGAGCGAATGAGTGAAGACCGAATGGTGAAGTAAATATATAGCGCGAAAGTTAATTTTAAAAGGTGTCGAGGTAGACCGAGACTAACTTTGGAAGACCATGTGAGCAAATTGCTCGAAGAGGGGAGGGTCAAGAGTACTCGGATACCTAGACGTGCATGTATGAAGAAGATGATGAATCTGAAAGAAGCGAAAGAAGTATGTAGGGATCGTTACACTTGGCGATCTGTTATTTCTGGCTACCCCGTCATTTACCGATTCATTTTAACTTCTAGGTGATAGTGGCAACCCTGTAAGGTTGCCACTATATATATATATATATATATATATATATATATATATATATATATATATATATATATATATATATATATATATATATATATATATATATATACATATATATATATATATATACATATATATATATATATATATATATATATATATATATATATATATATATATATATATATATATATATATATATATATATATATATATATATATATATATATATATATATATATATATATATATATATATATATATATATATATATATATATATATATATATATATATATATATATATATGTTCAATAGATATGTTTTTAAGCCATGAAAGGTGATAGTGGCAACCTTACAGGGTTGCCACTATCACCTTTCTTCCCTTGGTTGTAAAGACAACTATAGACTATGGATAATATGTTTCAAAGTGCAATCAGCGACCGATAGGTGGCGGCCTACACCGACGACACCGACACCGACACCTCAAAATACCAGACCAAACCTGGAAAGACCAGTGTCGAGTAGCGGCGGATAACTTATGAGATGTCTGGTACTGCAATCGTCAATCGCCACCCCCTAGCTTGGCGATTTTGACAAACCATTCCATATCAGAGAAGCCTATGTCCTGTTGGGGACTTTCAAGGATTCTTAAGTAAGTAACAGACATTTATTAAGTGTAAGCAAACAGTTTAGTGGCTCTAAATTGTTTTCCTTCTGTCGTGTGTTTGCCAAGTTATTAATGAAAGTTACAAATTTCACTCTAGATAAATTACATCCCAGAACTAACTTGATGTTAATTTCGTCTTGCGTAATGTCTAGAAATCTAAATTTAAACTAGACAATTATTCAACACTGAACGCTCACAAGTAATAAGATAGATACTAATTACTCCAAATAAACGAAATAATAGATATTTATTTAGTAAGCAAGTCATAATTATAAATTACATTATATCGTTATGAGCTATGGAAGAGCGAACAGGCATTTTTTGCTTACTAGGTGACTTCAATCACTGTACTTGAAATATAAATACCCAGACCCGAGAAAATATAGAAAAAGTAGTTTTTGTACGGGACCCAGGATCTCGTAATTGCAACACCTTGAAAATTGGTGTGTACGCCACTCGTCCACGGAGGTCGACTATTATTGTTATTATTACTATTCTTATCAAATCAAATCAAATCATTTATTCATCGACATAAGAACATACATTAGCTTATCGATCGTTATTTTTAATCTACCACCGTTTCGTAATGAGGTTCCTCTAACGGAGAAGAAACAGGCGAAAGAAACTCCGTAGGTATCCTCTTTTTTGGTTAATATTTTTAACAATATAATGCATTATACAATATAATGTGATATTTTCTAGAAATAGCTTGGTAGCCATCACCTCATTCCCAGGGGCTACTGTCATTAATATATTCATTTATATTATAATAACCCTTCCTATAAAGCTTTTCTTTAATAAATTTCTTAAACCTGTTAATAGACAGGCTTTGCACATTTACCGGGACTTTGTTGTAGAAGCGTATACACCGCCCTATGAACGAGTTACTTACTCTATGGAGTCTAGTAACTTCTTAGTTTTCTTCTATTATTATATGTCACGATAGCCGAGTGGTTGGGTGGTCGGAATATCGAGACAAGAGATCCGAGTTCGATTAGTTTTTCAAAACTTATGTACGAATTATATCTGTCACGTTGTCCCGAAAATATCTTCGGTGGAAGGTGGCAGGCTCGTACCAACGGGTTTTTCAAATAAACTTATGTACGAATTACATCGTTGGCTTGGACATAAAAAGTCGGCGACGGGCTCACCACCTGTCATGTTATCCCGAAAATATCGTCGGTGGAAGGTGAGTCAAAGGGACTTAATTGTCTAGACTTGACCTCTGTCTACCCCTATATTGGGAATTGCGTGAAGATATTTATATTTATTTTTTTATTTATTTATAGATAGAGACAACATCACATACATTGCTCTGATCCCAAAAGTAAGCACTTGTGTTGTGAAATCAGAAATAACGAAAGTACACACGCCTACACACCAGTACGGGAATCGAACTCCCGACCTCACAGCCGACGTCATCATGAAAACCGCTGTGTATGCCATTCATCCACGGAGGTCATCATTGTGATATCGCCTATATAGTGACATTATTCATGCTGGCTGGCCAGGCGAGGTGATTATGGCAAATTTTTGCTGACAGGAAAGGCCTTTATCTAGCTGTAGACATAAAGACGGTTCGTACGGCTTTAGTTAGTTATTATACTAAATTTACCACCAGTTGGACTATTAGGACCTCTTCACACTACTTCCATAAAAAGAATAACATGCAATCACTTTACAACTTTACTTGTTCTAAAAAAAAACAAGTCGACATTAAAGTGGAATGTTTACGTCCCTTCCTTAAACTTTTCCCTTTAAATTAAGTAGGTCAGTGTTTTATTTCGCTTGAACAAGGGCTATTACCAAAAAAGGTTGACCTCAGGTGGACTTCGGTCACAAGTTGATGTAACATGTTCTATCCTTTTGTAAGCATTTGTTATTTTATAAAAAGAAATATCTTCTCGCCATTCCAAATACCCCTACTATTGGGCCTTTACCTAGGCCTTTCACCGAAGATATTTTTTTTGACAACGTGGCCAGTTATCGTCTTTTACGTCCGGACCGTGGCCGACCCATTGCCACTTCTGCGCGCTGATCCTTACGACTACGTCAGTTACCTTAGTTCTGTTCGGATGTCATCGTTGCGGATTCAATAACACAGAGAAACACCGTGCTTTACGTCGGCGACGGGCTGAGCAACTTTGAGCCTCCTCATACGGCCCTAAGCGGTGAAGAGTTTCGGGGATATAACGTCACCCTGTCTTACACCTTTCAGCAATTGGATAGGAATCGTGCTCTGTTTCTGTACTCCGATACACATCGTAGCTTCATCATACAAGCATCTCAACATTTTGCCATACCGGGAGTCTATATGGCATCGCTGAAGAGACTGTAGCACCGCCCAAATTTATAAATGTAAATAATATGTATATACTAGTAAGTAAATCGTACAGCTAGCTTGGGCATTAAAGCTGCTATAGGCTCACCACCTGTCAGTTCCCCCAAATAAGCTTCGGTGGAAAATAGATCGAATATTAATTATTGTCTAGACCTCTGCTTACCCCAGTATGGGAAGTTGGCTGAAGATATAATAAAAGAAATCAATTACGAACAAAGCCTAATATTTTTAAGAAAACTCTAATTTAAATTATGTAAATGTAAATTTTGTTTGAAACTAATTTGAAGCTGAAAGCTGAAAATAACTATCATCTTGGTAGACGAAAACCCCACCGTCACCACAAGCCATTAAAGGAATTTTACTGTAATTATGCAAAATAACCCTAATATATTCCTCGGTAAAGATATTGGGTGAATACGTTCAAAGATAAATAAACTACGTGAACTCTAAATGGAAAATTAATCTATTAAAATTAATCTGTTAATTGTTGAGAGTGATTTACTTAAATTACTCTGTATTTATTAAATAGATGTGAGTTTAAGCAGACTTATTTGTATAGACTTTTCTATTGTAGCAGAGAAAGTGGATGAAGATGAGAAAAATAACTGAAACGTTATGGTGGTGAAAGTGGGTTCGAATCGAAAACACTTTTTCTATATTTTTTCGGGTCTGGGTGTTTTTGGTACCTTCAATGTTTTCTATTCCATAACACAAGTGCTGTAGCTACATAGTTTGAGATCAGAGAAATTTATCTGATGTTGTCCCTATCTATAGATACATATATAGATAGGGACAACCTCACATACATTACTCCAATCCGAATGTAAAGAGCTAAAGCACTTGAGGTGTGGGAATCGGAAACAACGAAGGCACCATAATCACTCAGATCCGGGAAAATGTAGAAAAAGTGGTTTTTATATATTGATCTGACCGGGAATCGAAACCACTTTGAAAACCAGGGTTTACGCCACTCGTCCACGAAAGTCGTCGAACCTATGTACATACAAGTATGTTATTAAATTAAAGAGAAAAATGTTTTAAAATTTCAACTGAGACGGCGCGATGCGAACCCGCGACCGTTGCTGTGTCGTGGCAATGCTTTTACCTCCGAGCGACCGTGTCCTACACGCATCAGTTGATATTTTAAATCTCTTTCTTTATTTATGCCTGTCAGTTGAAATTTTAAAACACTTTTTCTCTTTAATTTAATAATAAAAATTTCAGCATAAATTATATGGTTTAAAATCAGTAAAAAAGGCATATGTACATATGTATTTAATTTTTTATGTAAAAGCCATGGCCAAGTTGGTATCGGCTCATCACTTTCTTCTGGTGGGTGTCGTAAGAAGCGACTAAAACAAACATCTTGATAATGTCAATGGATAGCGACAGGTAGCGTGATAACTATCCAGAAAATAACAGACAAAACTAAGCATACCGGTAAGGGAAAGCAGCGTCTAAAGTGCAAGATGTCTGGTACTGCGATCGCCAATCCGCTTGCCATGCGTGACAATTATTGCAAGTTCTGTCTCGGTATAGGCCTGTCTGCAGCAGTAGACTATTACAGGCCGTTATGAATGTTTGTGCTATACATAAAAAGTAAAAGAAAGATTAAATTAATAAATAAATAAATATCTTCACGCAATTCCCAATACAGGGGTAGACAGAGTAGACCTCTGACAATTAAGTCCCTTTGACCCACCTTCTACCAAAGATATTTTCAGGACAACGTGACAGGTGGTGAGCCCGTCGCCGACTTTTTATGTCGAAGGCAACGATGTAATTCGTACATCGTTGCCTTGGACATAAAAGTTTATTTGAAAAACCCATTGGTACGAGCCTGCCACCTGGGTATCGAACTCGGGTCTCTCGACTCGAAATTCCGACGACCCAACCACTAGGCTATCGTGACTTTTAAGAGAAACGTCGTGACTTAAAAGAAAGATTAAATCAAAGTATATCTTGAAACTAATGCTTACAACTTAAGCATTGTTATATAACACATCACAGAATAGGCGTAGTTAACGCAACTTTCATCTGCAATTTAGGTTTAAGTCTTAAGTATTTCGCGATTGTATAAACCACATTCAGTGTTACGTAGGTATGACGTAAGAATAGAAAACAAACATCTTCACGACATTCCATATACGAGGGTAGACACAGGTCTAGATAATTAAGTCCTTACTACCAAATTATCTGCGAATTTTTTTTTGGGACAATGTAAGGTGGTAAGTCTGCCACCAACTTTACGAGTATGTACAGGTCCACGATGTTAATCGAACATAAATTTTTGACAAAACTTTTTAGTACTAGCCTTCCACTTAGGGATCGAACTCAGGTGTATTAAACTCGAATTCACTCAACCACTCGACAATCGTGACTATTACTACGTAAGAAGATGCCATCTCTTTTCTTCCCGTGGGTATTGGTAGAGGCCAAAGGGAAAAGAAAAGGCAATTGACAACCGACTGATGGCGTGATAGCAATCTATCGTAAGAGTATACAAGGCAAAAATTCAGCAAACTGGAGACTGGCAGAAGTGTAAATGGTACGTGGTAAATGGTACGTGGTATCTGGTACAGCGATCAATAACCTCTCTTACCAAGCGTGGTGATTAAGGCAAACTCTCGTACGCAAATCGTCTATTCAGAGTCGTATATTACAAATCTACATCAATATAAGAGAGTTGCCACGTAGAATAAATTTTTGTGGAGTACTCAAGTATGTAAGCCATGCTGAGTTTTTATGTGTTAAATACGTGACAGGTGGTGAACTCGTCGCCGTATTTATGTCCAAGCCAATGGTATAAATCGCACTTAAGTTTTTGAAAAATACAATTGGAACAAGCGAGCCACATGGACATCGAGTTCGGGTCTCTCGACTCTAATTCCAATCGCCCAACGAATATAGATAGATAGATGGATAGAAAATTCTTTAGTGTACATAGTCTTATAGAATTAATTATTACAATTTCGGACACCTTAAAACTACAAACTGTGGTCATATCGCTTTAAGCGATTTCATATACAAATATATACACAAATACACACATAGAAATACAATATACAGTTTCCGCTACAGCTCATCGCAAACACCACACGCGATAACCAACCAGTTGTCTCGAATCCCGATGTCAATTCCCCTCATATTATCCACGCGACAAGAATGGGGATGTCATCTCTCATTCATAGTATGTTTTATTGAAGACACTCCTTCATCGAGCATTGTACTGGTTTTATTATAAAAGGCAATAGGGATTATTGTGCAGATGCGATAATATATTCTTGTTGTTAGAATATATATAAGATTTTCTGTAAAGCCACGATAGCCGAGTGGTTGATGGTGGTGATCGGAATTCCAGTCACGAGACCTGAGTTCGATCCCTAAGGATCGTACCGATAGTTTATTTTCATAAACTTATATACGATTTATATCGTTGGCTTGGACATAAAGTCACCACCTCTCACATTGTCCCCATAATTTGTCTTCGGGGGGAGTTGTGTGAAAAGGACTTAATTTTATAGACCTCTGTCTACCCCAATACTGAGAATGGCGTGAAGAGTTTTAGGATTATAAGAATGTTCTGTGTCTATAAATATTCAATTTCACGATGGACGAGTGAGACAACCTTCGTGGACGAGTGGCGCAAACACCGGTTTTCAAGGTGTCGCCAGGGTCCCGGGTTCGATTACCGGTGGGTCAATGAAGAAAAACCACTTTTTCTAAATTTTCTCGGGTCTGGGTGCTTGTGGTGCCTTCGTTGTTTCCGATCCTCATACCACAAGTGCTTTAGCATCTCAAATTAGGATTGGAGCAATGTATGCGACGCTGTCCCTATATCCTATATATTAAAAAAAACAATTTCGCGATGAGTTCCGATGATCCCCGGTCGATTGGGGGATTGGGGGGGGGGGTCCCCCTCGTCCGATATTCTTGAACACTAATGTGAGTACCTAATGTGTGTGTGCGTGTGTGTATCTCGGTAGGCGTGCGAACGATATCGGTTCCTGTGTCGCTTGACCACTCCCCCCCGCCCCTCAGCGCGGGGTTCGTTAACTTAAGGAGAGATGTCCCTGCAAAACGAGACTTAATACCCCGAAGTGTACAAGTATACCGCAGGGCCGAACACCGGTTCCCTTTTCTAAGAAAAGGGATAGGGTGTCCGACGCGCTTGGAACGCTGTTGCCCAGTTACAATTGCAACGACAGGCGTATCAATTGGCAAATAGACGTTATCCCGGGGTGTGGTCAACTTCAGGGAGTAAACTCAACCTTCAGAATTTCGACAGAGTTCTTCGGAGCGACGGGTGCCGTGGTAATAGTACTTGTTAAAAACTTTCCTTATTCACCGATTGCACTGCTACACAGCCCGAGATCCTCTGGTATTGCGGGTTTTCATGGGCGGCGGTAATCACTTACCATCACGTGAGCCACCAGCTCGTTTGCCTCCTTCTTCCATAAAAAAAAATCATGCAATCGCAATGAGCCTAGAAAAGTTTAGTCGAATACATAATAACGTATTGAATTTGCAAATGGGAAACCGAACTTTTTCAATTCTGTGCTATTTCTATTACGTACTATATGGAATCTATTGGAAGTGTGAAGAAGTGCAGTTAGTGGAAACTAAGGAGCTGAAGTTTTATAGAAATGCTATTTGAAATCTTCTTTGTTTATTGCTGTGTGAATTTTAAATATAACGAAAAATAATATGCAATTCTCATTGATTTAATACCTATTATAATTTATTTAAAAATGTGGTAGATATGCAGGCCGTATGCTATCGGCGTAAGCAGCAGCGACTAAGAAGCAAGGTGTGTTGTAATCGCCAATCCCCTTGCCATGCGCGGCGATTGTGGCAACTCATCCCTTCCTGGAGGCTATCAGTCGGTAGCCAATTGGACTTCCAAGGCTTTTCCCTTGTCGCCTCTTACGGTATCCACGAGAAGAAAGATAGTTGTATATTCTTACGTCATAACCAAATGGCAATAATGACTCAAACACAATTAAAACTAATTTCCACCTTCATGAAAACGATGTATTGTCAAATTTATCATATATCGTTTACTAAATAAGCCTACCAACAAAATATACGCTTTCTAAGGCGCCTTTTATCGGAATTTCGTACAAATAACTTAGGTTTGGAAAGGCTTTATACTGTACGATAAGTGAGGGTTGAATGCCTAAACGAAATTGTCGGTGCGAACAATAGAGATATCAAAGAGTATGTAAGGCGAAGACATCTTGTCACTTAATAAAAGTTTTACATGAAGTAAAGGATATTGATTTACTTGTAACTATACAGAAAACCCACTAAGGGTTTAAATATAACTTAGTGATACATAAATTAAGAACAACATCACATACATTGTTCTGATCCCTAAGTGACTAAAGCACTTGTATTATGAAATTAGAAACAACGAACATACCACAAATACAATACCCGTGAGAATGCAGAAATTTTTTCTACGTTGACCCGACCGGGAATCGAATCCGGGAACTTATTGCTGGCGAAAGCAGATGTGTACGTTATCTTTTATTTCAATAATAAAATTTGTCTTTGGAATGTGAGTACTATATTTATAATATTTAACGACATTATCAGGATTATTTTTTTCATAATTTCATATACCAGAGGTCTAGACAATTAAGTCTTTCGACCCACTTTTTAATGAAGCTTACTTTTACACAACGTGACAGGTGATGAGCCTATCGCCGTCATAGTGTTCAAGCCAAAGTTACAATATAACTCGCTACGACTTCTGACGCTAAGTATACATCCTGTTTAAGTAATGTACTTAGAGTGCCGTTGATATAGATAAATAAAAACAAATATCTCCACGCCATTCGCAATACAGATGTAGACAAAGGTCTACACAATTAAGTCGTATCGACTCAGCTGCCAACGAAGACATTTCTTGGACAACTTTACAGATAGTAAGCCCGTCACCGTCTTTATGTCCAAGCAAACGATACAAATCATTCCTCTAGACTCGAATTCCGATCACCCAACCACTGGGTTAATGTGACCCGTGATTTGAATAGTGGACTCGAACCGGCGACATTGAATTTCACCGTCCACACTCTAAACTAATGATACAATCAGTGCGAGGCGGGACGCGAGCGCGAACTCATTCCACTAACCCTGATGAAGGACCTCCGGTAGGACCGAAACTAGTCGGTACCTACGTCGATTATTATAACGTGAGTTTAGTCGTTTTTAACTATTTGATTGATAATGTCTCACGAAAGTTTCAGACACTATGTAAGAAAGACTATTGACACTTTAATTTCAAAATTTCCATGCTGTATATGTACGTAATAAAATGCTTTCAAAAATCACTTCGGAAACTAGTACTGGAGCAGATGAATACCATTTGTAGGGATCATGGGCGCCCAGGGAAATCAGAACACCTAAGCTCTTTGCTCCAACTTCATATGTTTATGATTATATGAATACGCTTCGTAACTTTTTCGAAAGTTGCATTAAATATGGATAAGTCTTTCATGTTACAATGTCACGAACTTTAGCTTTAAACAGTTAATTAAAAATTAATAAGAAAAATGGCGACGGGGTGTTTTCAATGTACTTTGTTCTGGATGGCTGTCTAGAAGAAATTGCTTTTAGCGATAAAATGTGTACATATATGATACGTAAATAATATTACATATAAGCATTTTAGTACAGTAAAATATACAACTTTAAATAAATTTTTTAATTAGAAGTTCTATTTTTCGCATTTTGTGCCTTTAACAATTTCTCTGCTCAATCAACTGGCAGACTGAGTGAGATGATTGGTAAATAAGAGAAGCCCGCCATTTTGTATTTTATTCTTCGGTGCAAATAGAGATTAAAAATATGTATATTTTAGAAATTAAAAATATGTAAGTCACGAAAGCCGAGTTGTTGGGTGGTCGGAATTTCGAGTCGAGAGACCCCAGTTCGATCCCCAGGTGGCAGTACCAATGAGTTTTTCAAAAACTTATGTACGAATTTCATCGTTGGCTTGGACATAAAGGCGGCGACGGGCTCACCACCTGTCACGTTGTCCCGAAAATATCTTCGGTGGAAGGTGGGTCAAAGGGACTTAATTGTCTAGACTTGACCTCTGTCTACCCCTGTATTGGGAATTGCGTGAAGAAATTTTTTTTATATATATTTTCTTCTTCTTCTTTACAGACTAAAGCCTCCCCCAAAATATTTCATTTCGTCTCGTGGGGCGTAGTCCCACACTGCGTTTGCCTATACGTGGTTGCCACTCGAGAAACTTTTGTCCCCTTTTATGTATATCTATGCAAGTATGATATACCGTTGTTTTGGGCTCCAAGATGACGATAGGCTCACCACTTGTCACTGGCTGACACCGGTCTATTCAATTTTGGTTTGATATTTTAAAAATGGTTATCCCTGTTTGGAAACACATACAGGCATATATCTGTCGGTAGATGCCTGTATGTATTTCCAACACTTTTCCCTTAATCGTCTCTTACGACACTCATCAAAAGGAAAGATATAAATTAATATCGACACGCCATTCTCATTACAGGGGGTAGGCAAAAATGTTAACAATGAATCAATTAGTTAAGACCTTTCCACCCACCTTCCACCGATGACATTTTTTTACACATCTTGGCAGGTGGTTTGTCTGTCGTCGTCTTTATATCCAAACCAACGATGTAAACCTAATATTAGTTTTTTGAAAAACTCATTGGTACAAGCCTACCATCTACGGATCGAACCCGGTCTCATGACTCTAATTCTAATCACCCAACCACTCGGCTAACGTGACTATTATACGAAAAGAAAGGGGGTGGCCCTTTCTTTTCTTAGGCAATTCCTTCAACATTAAATTCTTAAGCCATTAACACACGATAAATAATATGGGAGAGGCTTATCATCTCAGAGCACATATACAGTTCGTTAAGACAGTAAATATTGTACGGTCAATATTAACTTCACTGAAATATATCTGATGCACGTCACTAATACCCGAAGTAATATCGCGAAGCTAATCGCTTAATGCTCTGCAGAGGAACGAAGGCGAAAACGAGCTCTTGCCCGGACCAAAACTAATACAACTTATCCCTCTTAATTACGTCGCCATATTGTCTTTGTAAGCGCAAGCAATTTAAAGATAATGAAAGTAAACAACGAATTGAGGATAATTGTGACAAATTATGGTAATATTTAAGTCACGGTAGCCGTGTGGTTGGGTAATCAGAATTCGAGTCAAGAGACCCGAGTTCGATGCCCAGGTGGCACATACCAATGGGTTGGCAAAACTCATGTACGATTGAAATCGTTGGTTCGAACATAAAGATATAGGTTACCCGATAGGCTCACCTGTCACGTCCCAAAAACCTGAATAGTACAATATACTGAATTTTTACAGCATACAAGTCATTAAGGACTTTTTGTTATTTACTAAAGAAAGAGTTTTAATTATTAAAACTGATGCTACATGAAATGGTGACACGGAAGTAAAAGGTTTGCGAGTTCAAATCCCGCCCGTGGATGTAAAAGATTTAAAAAATTGCTCATTATTAAAGGAGCAATTTTTTTATAAAAAAAAGCTTTCACAATTGCGAGTTTAACTCGAGTGAATAGGGTTCCGTGCAACTTTATCACCATAAATCACTTATTTATGTTATTTCAAGATCATGAACTTCTAATCAGTTTTAACGTAATCTATATTTGTAGAATTAATTTCCGTATTTTTCAAAATTTTTAAACCAAAGCCCGAGGAGGAATTTTCCTCGATATTCTTTAACTATTTGAAACTACTGGAGACCTTCTCAACAAACTCTTTCATTTACATTTTTTTTATTTTCCACTTATAAATATTTTGACCCCCATATTACGTTTTCGTATAAATACGTCACAACCTCTGAGACCGAGTCACAGAAATATATTCCTACACCAAGTTATCGCTTCAAATCTACTAGATCTTATCTACTAAGATTAGTAAATTCGAAGGAAATTGACAGTGACGGGCGGACATATGGTAACACAATGGACGAATGGATATACACGAGTGATCTTATGAGATTTCCGTTTTCTTACTTCAACCGTCCGGGAAACGAAACCGGGACCTCCGCTAGCGACACCTTAAAAACCGGTGTGTACACCACTGGAACACAGAGGTCGTGAACAATGCTTCTTAAATGAAAGTTTTGAAATTCTGTCGGGCTTAATAAACTTGATACAGCTAACAAACTCGACTTCTAGGATTACAATAATTTAATAGTTACGTACTGAAGTACCCGCAGCTACAGAATTAACGTTGACCTGCTCAACGGATTGTTATTCTTACTCGTCTCGAATTTGAAATTGGAACGAAGTTTAACACAATTTAAAATTAGAATCTTCGGTGGTTTGTATTTTGTAAATTATTATTATATAAATAAATTTGCAAGAACTATCTTGGACGAGATTTGCTCACGCGATCTGCAATGAATTTTAGCATGTCAACAAAAGATCAACCGACATCTGGGATTCGAATCCTCGAGCTCCGCCATGTATTGGCGACTGCACTCTAAAAAATGTAATAGCTTAGCTAGCTAGCTAATGCTAGACGTAATTACATTTTTTTTCTTCACTCATATTTTTAATTGTCTAGAATTAAGTCCTTTCGACCCGCCTTTCACCGAAGCTTATTCGGGACAATGTAAGAGATAGGTGGTGAACGTATACGTATGCGTCATAGTGTACAATAGGTTTATATATACAAGGTATCGTATACGTTATCAGATACATATATATTTGTTCTTTTTTATAACAGATAGATGAAAAGAGATAACATCTATGAAAAGAGTTCAAACATCATGAATGTTCATCACACAAACATTTGCCCAGGGGGATTCGAATCCACATCTCTTAGTTTCGATGCCGGAGTCTCTACCAACTAGTCTATTGGGTCGTTTGTATGTTCGCATCTATAGTAACAATTAATTTGAACTCCACTTTTTTAATATCTATGTTCCCGGAACTAGTTAAGTCAACTAAGAAAACAGAATACACATACACACTTACACTTACACAAATACACTTTTTTGACTAACATCAAAATTGCAACACGTTGGGTCAAGGTGACAGATGACGAGCTTGTCGCCGTATTTATGCCCAAGCCGTCGAAATAAATCATTAATAAGTTTTTAAAACACTAATTGGTACAATTGTCAACCTCGTGAGGGTTGAACTCGCGTCTCACGGATTCCAATCACCCAACCGCTCAGTTAAACGAAGGAGCCACAAACAACAATCTAGAAAAAAGTTTTCCACATTGACCCGACCGGGAATCGAACCCAGGACTTCAGTGTTTTCGCCACTCGTCTACGTAGTATATAACTACCAAATGTGCCGAGTGTTTACTACAACTACGAAAATATCTCTTTAAATACTGTAATCGTATATTCTTTTTATAATTACAAGTAATCCACAGTAAGAGAAATAGAAATAAATATTATTACATCATTAAATTTATCTAAAGCTTAAAGTAATTTTTTGAAGCCTTTGTCGGGTTTTTTTCCGCATGTATTTACATAAATCCAGAGAAAAGGATCTGCCGAGGAAAGAAAAGTACAAGTTCAAATATTTATCTAACTCTCCTTTAATAACGTTAGCGTAAGTCAAACTAATGCCGTCTTTTTAATTTACCGAGTACGCGGTATTATTAATTATGATATCTGTACGCTATACTGGTGTAGACAGAAGTTTAGACAATTAAGTCTTTTTATATATATATATATATATATATATATATATATATATATGTATATATATATATATATATATATATATGTATATATATATATATATATATATATATATATATATATATATATATATATATATATATATACCCAGTGGTTGGGTCATCGAAATTCGAGTCAAGACACCCGAGTGGACCCCTAGGTGCTATAAACCCGTACCAATTTTTGTTTATTTTCAAAAACTTATGTACGACATATAAGCTATTACATTTTTTTAGAGTGCAGTCGCCAACACATGGCGGAGCTCGAGGATTCGAATCCCAGATGTCGGTTGATCTTTTGTTGACATGCTAAAATTCATTGCAGATCGCGTAATTGCAAATTCATTGCAACTTTATATGTCGTACATAAGTTTTTGAAAATAAAAAACAATTGGTACGAGTTTATAGCACCTAGGGGTCCACTCGGGTGTCTTGACTCGAATTTCGATGACCCAACCACTCGGGTATCGTTACATTAGTTATGACGATTTATTTATATATATATATATATATATATATATATATATATATATATATATATATATATATATATATATATATATATATATATATATATATATATATATATATATATATATATATATATATATATATATATATATATATATAACATATATATAACATATATATATATATAACATATATACATGCTTTTGAACAGGCGCTGCTGATGGGGCTGCTCATCCCGGGTCTGTAATCCTAGATATGTATTTTTATCGTCTTTCTCCCTTAGCATTTTATTTTGGAATATGGTTGGATCGTCTAAGGACCATTTTTATTACTTTGCTACCTCCAGAAAGTCTTGTAATTCTATATTATAATAACAAATTACAAAGAAGGGGACCTACGGAGTCTCTTTCGCCGATTTGTTCTTTGTCAGAGAAACCTCGTCACGAAACAGTGGTAGAATTAAAAAAATATTACTTTTTACAAGATAAATCTAAAGGCCTATTTAAAAAAAATGTGAGCCGTCATGGGACGCCTGGCAGATGTGAAACATCGTGTGTGTACAAATAATATGCATAAAAGATAATATTATTACAGGAATGAAAAAATGAAGTACTATGAAAATACTAATGAAAAAATGAAGTATTACGAATTTCTTACAGAAAATGGTAACTTTATTTAATAAGCATTTATTTACATTTGATATAAAAATTCGATATTAATACAAGTGGCCACAATTTAAATATTTTTTCTCTCTCACTGTGACTTCAGTTATAGTTATATTCGATGTTTCCTCTGCCGGTATTACTGTGACGATTGGTCGATGATAACTAAACTACGTTACAAAAGTCCCGTAGTAGTAAAGTCTCGTTGTCCCGAAAATATCTTCGGTGGAAGGTGGGTCATAGGGACTTAATTGTCTAGACTTGACCTCTGTCTACCCCTGTATTGGGAATTGCGTGAAGATATTTATATATTTATTTATTACGTTACAAAAGTATTGGATGAAACATTATCAAGATAACTCACAATTACAGCATCTATAGTTGTTCCATATTTTGTAGTAGATTCTTTTGGATTGTTGTTGATTTGCAATTGAAATTCTTTTTGAAGAAATGTCATTAATGGCGTTGATTCAGCTCTTGCAAGTTTACATTAAAATCTCCAGCTAATTTTAATTGTAGTTTATATTTATTCATTTTAAAAATTATTGAACCTTTTTGACTATAAGGAAATGACCTTTCATGTAAAAATCAAATCTTAATATAATTTACATAGTCACTAATATGAATAATATGAATATAATTAATTAAATATAAAAAAGGGATTTCAGTGTTTAATTATAAACCTTAATTCTCAGGAAATAGGGTGTAAATTAGTATACCTTTGTATACGTGGCTATACATGCGTCGCCACGCCAGAAATCGGTTTTACGTGCGGCTATAGATGTTTCACATCAAAAAGAGAACAATTTTTTTTATTTTATTTGTTTCTAACAAACCAACGATATTGCATGTCAGCAAAAGAAAAATACAAAAATAAACAGTATTGTGTACAGACGTGAAGGTGAGTCAAAGGGACTTAATTGTCTAGACTAGACCTCTGTCTACCCCTGCTTTTGAACACGGTAAAGGAGTCATAAAATGATATTGACTGATACTGACTGGATGAATAACTGTATGATACCTAGAATCTAGATTTAATAGCCATAAGCCACGATAGACGAGTGGTTTGGTGATCGGAATTCGAGACAAGAGACTCGAGGTCAATCCCCACGTGGTAGGCTCATATCAATAGGGTTTTCCAAAACTTACGTATGATTTATTAGGTTGGCTTGGTCATAACAACGACGACAGGCTCATTACCTGTCACGCTGTACCATTAAAAATGTCTTCGGCAAATGGTTGGTCAAAGGACCGCATTATACAGATCTCTGTCTACCCTGTATTGGGAATTGCGTGAAGATATTTATATATTTATTTATTACGTTACAAAAGTATTGGATGAAACATTATCAAGATAACTCACAATTACAGCATCTATAGTTGTTCCATATTTTGTAGTAGATTCTTTTGGATTGTTGTTGATTTGCAATTGAAATTCTTTTTGAAGAAATGTCATTAATGGCGTTGATTCAGCTCTTGCAAGTTTACATTAAAATCTCCAGCTAATTTTAATTGTAGTTTATATTTATTCATTTTAAAATTATTGAACCTTTTTGACTATAAAATGACCTTTCATGTAAAAATCAAATCTTAATATAATTTACATAGTCACTAATATGAATAATATGAATATAATTAATTAAATATAAAAAAGGGATTTCAGTGTTTAATTATAAACCTTAATTCTCAGGAAATAGGGTGTAAATTAGTATACCTTTGTATACGTGGCTATACATGCGTCGCCACGCCAGAAATCGGTTTTACGTGCGGCTATAGATGTTTCACATCAAAAAGAGAACAATTTTTTTTATTTTATTTGTTTCTAACAAACCAACGATATTGCATGTCAGCAAAAGAAAAATACAAAAATAAACAGTATTGTGTACAGACGTGAAGGTGAGTCAAAGGGACTTAATTGTCTAGACTTGACCTCTGTCTACCCTGTATTGGGAATTGCGTGAAGATATTTATATATTTATTTATTACGTTACAAAAGTCCCGTAGTAGTAAAGTCTCGTTGTCCCGAAAATATCTTCGGTGGAAGGTGGGTCATAGGGACTTAATTGTCTAGACTTGACCTCTGTCTACCCTGTATTGGGAATTGCGTGAAGATATTTATATATTTATTTATTACGTTACAAAAGTATTGGATGAATAACTGTATGATACCTAGAATCTAGATTTAATAGCCATAAGCCACGATAGACGAGTGGTTTGGTGATCGGAATTCGAGACAAGAGACTCGAGGTCAATCCCCACGTGGTAGGCTCATATCAATAGGGTTTTCCAAAACTTACGTATGATTTATTAGGTTGGCTTGGTCATAACAACGACGACAGGCTCATTACCTGTCACGCTGTACCATTAAAAATGTCTTCGGCAAATGGTTGGTCAAAAGGACCGCATTATACAGATCTCTGTCTACCCAAGTATTGGAAATGTCGGAATACATTCTCATCGGTTGTCGGAGGCTAAATAACAGCTCTATCAAACAAAATTGCATCAAAGCGTGTTTGGAATATTCTTTTTACGACGATTTTTCGAAATGATTTTCTTCTTTATCACATTTTCTCTCCTTTTAAACACAGCTGCCAGATTATATTAATATAACAATCATATACTACGGTCAATACACGAAGTTAAAATCACATGAACCTCTGGCTAGCGCGTACTTTCCGTTAAGAAAGTTTTCGTGAAAACCCCGCTTAAAACATGGGATTATAAAATTTGTATAACAAATAATAATTAAGAAAATTTAAGTGCTATTCAGGGATTTTATATACAAAACAATTTTTTTTACGATAATTAATTCCATCCCTAAGCAATTAGGGGTGAGCAAGGGGTCCATATTTTTTTATCTTTCACATTTTCCCCCGAGTAAGTTTCCGCTTGTTTAATTCATGTAAATGTTAAGTGGAAAATGGCGTCCGGGCAAAAGTAAAGCGAGTCACTTTATACGGAAAAAAAATTGTGTTATAATATTGCCATGAAATTGCCATAATAGCCACGCTTGCCCAAGCAATTACCGCGATATCAGTAGACAGAGGTCTAGACTGTTAACACATTTCTACCCATCCTACACTGAAGCTTATTTGTTACAACGTGGGAGGTGGAGAGCCCACCGCCGTCTCGGCGTCTAGTGAACAATACAATTAACTTAAATATACATATATCATATGTAGATAATTAATATATTTATATAGACAAATTTTCAAGTATATATATATATATATATATATATATATATATATATATATATATATATATATATATATATATATATATATATACTTAATTGTCTAGACTAGACCTCTGTCTACCCAATACAGGGGTAGACAGAGGTCTAGTCTAGACAATTAAGTCCCTTTGACCCACCTTCCACCGAAGATATTTTCGGGACAACGTGACAGGTGGTGAGCCTGTCGCCGCCTTTATGTCCAAGCCAACGATGTAATTCGTACATAAGTTTTTTTGAAAAACTCATTGGTACGAGCCTGCCACTTGGGGATCGAACTCGGGTCTCTCGGCTCGAAATTCCGACCACCGAACCACTCGGCTATCGTGACTTTTATATATATATATATATATATATATATATATATATATATATATATATATATATATATATATATATATATATATATATATATATATATATATATATATATATGTATATATATATATATACATATATATATATACATATATATATATATATATATATATATATATATATATATATATATACACGCGTACAAACTTTCATATTCATTACATACGTTAGTGGACCTCCATGGACGAGTGTTGTAAACATCGGTTTGCAAGATGTCACCATCGCTGAGGTCGCGAGATCGATTGACATTTTTTCTGCATTTTCTCGGGTCTGGGTGTTTGTCGTGCCTTCGTTGCTTCCGACTCAATACCGTAAGTGCTTTAGGTGCTTTCTTTTGGGATTGGTGCAATATATGTGATATTGTCCCTATCTATGTATGTATTTATTTATTATTAATTACACATATGTCTGCCCCTAGCCGGACTCGAACTCGCAACCCATAGCTTAATAGGGTCAGACAATACCGGCTTTGCTATCGTCACTTAAAGTTGTAGATTTTTTCCTTTATATAACAACAAAACATCCATTACATTATGATTTTTTTAGTATTTTTTTCTCCAACTCTTTTAAACCAAGACAAAGACTATAAGATTCAAAGAATATAAATGGAAATACTTCTAGAGTAACAAGTTCATGACGATTTTGTTCGACGACGACTCCGCTCGTACTAGTGGAATATTATTACGCGCCAAGTTGAACAGCTTATTATGTTTTAGTCACAAGTTGATTTATGATAACGTAGTGTTTCCATTAAAAATTTTCTTCAGTTCTCCAACAAGCCCCAGCTGTGATAAGAATTTAAAACATATTTCTTTATGTTTTCTTAAACTGTAGTAAAAGATAATTATTTAATTCGACGCACTCCGTGGATGAGAATGTCTAAGGTACCGGTGCCATTCCCGAAAAAATCACTTTTTCCACAATTTCTTAGGTCTGTTTGTTTGAGGTGCCTTAATTGTTTCGGATTCCAAAAGACAACTGTTTAAGCTACTTACTTTGGGATCTGCAATGTATGAAATGCGACCCTATGTATATATTATAAGGGACCTTATCCTGTGGGTCGACGTCAGATTTACCTTCTTAAGTATTCTTACGCAGAGAACAAACATTTATATTCCCTACTTGCCTTAGCGGTCTTAGTGAGATTTGAACCTTTAACTGGAAGCTTCGATGGCTTCACTTTACGAATAAACCGTGAAACAATTAATCCAGCCAGTTGTTACTGTATTCTTTGTTTTGAATAGAAAAGCTTTCTATATGAGAATTTATCAAAATCACGGCGATCCAATGCAGAGTAATTATTAAACTTTCTTTCTCTCTTTCTAATGCATGTGGCTGACCTAGAATATATCTCTGCTGAAACAATGTGATGTGAGGTGAACTACTTAATTCGGTCCGAGGGGTCCCCGCGCGATGCAGTTTCTAAAGGAATTGTATCCGCGACTTATCGTTGCCGCTGGTGACAAGAGGGCTGGTGCTTTTCTCGCTCAACGGTGTAGCCATTCAACGTGGAAAAGCAGCCAGCGTTCTTGGTACCATGCCACGAGGAGTAGGGCTCTACGATTATAATAGTTTTTAGTTAATAAGTATTGTAAATATTAACATAATTTTTTCTGTAAATAAAGTATTATATTAAAACATGGAGACCAAAAAATTTAATCAACGTTTCGTAATGAGGTTCGTCTTACGGAGAAGAAACAGCAAAAATATACTACTCCTAAAAATAATACTCCGTAAGTATCTCACATTTTGGGCTCCTTTATCCTTCTTCTCCCAGTAAAATTTTGCAGATCGTCCCATCATCGTATGGAAGGACTTCCTACACTGCGTTTGCTTAAACGAAGATGCCAATCGAAAACATTTCTTCTCCTATATATTTTATGATAGTAATTAATTCTATAATGTTTATAGATATATTTGGAGGAATGGGTTGTTACAGCATTCACTTATTCATACTCATTCACGTAAAACCTGATAAGTCAATTAAACGCGAGAGCTATGAGTTCATATACTGATCAGACATGAAAACATAAAATTGTAAATGGGATGTCATTTCTGAAATAGGGTATTAGCAGTCAGGCATGTCGTAACACCTTCGCCTTCGGATAACAGCTCTATAATATTTTCGGTTCGGAAAAAATTGGGCGGCAATCTGCGTTTAAATTTTACATATATGTATTTATATATTTTATATACAGTTTACACTTATGAACATGTACATATGTACAAAAAATGACGACGGTAGACGAAAAAATTGTTTTGAAGATTAAAATAAGTTTTAGTGAGCATCTACTTCGCGAAATAACTATACTAAATAGCAATACAAACGGGTGTATAGTTTCAGAGGTCTCTCGATGAGCGGTATTTTTCTTTTAGCCAGACAACGGTGACCACTATAAATGACAGAAGTCTATTAAACAACACGCTTATATATAACTTTTAAAATGAGGTTGGTTCATGACAAATTGTAAATAATATAAATAAATATCTTAACGCGGGACAATGTGACAGGTGAGCCAACGACATAAATCGTACATTAGTTTAAAAAAAAACATTAGTATATAGACGATATAGTTCGATAGGGTCTAACAATCGCCAATCGCCGTGTCTTGTGGCGACACTGTAGTCACTCTCTATACAAAATTATGCTTTTATCTTTTTAAATAAATATCTTCACGCAATTCCCAATACAGGGGTAGACAGAGGTCTAGTCTAGACAATTAAGTCCCTTCGACCCACCTTCCACCGAAAATGTTTTCGGGACAACGTGACAGGTGGTGAGCCCTTCGCCGTATTTATGTCCAAGCCAACGATATAATTCGTAGAAAAGTTTTTTGAAAACCCCATTGGTACGAGCCTGCCACCTGGGGATCGAACTCGGGTCTCTCGACTCGAAATTCCGACCACCCAACCACTCGGCTATCGTGACTATTAATGAAACATGAAAAATTTATTTTTAAAAATAAAAAACACGAATGTTTCTACTCGAATCATCGATGGATTTATCTAAGTAAATACATATTCATATAGAATAATAATAATAAAGCCTTATATTTCTTACAGTACTACACTTTTATACATACACATATATACACACACATAAATATATACATTTTACATATTTAAACATTATTCATATATTTGCTGTTTCTTCATATTCTCTATGTCCGTTTGCCAGTTGACAAAGGCCTCTTCTAACCTACTCCATTCTCACACATTCATATAATTATGTGAGAATACACAAAGTTGGCTTGGACACTAAGATGGCAATAGGCTCACTACTAGTCACATAGACCCAAATAAGCCATAATTGTCTAAACCTCAATCTACTCCTGTATTAGAAATATGCGTGAAGAGATAAATTAATATTATTAACTTAACTCCACGAATATTACAATACTTGGCTAGACACTAGACACAAACATTAAGTCTTTTCGACTTTATCTGTTCTATAATTATTATGAATAATAAAAAAGAGCTGCAACAAAAGCTGATGCGTGGTAGAGCCACGCTTTTTTTGCTTTGCTTGCTAGCTTTTGTTGTTGTATGAAAGGGCCGGCTCGACCGGGGATGTACCACGACCTCACAGAATACCGGCGTGAAGTATAAGTCTAACAAACTTCTGCGTTTCGTCTGGTGAGTGCAGGTAATCGGAGGCCCACACACCCCCTCCCCCAATTCTGGGGGAGAGGGAACTCTAAGACCGGCAACACATCTACTATACCTCTGGTATTGCGGGTGTTCATGGGCGGCGGTAATCACTTACCATCACGTGAGCCACCTGCTCGTTTGCCTCCCTTTTCTATAAAAAAAAAAATATCCGAAAGAGAAAAAAATTATTTCATCGAAAAACTTCATTCGAAAATAAATGTTGAGAGAAACCGAAGAATGATTTTTAAATACCAATTGAACCTAACTATATTTACAGGCCATCGACATTATTTTTTTTCTTTTTCACTATCTATGATCGCCATATTGAATTTGATTTACTGTCATTTTGTATAATTCAATTCTGTAAGCGGTATGAAATCACGACAGGGATTAAAGAATAGCCGTTCTTATGAGTCGTATATTTTTATTTCAGAAGCGGTACGCTTAAAAAGGCTATTATGAAGAAAAAGCGAAATTGTAAATGGTTCCTCAAAGCGCTTAATTGCTCGAGACCCGAATTTATTGTTGCCACAGTTTGACGTTAATTAGTTTCGCTTGGACCCTTTTGAAGGGGTCACTTGGAGCTTTAATGTTGATATTTTAAAAAATACCTTCAAACATTGCAATAATGGAAAAGACAGAGTTCTAAGCAATTGAGTCCTTTCAACCAACCTTCCACCGAATACATAAGGTTACCTTTGGTGAACCCGTCGCCGTCTTTATGTCAAAGCCCACGATATAAATCGTACATCATTTTTTTCTTAGTCTTGAAGATCAACCACTTGGCCATCGTGACTTTTATTACCTATAATATTGATATTTTGAAAGACACGTACACGCATATTGCTAATACTCCCTGTATATGATAATAAGATAAATATATACACGCCATTCGCAATAAAGGGGTAGACTAAGATCTAGACAAGTAAGTCCTTTTGGTCCACCTGTCACCGAAGCCTATTTAAAGTGGCAGGTGGTGAGCCTATCGCCGTCTTAGTATCAAGCCAACGGTACAATATACTTACATAGATACATATTCATATATATTCATATATAGTGAATATTCATATATTCATCCACGATTCGAGTACAAACACACAAATATTTTCGAATCGAATCGATCACAAACAACTATGCTATCGGATCAATTATATAGTTTAAATAAGTACATTTAAGTCGGAGTGCAAGATTGCAACAGTGCAAGTTTAGCAAACTGTCTATCAAAATAAAATAAAGCACATTTCGTATATAACTATTAATATCCGGCTCATTAATTAATGTTACTTTCTCAAATTAACCTCATGTCACAGCCACAAAGTGTATATAGCGATTGTTAAAATAAAGTGCGCAGCGCTCAGGTTTTTAAGTGGCGTAAGTTATGCGCTTATGCGTAGTAGAGCCACAGCTTAGTGGTCAGGGTGCTCGGTACAGAAGGCGAGTGATCTAGATACTTATTGCGCTTGGCAAAACTGATACTAAAATTTTAAGAAATCGACGGTGAATTAAAACATTGTGAGAAAGTAATAAAAAGAAACAGGAGTAAAATAAGCCACCACACTTAACAGCTCACACAACATACTCATATATAAAGGCCCGTAAAATCCACTACAGGAAATAGGCTTCTCCCGTAAGGTTTGCGATAATCGCCACACTTGTTAAAGGAATTGGCGATCGCAATTCAAAACACATTGCACCTTAGTCGCTGCTGCCCGTCACCGGGCTGTTACATTTTGGTTTTGTATATTGCATTTGTATCGAGATGGTTATGGACCGCTAGCTATCGGTAGCCAATTATATTTTCACATTTCCTTAAGTCGCCTCTTACGACACCCAGGGGAAGATAGGGGGGAAGATAGTGGTATATTCTTTCGCCGTAATCCCTTGGCAATAATATAACTCTTTAAATACCAAACAAGCAAATTAAAATCTGGTCCCTTCGTAGAAGCTGAGCATGATGAATCCGAGCGTAGTACTTTTCGCCTATCACCTTTATTGAGCCTTCTTTACTGTAGTAATTGGTTTAAGTCGTGTTCAACGAAAGAAAATAAAAATACTGTGGCGCACACAAGAGAAATAGAGAGATAATCATAATATAGTCATTGAATAACTTATCTTATCTTCACGCACAATCCCTGACGGGGAAGCCAGAGAGAACAGATCGCCAAGTGTCACGATCCCTACATACTTCTTTCGCCTCTATCAGATTCATCATCTTCTTCATACATGCACGTCTAGGTATCCGAGTACTCTTGACCCTCCCCTCTTCGAGCAATTTGCTCTCATGGTTTAGTCTCGGTCTACCTCGACACCTTTTAATATTAACTTTCGCGCTATATATTTTCTTCACCATTCGGTCTTCACTCATTCGCTCAACGTGCACAAACCATCGAAGCACGCCCTTATCCATTTTTATGACATGGTCATCTTTCAAACCTGCCATATTGCGAATCTCTTTGTTTCGCTTTCGGTCGGCCATGGTTGGCCACACATTTTACGAAGAGATCGCGCCTCCACTGCATTCAACCTGCTTTTATGCTTCTTCTGGCATACACAAATCCCAATCATTGAATGTAATTAATAGAATTTATTGTATATCACAAAACAGAAAATGAGGAAACATGAAAAAGATAATTAAAAGGCGAGTAAAATATGCCGACCTTATCGCTGCGTATCAAACTCGTCATCTAATTATTTCAAACAAAAGCAAGCTTTGCTTAATGTTATTAATCGATGAATAACGAGGAAAAAATCTAAATACAAAATGTTCTCAAAATTGTTAGAGCCGTTTTGTAGTACACCCGTTTTACCCGATTCACTACCTGATAAATCATTTTATATTACTTAGAGATTTTATTTCTTTACATACAAACTATTTATTTACTTATTTTTTATTTATTTTTACTCGCAAAATCGCTGACGGGGTAGCCAGAGAGAACAGATCTACAAGTGACACGATCCTTACATACTTCTTTGGCTATTTTCATATACATCATTTTCATAGGTAGGTATCCGAATACTCTTGTCCCTCTCCTTATATTACTTATACAAATTACAAAACCTTACTTATAAACTACAGAAGGTTAATTTTATGAAGTGGATATAAGAAACAGAAGCTGCTCAACGAGTCTGGCAACATGGCAAATAGCGAGAATAGAGCCCCACCCCCCGCCACAGCCGATCCTCCCTGCACCATTGGACTCCCCAAACTCCGCAAAATTATATGTAATGGCCTATTAAAGTTGACTGCAAGACATGCCTCACTCGTAATGGAGAATTTGCCACAATCGCCACGTTTGACAGGCGCTCGCAAAACCTTTCTACCTTATAACATAAGATTTACAAGACATTTCATTCCTTATCTACTGAATATATTGTTCAGTAGATGAAAAAAAAATGTTACATTCCACTCATAACTTGCACCAAACCGCGAAATGCAATAGTGTATGTAATAAATATGGCGTGCTGCAAGCGACCGCTGAATTAGCTTCCGCCAGATCTTGTCCGCAACTGTTTGTTTCGTACAAACAACGGACGAACGGAAATTACTTCGGAGCTAACTGGGCAGATATTTTTATACAAAACAATTTTAAAGAAGGACACGACCGTATTCCCCTAAAGCTTGGATGGTTAATAAATCAAATTCATCAGTATAATTAACATGCATGATGAACTCCGCTTGTCGAATGGCGTACGCATACCTTCACACCCTGGGTCGCTTCTACGAGAATCGATTTTTAAGATATAAATTACAAAATTAAGGTACATGGAACTAGGTTCGTGGTAAAGCATCTTCAAGCAACGTATAAGTTCTCTGCGACAAGAAGACGACGCGAATACGAATACATAATACTTAAAGCTGCGATAAGCTTTAAATATTATGTATATAGAGAGCAGATAAAAGCATAATTTTGTATAGAGAGTGACTACAGTGTCGCCACAAGTCACGGAGATTGGCGATAGTTAGACTATGGAACTATATCGTCTATATACTAATATTTTTTAAACTAATGTACGATTTATATCGTTGGCTCACCTGTCACATTGTCCCAAAAAATTTCTTCGGTGGAAAGTGGATCGAAAGGACTTGTGGAGACCTCCATCTACCCTTGTATTCGGAATGGCGTTAAGGTAAATAATAAATTAAATAAATATAAAAAATAAAGTTTAAAAATTTAAATATCTTCACGCAATTCCCAATACAGGGGTAGACAGAGGTCAAGTCTAGACAATTAAGTCCCTTTGACCCACCTTCCACCGAAGATATTTTCGGGACAACGTGACAGGTGGTGAGCCCGTCGCCGCCTTTATGTTAAATAAATATCTTAACGCAATTCCCAATACAGGGGTAGACAGAGGTCTAGGTCTAGACAATTAATTCCCTTCGATCCACCTTCCACCGAATGTAATATCGGGACAACGTGACAGATGGTAAGCCCGTCGCCGTCTTTATGTGCAAGCCAACGATATGAATCGTACGTAAGTTTTTGAAAAAAACCATTGGTACGAGCCTGCCACCTGGGGATCGAACTGGGGTCGAATTTAACAGTGGTAAAGTCTGGTAACCGGAGGCCCACACCTTTCTCAAAGGCCGGCAACGCATCTGCTATGCCTCCGGTATTGCAGATGTTCATGGACGGCGGTAATCATTTACCATCACGTTTGCCACCTGCTCGTTTGCCTCCCTCTTCTATAAAAAAAATCGTTGAACGTCCACGTTCACTGCGAGATATTTAAAGGTTATCACTAAAAGATAATTATCTAAAAAGAGCGACTATAGGATTGCCACGAGGTTGGTGATTGGCGATGCCTGTATCAGACGCCTCTCACCTCAGTTAGATGTTGCAGACCATCACATGTTTGCTAATTTTGGGGACTGGTATATTCGAGAGATGACTATGACTGAACGTCAGAAGCCAATATGAGAAGTTGAGAAAAAAGGAATCTCGTTTTACGCTTTACTCTAATACGTCTAAAAGTCTAGTCCATGTGCAAAAACAAGTGTAGTCACAATAGCCGAGTGGTTGCGTGATCAGAATTCGAGTCACGAGACCCGAGTTCGATCCCCAAGGCTCGTACCAATAGATGTTTTCAAAACTTATGTACGATTTATATCGTTGACTTGGTCATAAAGACGGCGATGAGCTCACTACCTGTCACATTGTCCCAATAAATTGCTTCGGTGGAAAGTGGGATTTAGGAATTGCTTCGGTCTGTATTGGAAATGGCGTTAAGGTAAATAATAGGTATTGATATTTGACGGGAGTCAGTTTATAATGAAATCCATAATTATGTTGAACTCTCCTATTCACCGTCTCCATTTACGCGTGTAAATTATTCAAAGATGGAGGATACGTAGCAAATGATGCATAAAAATGTGTAAAATGACTTGTGAGTTATCTCAATTCCAGTCACGTTCCTTCGAGAACCTTTTGCTGTTATGTAGTAAGAATTGTTTTAAATGTTATAAGGCGTTGTCCAGTTCTACGCTGAAAGAGCTGAATCGCTTAACTAACGATCTGGAGTGGAAAACAACAGCCAAATGGAATGTAGAACGCCGCTCCACAAGATGGAGTAGAGATCTGCAAAATGTTACATGGAGCCGGTGGATTCAGATGGTTGAGAACTATTCTTTGTGGCAAAAGCTATTTTCAACTGATAGGATATCTGCTGAAAATAGTATATAGTATAAAGCTGACTCTTGTTAGGTTGTAAAGAACAATAAATAAATAGTTACACGAATAGGGACAGCATCTCATATATTGCTCTGAAGTTTGTATCTAAGTAATACTCCCAAAGTAGATATCTAAAGCTACAATTTAGAAGGTTCTACAATCACCCAGACCAGAGAAAATTTATAAAAAGTGGTGGTCTATATTGACCCGTCCAGAAATCTGACCCGGGACTACAGACCTGACAAAACCATGAAAATTGCAGTGTCAGGTGCAGTACTGCGATTGCCAATGAAGCGGACTGGCGATCCGCGTAACGTGGCAGTTATAGGAAATCCTTACGGACAAAGGTGGCGGACTACGGAAGAGGCCTAATTCGTGCTGTGGAATTTACAAGCGATATTATCTATGTATGTTTGTATGTCTAAGCTTTAAAATTATTACCATTTCTACTTTCAACGACCTCCGCGTATAAGTCACGATAGCCGAGTGGTTGGGTGGTCGGAATTTCGAGTCGAGAGACCAGAATTCGATCCCCAGGTGGCAGGCACGTACCAATGGGTTTTCAAAAACTTATGTACGAATATCGTTGGCTTGGACATAAAGACGGCGATGAGCTCACTACCTGTCACATTGTCCCAATAAATTGCTTCGGTGGAAAGTGGGTCGAAGAGACTTAATCGTCTAGACTACACCTCTGTCTACCCCTGTATTGGGAATTGCGTGAAGATATTTATTTTTTTATTTTAACGACCTCCGCGGTCGGTATATACACTGGTTTTCAATGTAACTAACGCCGAGTTCCCGCGTTTGATTCCCGAATCAGTGTGGATGGTTATCTACATTGACCCGTTCAGGAATGAAAAGTATTTACTTTTCTCTATTGTCCCGGACCTAGCTGTTGTTGTTAACTTCGTCGTTTCCGACTCCATAACACAAGTGTTATAGCTACCTTCTCTTGTATCTGATCAATGTATGTCATGTGGTCCCTATCTATTTATTTTATTTATCATGAAATGTCTTGAGCCATGAAATAAATAAAAATGAATATTATCACGTCATCCCCATTACTGGGGTAGACAGAGGTCTAGACAATTAAGACCTCTCGACCCACATTCCATTCCACATTTTGATACAACTTTATCCAGGTCTTAATGTCCTAGTCAACGATAAAATTCGTACAGGTTCTGTAAAAAGCCATTGATACGATCCCGCTACCTGGGGATCGAACTCGGTTCTCTTGACTCGTATTCCGATCACCCAAACACTCTATCTATATGTTATTTATCTTTATCTGAAGCTTGGTTGTGTAATGAACTTCCAACTACTTTATATTCAGAGACACGACGTCGCTTTTCTTCGCGAAATAGGACAAAAGGGAGTTTCGAGAAACTTTTTTCTTTTACTCCATCTTCGATTTCTAAAACATTTAAAACTTTCAGTTGAACCGCGCCGCTAAAGTATAATATCAACAAGAGAGGCGCAAAGTTGCGTTCAGTCGTTCTCACAGAAGTAACAAACTTCGGTTATGTGTTGAATTTTAATATGAACGGAGAATTTTCTTAGTTTATGGGAATACGAAACGAACCGATAGACTGGTTGGTAGTGATTCTGCCAACGATGCTAAGTAAAAATATCTTCACACCATTCCCAATACAGGGGTAAACAGAGGTCTAGTCTAGACAATTAAGACCTCTCGACCCACATTTTGATACAACTTTATCCAGGTCTTAATGTCCTAGTCAACGATAAAATTCGTACAGGTTCTGTAAAAGCCATTGATACGTTCCCGCTACCTGGGGATCGATCTCGGGTCTCTTGACTCGAATCCCGATCACCCCACGAATTATATCGTTGGCTTGGACATAAAAACGGCGACGGGCTCACCACCTGTCACGTTGTCCCGAAAAATGTGGGTCGAAAGGACTTAATTGTCTAGACCTCTTTCTACCCCAATATTGAGAGTTTGCGTAAAGCAAAATACGTTTTCGTTAATTACTGTACAATGATAATTTATTTATTTTATTTATAAATATTGAATATTTCTTTATCTCTTATAAAATCTCTTAAAAAGTTAAAAAAAAAATAAAAAAAACTCTATCTATAATTATAAAAAAAAACTAAAAATAACCACACGGCGTAAAAAATGTAAGTAAGAACACAGAACAAAAAGTGCTACCGAAGAAAAGCCTCAAAATGAAAATTACATCCGACTCAAACGTAAATAATGACTCTCAGGCTCGTAAGATTTATTGTGTTATTGCGATTGAACGGAATTTGAATCCGGATCGTAATCCGGTGCGCTAACCGCACAGTTACGTCACTAACATGTTAGTTAAGTTAACGTGATGTAATTCTCCGTCACCTATAAATTACTTCAGTAATTAGTTGGCAGAGTTGGCGTGGATAAATTAAAACAAGCATTAGTACAAAGTGTGCGCCGAAGTATGTAGCCGAGATGCTGTTTGAATTAAAGTTGAAGCCCCAATGTGCTTAAACACGACACTGGTGCCGTGAGAACAGAACTGTTTTAATGTTTGAAGTTATAATAAAAAAATAAGATTAATAAATAAATACACACATAGATATAGATACCAACACATGCATTGCTCTGATCCCAAAGTCTGTTAGTTACTGAAGCACTTGTGTTACGGAATCGGATACAACATGTTCTCGGGTCTGCCTGAGAAAATGTCGAAAAAGTGGTTTTCTACAATGACACGTTCAGGGACCAGCGGTACCATAAACAACTGGTGCGTATGGCACTCGCTCACGAAGGTCTTCAAAATATTTTACTGATTTTAATTAATAATTAAGACACGATAGCTGAGTGGTTTGGTGATCGTACGTGCTAAAATATAAGGATGTACACACCTGTTCCGGCTTGGCCGGACAGGGTGACCACCTGTCACGTATCAAAAATGTAGTGGATCCGAAAAAAGGTGGGTCGAAAGGACTTAATTGTCTAGACCTCTTTCTACCCCAATATTGAGAGTTTGCGTAAAGCAAAATACGTTTTCGTTAATTACTGTACAATGATAATTTATTTATTTTATTTATTTAATCTTTATCGCGATGCGAATGTCTATAGGTCACAAAAGGTGACCTATAGACATTCTCTTCCAGTCAACCTATGATATGGTGAAATTTGTGGTAGGCGCAATAAAGTTAATGTCGATGAAAATATAATACATAGACATACATAAAACTGTTACATATATAAAGAGAAATAGACGAATATATGATAAGAACTTACCTATATATACATATATATACACATACATATATATATATATATATATATATATATATATATATATATACATATATATACACATACATACATTTAACAGTAGCGTTGCCAAAGTAACAAGAAATAAATCAAGCCTGCAACAAGTGCTCGCGCAACAACCTTTGAAGCACGGTTTACTAGGTGCCTGCCTTATGCGATCGGGCAAGGTGGTTTCCGTAGTAGTGTAGCTTGAATAGTGAAGGAGTTACCAAAGAACTCGGTGAAATGACGAGGAATACTAATCTTATTATTAGAAGAAGACCTAAGGACCCTATCCTTGGATGAGGAGAGATATTGAAAATTATCCCTGAGATAAGAAGGAGTTGATGGATCATTTAAAATAGAGAAAAGAACAAGTAAAATTCTGGAAGTGCGCCTCTGTCGGATGGTTAACCATTTAAGCTTAGATCTGTATAGAGACACGTGGTCGTATTTACGCAATACGAAAATGAATCTGATACAGTGATTGTAAAGACGCTCCAGCTTGTTAAGAAGATCATGGGATACATCTGGATAACACACATCTGCATAATCGATGATTACCCATCATAAGTTTAGACTGAAGCATAAGTTTAGACTGAAGAGGAAGAAAATGTTTAAAACGATAAAGAGAACGTAAGGTGGCGAACACTTTGCGACTGATATCCGTGACTTGAACTCTCCAGTTAAGAGTACTATCAACGTGCAAACCAAGGTTTTTTACCGAACTGCTATAAGGTATCGGAATATTATTAAATAAAACCGGAGGCAAATTATCAACATCAACCTTTGCTAGTTGTCTCGAGCTTCCAACCAATATTGCTTGACATTTCACGGGATTGACAGTAACTCCATAACGTGATGCCCAGTTTTTTACTATATCTAAATTGGAATTCAGTGCTTTAATTCCATCGTGAATATCATCAACATTTGATTGCACGTAGAGCTGTAAGTCATCAGCATAGAGATGGTACGAGCAATTAATTTCAGAAGTGATGAGTTAATAAAAACTGAGAAAATAATAGGAGAGAGAATACCGCCTTGTGGAACGCCAGTTTCAACATCTAACCAAGAAGATTTATTATCTCCTACATGAACTGACTGCTGACGTCCACGAAGATAAGAAGAGAACCATTCTAAGACTGTGGGGGTGAACTTGAAGTGAGAGAGGATAGAAAGGAGAATATGATGATCAACTGTGTTAAAAGCGTTTGAAAAGTCTATTAGCACCAACACCGTCACCTTCTTATCTTCCATGTGTACACAGGCTTCGAGAATTTTAGACAGAAAGGGCAGAATAGTTATAGGACGAAAGTGATTTGGAAGGGTGGGATTTGGGACTTCAGGTAAAGGTCTTACTCGACCTATCTTCCAAAGAGTGGGGAACTGACCAGACTCTCAAGAAAAATTTATGATATGCGTGATTGCCGGTAGAAGATAATCTAAAATTGCGACAATCATAAATCTACTGATTTCATCACAACCCACTGCCCTAGACTTAATGGTTAAAACATACTTCTTAATTTCGTAAAATTTGAAGTCTGGCATCTGAGGAGTTTGCATTGAAGCAATGGAAGCTATAGTTTGAGACCGGATTTTAGGGTCCATTGCTTGAACTGAAGCGAAATAATGATTGATATCATCAAGTGATAGAGAAGGACCATAATTCAAGATGGTTGGCTTTCCAATACCGACAGATTTAAGAAATTTCCAAATGTCGGCTGGAGAAGAATTGATTATGCTATTATGGAAGTAACGGCGTTTAGCTGCTCGTACCATCTGATTGCATCTGTTTCTAGCCTTCTTAAAACATAACCAGTTCTCTTCATTACGATCTCTCTTGAATCTGTGGAATGCTCGATTCCGTCTGGTCATTGCCATCCTTACATCCTCGGACATCCACGGAGCTGGGGGACGCTTCAGTCTAACACTGCGAACAGGAGAATGAGTATCGAATACTTCCATAATTAGAGAATTAAGAATAGTAACTTTGTCATCCACTGAGGAAGCTGCAAAGAGAGTCGTGAAATCGAGGTTTTGAGCGTCTCTCAGTAGCATGTCAAAGTTAATTCTGGAAAAACTACGTAATTGCAATATGGCAGGTAAAGGTTTAGGAGGCTTGAGCTTATATGAAGCATAAATTAAATCGTGGCGAGAAAATCCTGGAGCAGGTATCTGAAAATGAGTTACCACATAGTCAGGTGAAGCAGTTACAATAAGATCAATCATAGAGTCATCAGTGTCAACATTGTGATGAGTTGCCGTTAAAGGGAGAATAGAAAGATTGACCGACTCAAGGATTGTTTGAAGTTTAGTGGAACGTTGGGACGCTTTTAACAGATCGGTATTGAAATCCCCCATAATCATGCAGTGCGTGTACTCAGAACAGATATTATCAAGAGCCGTTTCCAAGTCGGCGAAGTAGTCCACAGAAGGTGGACAGTACACTACGCCTATGATCATCCTAGTACCCTTAGCATCTAGTTCGATGAACAAGAACTCTGAGGAAGCAGAATACTGAGAAGGTGACTTTAAAAGTATTTTATGAGGAATCGACGCACGCAGATAAATAGCTACTCCTCCACCGCCCTTTTCGGTTCGGTCATTACGAATTAAAATGAAACCTGGTAAAGGGTATAAACAAGATAGTAAAGATGGTTTAAGCCAGCTTTCGGAGACTAAAATAATATGAATATTGCTACATGTAAATGACTCTTCTAGTTCCGAAAAATGGCTTGGGATGCTTTGAGCATTAATGTGATTGAGCATACATTTAAAAATTTATCGCAATCAGAAAAGACGCAGTTGAGCCTTTCCTGTAAATTAGGAACACTACTGTTAATAGAATCATCACAAGAGTTAAAAGACAGGTCTATATCCAACACGGAGTGGAATGATTCAGCATCAGACATATTTGATTAATATACAATATAAAGAATATAATATAAATATATATGATATATACCAGATAATAAAAAAAAGAAAAATAATTATTATGAAGGCGAAAAAAATATCTAAAAAGCTAATAATAAAAAAAAAAGATAATCAGCTAAAAAAACACCATCCCATCAGTTATCTGTTCACAATATTAAAAAATGTCAAAAAATAAACACAAAGGATAAACTTAATAATAACATAACGAGACAAATAATAAAAACAGAATTTAAAAAAAGGTCCTGTAACTGGTGCGTACTGTGTAACACAAATTTGAGTAAATATTCTAGATTATTGGTGTCTATGGCGCAATGTACATGGACGTATAAAACAAACGAGGCTGAACGCGTTATAAACCTTTGCCTTTATGAATGAAAGAAACAATGATCAATTTGACAGATGACATTTAGTTGACATTGTAATACACGAATAAGACAAAACAAAACACCAAAGTAAACAAAGGTGAAACGTACCGATATAAGACACCAAACAAAAATAATATTAACATAATAATTTATATGTAGTAATAAGATGTTATTAACAGTTAAAAACAGTACATACAGTAAAAGAATGCAAATCAAAAAAAAAAAACAAAAGCAAAATATAGGCCATACCATGTTTGTGCATTATAAAGTTTTGCGTTTTATAATAACACAACAATTTTGAGACGTGAGTTTATTTTTTTACCAGTCGACGAGACCTCTTGGGATCAATGCTAGAACCGGCATCACCAGCTTATTTGCCAGCATTTTTAGTAACAGCACTGGAATTCGAGGGCGGATTAGAAGGAAATTTTACGATAAGAGATTCTACTTCGTCTTCAGTGCAGATCTTTACGCGGTCTCCAGTGGGAAGTTTGATATATATCATTCCATCAAAGGTCCATACGTTTCTAAGCCCAAAATGTTTACGCGCCTTTGTATGCACTCACTGCCTTATTCTAGTTTAAAACTCAGAAACTGAGATCTGGGAACCTTTTAATTTGGTTTTGGTATTCCATACTTCACACTTTGTGTGGTGATCATGGAAATGAACAAGGATTGGTCTTACCCGTTCATCCTTTTTAATACCAATTCGATAGCAACGTTTAATAGACGATCTCGTCACCTGCGCAAGGCCCAACTTATTGCGAATGAGACCCAATATCTCCTGTTCAACATCAGCCCCAGGCACTTCGGCGATCCCATTGAATAAAAGAACCTTCTGCCGGTGTCGCATAACAATTGCATCAACAGTTACTGAACAATAATGTACTTGCTGTGCAGAAGTTTTAGCATTGAGGTAACAAGCTCTTTGAACGCGAAGAATTCTTGACTTAGCTGTGACAGGGTAGGGTTTGATGGAGTAGAAGCAGCCATTAGTCTGCTCTCGAATTCCGCCAACTTTCTTGTCCAGCTTCCTTCAAGTTTTCTTCGAATATTTTCTATATCCAATGATACAGATTCCATTATAAGAAATGTTTAATAACAGAAGCAGCGAAGGTCTTTTACTGGTGACACTGATGGGAGGTGCAAGTAAGTCACATAACCTTTTCTAGATAAACATACTTTATTATCCGAATGAGCACAAACTGTACTGTAATAGTTTTTGGTTATATATTGTGCAACAATTGACTGTAAATAATTTTAAAACAAATAAAACGTAAGACAATTTTAAACAGCTGTTGCTTATTGTACCCCTACCCGCGAAAAATCTAGGCATATTTGATTTGTATTTAATAATCCTAGGCATTATTAAATACAAATAAAATATTTAAATATTTATGTTATTACATATATTCAATAGTATGACGCAAGGAAGCACAATAAATATCTCATGCTTAATTTCTCGTTTGTGCATATTTGCTATTATTTTTTGACAGGCGTCGTCATCCTCATGTGCTACTGCCAAGTGAACATTAACTTTGCAGTTATTAATTGGCTTTCGTCATATTAATTTTTATTAATTTGATTTTTTAATTTAAATATAAATTATATAAAGATAACGTCAGGCATTCGCTTAATATTATAATTAGTGAAAGTTTGCGAGTATGGATGGATGTTTGTTACTCTTTTACGCAAAAACTACATTTTTATCTTTTATATTAGAATAACAAATAGGCTAATTTACAAAGATTTTGTGTAAATTGGACAATAATATTACTATTTCAAGTAAGTCAGCTTATAAGTGGCATAAACGGAGATGCGCGGGTCAGCAAGTGTAGTTGGGGAGTCTAATGAAAGCAATAAGTTAAAGTTTATAAGAAGTAGCAGTGCATGAACCTATATAATAAAATTAAAATATTATAATGAACAAATATCTTTACGCAATTCCCAATACAGGGGTAGACAGAGGTCTTAGTATATACAATTAAGTCCCCTCGACCCACCTTCCACCAAAGATATTTTGGGACAACGTGAAAGGTATTGAGTCTGTCGCCGTATTGTCCAATCCAACGATTTGATTCGTAAATAGGTTCTGGAAAAACCCATTGGTACGAGCCTGCCACCTGGGGATCGAACTCGGGTCTCTCGACTCGAATTTCGATCACCCAACCACTCGGCTATCGTGACTTAAAATATTTTAATAAATGATCAAAATACACATAGATAAAACTAAAAGTAAAAAAACCATAGTGTAAATTAGTACAGGAGCACAAGAGATAGGCTTGTACTCAGAGCGCTTAGCCACAAATGACACAAGTTTGGTTCCCGGATCGGTCCCACTAAAACTGTTGAAAGCAATTTTAAGTGCTGAATTTACCATGAGCTCAAATCATTCAGAAGAAACCTGCATGTCTGAGATATAGCAAAAAAAAAATATTACTTCGAGCACGTAAATGATGTCTGGTGTTATGTTTCTACAAACAAAACACACTATTTGAATAGACAAAATCCATTTTTTATTTATGATTATCTATAGAAAGCACATAGTAAACCCTATTCATAAAATTAAAGTTAAACCATTTCGGAATTAGCAGCTGTAACTACACACACAGATAAAAAGCATGAATGCTTTAACCAAATAAGAATCAAAATAACCAGTTTCAGAGGGAGAAAGAATCGCGCAGCACTCGAAAAAAGGAACCGAGAGCTAACAATGTTTGCCATTATGTACCCGCGGTACGAACGCCGCGCCTCCGATTTGAATAAAACATTTTTCCATTCTTGCACTCTAATGAGAGTTGGGCCATTCACTCCCGAATGGAATGAGTAAGTGTAAAAATAAAAAGCGTTTTAAGTTCTGTGCAAAGTCATTATGCATAAGCGCTTTTGAAGCTTTCGCAGATTGTTTCCTTAAGACCTGTCCACGCCGTACCTGTGTCTCCTCTCTCATTGAATAATATATTCTTAATAAAAAAACCTTTAATTTTGTAATAATTTTCATATCATATTACATTATGTTTTTAATAAATAAAAATAAAAGTAAAAATCTTCTCGCATAGACGGGGTAGCTAGAGAGAGTAGATCGCAAGGAGTCACGATCCTTACTTATTTTCTGCCTCTTTCGCTTAATATACATCATTTTAGCACGAAATGAATATTTTGTATTTACCTCGGCGATGAGTTAAAACAACTTGAGAAAATCTACATATCTGATAAAAAATAATACAGACAGTGAAAACATCACACACATTACTCTGATCCCAATTAAACAACTTAAGCACTTGTGTTATGGAATAAGAAACAACTAAGATACTACAAACACCCAGACCCGAGAAAATGAAGAAAAGCGTTTTAAATATTGTCACGAAATCGCATTCGGGAGAGCAGAGCTGGCGAAACCACGAAAACCGCTGAGTGTGCTCGACCATAGAGGACTTTAGAGATAAAAAAATTTTGTAATTTAGCAACATTGTTATTTCTAAGATTTAAATTTTATCGCCTGTCGACATTGACTGTAAGTTTTCGGCTTGTGCTACGTTGTGATCAGAGCAATACAATTAATGTAGTTCCTATCATTGTATGTTTTTATTTATTATTATTATTTACAATACATATTTAATAATGGTATTTGGAATGGTACTTGAAAGGGACGAAGATAGAACGAAGTATGATATATGGGTAAATCAGGAATGTCTAGAACAGGTGAATATTACCTACATACTTGGGGAGCACTTTTAGCCGGGATGGAGGATGTGACACAGATGCGGACAGGCGTTTCGCTGCCGGAAACATGGTCAACGGTGCCCTGACTGCATTAATGCGTGAAAATAAATAAATAAATAAATACTTAATAATTATCAGAAGTATAGACTCTTTAATCTATTGTTGTCTAACTATAGACGTAACAAAGGGCGGAATTAATGCCTTAAGGCATTCTCTGCCAGTCAAACGAATTAGTGACGATTATTTATTACTAGTATAATATGACGTAATTCATGACAAGGTTAATTAGTCTTACATGATAATAACATATCTGGTTATGACATAATTAGAACAAGAACGTGCTTATAGAGATTTACGACATTAGAGAGAAATGAAATTAGCAGTTTAGCGACATATAGATCGTAGAATTAAAAAAAAATCGTCACACTATACAGAGGCAGACAGAGGTCTTCAGTCTAGACAATTAAGTCGCGTCGACCCACCATCCACCGAAGATATTTTGGCAGGTCGTGAGCCCGTCGCCGTCTTGATGACCAAACCAACGATATAATCGTACGTAGATTAAAAAACCATTGGCACAAGCTTGCCATCCTGGCGATCAAACTCAGGTCTCTCGACTCGAATTCCGATCACCCAACCACTCACTATCATGACTTCGTATAATTTAAGCAAAGAGCATTATATATAATTTGGTGGAAAAAAGCATTTCTTCCACATAGACTCACGTACATTACAATTTTTATAAATTTTTTTATAAATAGTTTATAAATATTTTATTTTATTATTAAATATTCACGCATAGTGTCTAACGGGGTAGCCATATAGCACTAACAACAGGTAAGAGCTCACTTGATACATTTCTGATCGAACTCTAATCTCGTGAATCGAATTTAGATTTTTTTTTCAATTATTGTAGTTTATTTGCTTTATTTGACTATATGTTTATTAATAACAAAAAATTTAATTGCGGTCATAAATGTTTAAAAAATTAATACCAACCCATTGCAGGGTTCGATCCTCAGGTGGAAGGCTCGTACCAATGGGTTTTACAAAACTTATATTTGAATTATATCGTTAGCTTGGACATAAAGACGGCGACGGGCTCACCACTGTCACGTTTTTCCGAAATTATCTTCAGTGGAAGGTGGGTCGAAAATCTGTCTACCCTTGTATTGGGAATTGCGTGAAGATATTTTTTTATTTTATTATTTATTCCATTCCGGAAATTCACACTATAATTTAGCTTTGGCAGTTATTATCAAAACTTTCGCGAGAGGTTATCAATTAAATAATAATAACGTTTAAGTGGTTGGATGATCGAAGTTCGAGTCAAGAGACTCGAGTTCGATCCCGAGGTGGTAGGCTCGCACCTGAGGGTTTTGGGTTTATTTTTCAACACTTATTTATCTAAACCTCTGTTTACCCTTATATTGGAAATGGCGTAAAGATTTGATACTTATAAGCGTAATTGTGTTATTTATTACAGTTTCTCCCTTTCTTTTATTGTTTTCATCACTAAGACAGCAATGGGGTCACCAGTGCATGGTGTCTTTGTTAAGGTATGTAGAATTTAAGGAACTAAAAATGTTTATACCTCTGGCCACCCCAGTATTGGGAATACGGTCTTGAAGCTTGTCCCTCTTTTCAATTGAAAAATTATGTAAATAATGTTTTTCTCCAGAGGGTTTTGTAAGAGGCGACTAAAAGAATCATTGGGGTAAGGGGCTTTAGAATCATAAAACTTACTGAATGATAGTCACAAGGCATCGATTTAAGTATTCACCACCTCCTTTTCCCCTCTTACATGTGTATGGTCACCGACAGATGGCGTAATAACTGTGAAAAAAATACCAGACAAAATTTAGAACTATGAAGGAAAGAAATGGTTATTAAAAGCGCAATAAAATTAATTTGAATTGATTAAATAATTTGATAAAAAAAAACAATCAATTTAGAATAAAAGAGCTTAAAAATAAACAACCTAAAGTATATAAATACAGTCGTATGTGTCAAAGCGTCACCTGCGAACTAGAGCGCACTGAGCATAAAGCAATGACATTTTTTTGCAATGACGCTGGTTTTCCGTGTATTCAGCCTTATTTAAATTAGATGTCATGTATAAAATTTTAAAATCTACATTAAAAATTTTTTTTGTAATAACCAGTACAGATGATTTAAAGATTTATTAATTTAAAGGTCAACCATAATCTTTAGATATCAAGCAATAACATCATTAGAGATAAACAATAGAATCGTAATTTTTAAATAATTATACGGTAGCCATCTACTTATCTTTTCGTTGGTAAAATATTCCCACGAGATATATTAAATGTGTAATGGTCATTTTATTCATATTCAAATAATAAGAAAATATGACTGAGTGCCTTGTAGCAACCGCTACAAAATCGTACCCAGATGAAGTCAGTAAACATCTTTAATTAGTCTATTACAGATTCTGTTTTCCAAAATACTATATTATATAGTCTTTGACTAAAATACGCTCCATAACCTATTTCAAATGTAGTCATTGAATACTCTTCGTTCTATTTCTCGCTTCAAATCTGTATTATATGCATATATATATATATATATATATATATATATATATATATATATATATATATATATATATATATATATATATATATATATATATATATATTAGTTTAGAGTTTATCATGAATTGACATGTGGTATACTGGAGTAGATCCAATATGGCAGTAAAAAATATCTTCACGCCATTCCCAATACAGGGGCAGACAGAGGTCTTAACAATCCCTTCTAACAAGTCCTTTCGACCCATCAACCACCGAAGACATTTTTGAGACACCTGATAAGTGGTGAGCCCGTCGCAATCTTTGTGTCCAATTCAATGATATAAATCGAACATAAGTTTTGAAAAACATGTCACGACAGCCAGTGGTTGGGTGATCGGTGGCTTGTACCGATGGTATTTTTAAAAAATGTATTATTTAGTTATCGGCTTAGTCACAAAGCCAGCGACAGGCTTACACCTGTCACGTTGTCCCGAAAATATCTTCTGAATAAGGTGGGTCGAAAGGATATTTCTGTATCTGTGTCTACCCAAAATTGGAAATGACGTAAAGATTTTTGTTTTTTTAAAAACACCTTTTAAAAATTAAATTAATAAATATTTAAAGAGGATCGTGTCTCTCCATTGGAACTCTAACGCCATTTATACTTTCAGCAGACCGTAGTGCAATAAAAATACCATTTAAAATGTATAAGTTTATTAAATATTTACAAAAACCTTGGCAAATTCGTTGTACAGAAATCACAATGAACAAACCAATGGAGAACTAGGGAAGTCAACACAATATTACTGTGGAACAGTTTGGATGAGCATTATAAAGAGTATTTATCGTTTAAATTATATGTACGTAGCACAGCTTCCACTGGTTTGATTTAAGTATCTAACATCATTATAATTAAATGAACACAGTTTTTAATTAAATGGAACTAGTGGCATTTTGCCCTTTAGTGGTGTCCGTAGTATCCGAGACCGCCATATCCGCCGAGACCGTGTCCGTAACCATATCCGCTGTAGACAGGGGAGCTGTAGTATCCACCGTGACTACCGTAGCCTGAAATAATACGTATATGTAAGAGCAAATATCTTCACGCCATTCCCAATACAGGGGCAGACAGAGGTCTTAACAATCCCTTCTAACAAGTCCTTTCGAACTTCTTTTCACCGATAGTCATTTGTGTCAACGTGACAGATGGTGAGCAAATCCTGCAGTTGAGGAATTCGTCCAGCAGTTGGCTTCTATATGTATGTATGTACGGATGTATGTATGATTAATTTACGACTTCGCAAAACTTAATCAGAATATCTGAGTTTTGAATATGCAATTCTCTATTCAAATAAACAAAACATTATTTTGAAAAACATGTCACGACAGCCGAGTGGTTGGGTGATCGGTGGCTTGTACATTTTAAGAAAAAATATGTATTATTTAGTTATCGGCTTAGTCACAAAGCCAGCGACGGGCTTACACCTGTCACGTTGTCACAAAAAATGTCTTCTGAATAAGGTGGGTCGAAAGGATATTTCTGTATCTGTGTCTACCCAAAATTGGAAATGACGTAAAGATTTTTGTTTTTTTGAAAAACACCTTTTAAAAATTAAATTAATAAATATTTAAAGAGGATCGTGTCTCTCCATTGGAACTCTAACGCCATTTATACTTTCAGCAGACCGTAGTGCAATAAAAATACCATTTAAAATGTATAAGTTTATTAAATATTTACAAAAACCTTGGCAAATTCGTTGTACAGAAATCACAATGAACAAACCAATGGAGAACTAGGGAAGTCAACACAATATTACTGTGGAACAGTTTGGATGAGCATTATAAAGAGTATTTATCGTTTAAATTATATGTACGTAGCACAGCTTCCACTGGTTTGATTTAAGTATCTAACATCATTATAATTAAATGAACACAGTTTTATTTAATTAAATGGAACTAGTGGCATTTTTGCCCTTTAGTGGTGTCCGTAGTATCCGAGACCGCCATATCCGCCGAGACCGTGTCCATAACCATATCCGCTGTAGACAGGGGAGCTGTAGTATCCACCGTGACTACCGTAGCCTGAAATAATACGTATATGTAAGAGCAAATATCTTCACGTTATTCCCAATATTGTGGTAGAGGTCTGGACGGTTAAGTGCTTTCGATGCAACTTTCATCAAAGACTTATTGGGACAACGAGACATGTGGTGAGTCTGTCGTTGTCTTTATGTCCAAGCCAACGATGTAAATCGTATATAATTTTTTAAAAGACTCCTTGGTACAAGCCTGCCACCTGGGAATCAAACTCATGTCTCTTGGCTCGGATTCCGATAACCTAACCCCTCAGCTATCGTGACTCGTAAAATAACAATGCAACACATTAAACTCTACTATAGGAGCGTTTGCTATAATCACCACGCTTTGTAAGCGGATTGGCGAACACAGTACCATTCACCTTGCAAATTAGAACTTTTGAACTCATCTACCTGTGTCTAGTCTGCTGAATATATTACATGTTTCGTAAACAGCAATACTCCAACTTGAAAACAATCTTAAAATAATTTACAAGTCTTTTAAACAATACAAACGAGCACGCACACACTTCACATTTTTATTAGGTCTAATTAAGCTTTATAAATTAGTATCTTATAAACTACCCTAAAATTTTGGATAATAGTTTTTACTTGGATACTACATTCAAAGCTTACACAGAGATCATTTAAAAAATATTAACGCCATCTATTGACAGCTGAACTTGATCATGCAGGTGCTTAGGCTTAAAGCTTAACAATTCTCGACAACATATCAGTATATCTATTTTCGTGTGAAAGTTTAAAGATCTCATCACTCATTATCATTCTCTGTCGTATGATTAGCGACTTCAATTGTGCGAATGCATATAGTTTCCATTCCCACGTCCTTTCCTTACTCACCGAGGCCGGAGTATCCGAGACCGGAGTAACCAAGACCGGAGTATCCGAGACCAGAGTATCCGAGACCGGAGTAACCAAGACCGGAGTATCCGAGACCGGAGTATCCGAGACCAGAGTATCCGAGACCGGAGTATCCGAGACCGGAGTATCCGAGACCGCCATATCCGCCGAGACCGTGTCCGTAACCATATCCGCTGTAGACAGGGGAGCTGTAGTATCCACCGTGACTACCGTAGCCTGAAATAATACGTATATGTAAGAGCAAATATCTTCACGTTATTCCCAATATTGTGGTAGAGGTCTGGACGGTTAAGTGCTTTCGATGCAACTTTCATCAAAGACTTATTGGGACAACGAGACATGTGGTGAGTCTGTCGTTGTCTTTATGTCCAAGCCAACGATGAAATTCGTACATAAGTTTTTGAAAAACTCATTGGTACTGCCACCTGGGGATCGAACTCAGGGCTCTTGGTTAGAATTCCAACCACCCAACTACTCTGCTATCGTGACTTTTCAGTTGTCGTTGTATCTTTTAAGATCTTTTTCATATGCAGAAGTTATAGCATTTCGTGTATACGTGTACACATTTTACTTTAATTATGAAATATGTAGTAATATACAGTAAGTTGATAATGTTGTGCATATGGCCCGGTAGCCAAGTTGACAGCGACTCTACCATTGATGGGGTTGCGGGTTGGAATCTCTCTAAGGAATACAACCTATGTGATTAATATGATGTATGTACTAGAGTTTTGAATATTTATATTTTTAAAGGAATATTTATCTATGTAAATATATTGTGCCGTTAGTTTGGATACTAAGATTACGATAGGCTCATCTCCTGTCACATTGGCCCAAAGTAACTCCAGTGAAAAGTAGGTCGAAATTACCAAATCTTGTCTACTATCTACCCCAATGCTGGCGTTAACTTAATATTATAATTAACTGCGTTAAAATTGCATCATACTTATATACTTTAATATTGTAGAGTAAAATTTCCTTATCTATGTAAATATATTGTGCCGTTAGTTTGGATACTAAGATTACGATAGGCTCATCTCCTGTCACATTGGCCCAAAGTAACTCCAGTGAAAAGTAGGTCGAAATTACCAAATCTTGTCTACTATCAACCCCAATGCTGGCGTTAACTTAATATTATAATTAACTGCGTTAAAATTGCATCATACTTATATACTTTAATATTGTAGAGTAAAATTTCCTTATCTATGTAAATATATTGTGCCGTTAGTTTGGATACTAAGATTACGATAGGCTCATCTCCTGTCACATTGGCCCAAAGTAACTCCAGTGAAAAGTAGGTCGAAATTACCAAATCTTGTCTACTATCAACCCCAATGCTGGCGTTAACTTAATATTATAATTAACTGCGTTAAAATTGCATCATACTTATATACTTTAATATTGTAGAGTAAAATTTCCTTATCTATGTAAATATATTGTGCCGTTAGTTTGGATACTAAGATTACGATAGGCTCATCTCCTGTCACATTGGCCCAAAGTAACTCCAGTGAAAAGTAGGTCGAAATTACCAAATCTTGTCTACTATCAACCCCAATGCTGGCGTTAACTTAATATTATAATTAACTGCGTTAAAATTGCATCATACTTATATACTTTAATATTGTAGAGTAAAATTTCCTTATCTATGTAAATATATTGTGCCGTTAGTTTGGATACTAAGATTACGATAGGCTCATCTCCTGTCACATTGGCCCAAAGTAACTCCAGTGAAAAGTAGGTCGAAATTACCAAATCTTGTCTACTATCAACCCCAATGCTGGCGTTAACTTAATATTATAATTAACTGCGTTAAAATTGCATCATACTTATATACTTTAATATTGTAGAGTAAAATTTCCTTATCTATGTAAATATATTGTGCCGTTAGTTTGGATACTAAGATTACGATAGGCTCATCTCCTGTCACATTGGCCCAAAGTAACTCCAGTGAAAAGTAGGTCGAAATTACCAAATCTTGTCTACTATCAACCCCAATGCTGGCGTTAACTTAATATTATAATTAACTGCGTTAAAATTGCATCATACTTATATACTTTAATATTGTAGAGTAAAATTTCCTTATCTATGTAAATATATTGTGCCGTTAGTTTGGATACTAAGATTACGATAGGCTCATCTCCTGTCACATTGGCCCAAAGTAACTCCAGTGAAAAGTAGGTCGAAATTACCAAATCTTGTCTACTATCAACCCCAATGCTGGCGTTAACTTAATATTATAATTAACTGCGTTAAAATTGCATCATACTTATATACTTTAATATTGTAGAGTAAAATTTCCTTATCTATGTAAATATATTGTGCCGTTAGTTTGGATACTAAGATTACGATAGGCTCATCTCCTGTCACATTGGCCCAAAGTAACTCCAGTGAAAAGTAGGTCAGAAATTACCAAATCTTGTCTACTATCAACCCCAATGCTGGCGTTAACTTAATATTATAAGGACAACGTGACAGGTGGTGAGCCCGTCGCCGTCTTTATGTCCGAGCTAACAATGTAAATCGTATATTAATGTTGAAAAACCCATGGGTACGAACCTACCACCTGGGGATCGAACTCAGGGCTCTTGGTTAGAATTCCGACCACCCAACAACTCGGCTATCGTGACTTGCTAAATCTCTTCTCATTTTTTAAATAACTGAATACTTCCGTGGATTAGTGGTGAACACACCTGTTTTTGTGGTGTCACTAACTTTGAGCTCCAGAGTTCGATTCCCGGATAGGTCAATGTAGGAATACATTTTTCTATATTGTCTTGGGTCTAGGTGTTTGTAGTGCTTTAGCTTACTTTGGAGTCAGACCAATGTTATGTTACCCTTATTTTTAATTATTAAATCTTTGTGGTGTTTTTATATTTTTTGATATTCATGCCAAAGATAACAAATCCTCAAAGATAACTATTATTAATAACAGACAGCCACAGCGAAGCGTGACCGTGTTAAAATACTAAAATTATAAAAACTAAAATATGTATGCATGATCTACATAAAAAAACGAAAGGTAAGGCTAACAAAAAAACTCTTTCCACTCAATTAAATGGATATAACTTTTTATTGAAGACATTATACGGTTTTTGCTACGAGAACAAGTCGACTGTAACTAGATAATTTGACTGAATGAACGGTTCGCTTGGCCTTCTGATGATTATATTGACTGTAGAACGTAAAAGGCCTAACAAATCATAGATCCAATGTGAAGGTTGAACACAGATATTATAAGTGACTTTTTTGTAGTTAACAAATAAATGAATAAAAAAATTAGTCTTTTACAACCTTCCTTTCACCGAAGGCATTTTTTGGGGGAATGTGACTGGTTTGTGAGCCTGTCGCCGTCTTTATGTCCGAGCTAACAATATAAATCGTATATTAATGTTGAAAAAACCCATGGGTACGAACCTACCACCTGGAGATCGAACTCGGGGCTCTTGGTTAGAATTCCAACCACCCAACTACTCTGCTATCGTGACTTTTCAGTTGTCGTTGTATCTTTTTAAGATCTTTTTTCATATGCAGAAGTTATAGCATTTCGTGTATACGTGTACACATTTTACTTTAATTATGAAATATGTAGTAATATACAGTAAGTTGATAATGTTGTGCATATGGCCCGGTAGCCAAGTTGACAGCGACTCTACCATTGATGGGGTTGCGGGTTGGAATCTCTCTAAGGGAATACAACCTATGTGATTAATATGATGTATGTACTAGAGTTTTGAATATTTATATTTTTAAAGGAATATTTATCTATGTAAATATATTGTGCCGTTAGTTTGGATACTAAGATTACGATAGGCTCATCTCCTGTCACATTGGCCCAAAGTAACTCCAGTGAAAAGTAGGTCGAAATTACCAAATCTTGTCTACTATCAACCCCAATGCTGGCGTTAACTTAATATTATAATTAACTGCGTTAAAATTGCATCATACTTATATACTTTAATATTGTAGAGTAAAATCTCCTTATCTATATAAAACTAATAAAAAAGCAGGCAAGTTTCATACAGGTGACACTTTTTCGAAATTTTCCACCAGGATACCATAAAGTTTGTAGCCTAACTTTGTTATGTATTCAAGCAACAGGGGAAGGTAAACAAAATTTCTGTATCAGCGGCACGGAAGCTTCGGGAATTTAGAAGTTCTCGTGACCAATAAGCTTGGAACAACGAAAAAGTTACGTGAAATTGTTAGCGGACGGTGCTAAAATTGCAATGGTTTTATATTTAGATAAAACTTGAGTGTATCATAAGAAATAGTCCGAAGATCGAAGAGTCAAGAGTTCTCGTATACTTAGACGCACATGAATAAAGAAGAGATGATTTTGATCTGAAGTATCTGATCTTTCTGCCTGTCCCGTCCGGTACTATCCGTGAAGACGTAAAAATCGTGTAAGATTAACGTAAGAATCACGCTCTAAGATGGAATAGACATTAGAAATTTTTACAACACATACATTGCACTGATCTCACAGTAAGTAAAGCACTTATATGAAATCAGAAGTAATGTAGGTGCGACAAACATCTTCTCCCGAAAAAATGTAGAAGAACTGTTTTCTGCATTGACTCGATCAGTAATCTCAACCCGGGACCTCAGAGCTGGCGGCCATAAAAACCAGTGTGTCCGCCACTCGTCCACGGAGGTATGTACCGCGTGTAGGAATCACGGTGTGGTCATGGACTTTACGAGTATAATAAAAAGTTATTCTCACAATTTATCGTTTTCTCATTGACTTATGACAATTAAATTGTCACTCAAATAGTAATCAAAGGGACTAAGTGCAGCGGTAATTATGCTCGCTAGTGTGCCAAGGATGGAGTTTTCTCACGTGTTAATCATTTAATGACTGCTTCCATTGTTTAAAAGCCTGAGTGTATAACATTCGTTAATTAGCATAATGAGAAATTTCGTGCAAAACTTACGCAAGTATGAGGGTTTTTTATGCGAAATTCAAGATGCCTCTGTCGATATCGTTTATGAAAATTGTGTTTGTAATCTGATATATGTTCTTGAACTGTTCTAAAATAAAACAGTTTGTAACTTCACGTAAAATTGACAACTTCACGCTATTTCCCAATACAGGGGTAGGCAGAGTTCTAGACTATGAAGTCCTTTTGACTCACCGAAGCGTTTTAGGGACAACTTGACATACAATAAATAAAATGTCAATCTCGTCTCATCAATCCAATACTCAACTTACAGGAATGGTTTAGACTTTTCGTTCTCGTCTATTCTCTATGGACTATTCAATGGAGGTCTTCGATATACAATGTAATGTTCGGATCTATTCGCGAACAGATACGTATGAACGTAAAATTTTTTATTACATTTCTTACTACTTCTATTTGTACATATCTGTTACGTCTTTGCAAAGTAAAAAGAATAAAACATTTCAACAAAGATAGGCTACGATGAGACGCAGAAGGAATCTTTTATAAACATCCAAGAAAATCGACACTGACTCAAAGGAAAGTTTTAGTAGCATTTTATTCGGAACTATTATACAAAGGGGGGAATCAACACTGAATACAAACTAGCCGAGTTGGACGCGGAGCGCTGGAAGGTTGGAAGCATTCGGTCAATTTAAAGTTGGACTCGAATTTTTCGGGCTTTGAGCGTCTATAAAGAGTTTATATTTTGTTGTAAAGAGTTTCGCCTTGTTTTTTCTTTAATGTAATGATGCCCAATGTAAAAGAAGTTTTGAGATAATTTGATATATTTTCAGGGAACTGGCTTCAGAAGGCCATTTTATATAATAGCAAGAGAAATGAACGAATTTTTAATTTCTTAATTTTACGAACACAGTCAATTAATAGTGATCTGAAATACAAGCCCAAAGCTTAGTATACCAAAACTATACTAGTATACATTGACTGGTACGAAACAGTAGTCAATGTATAACTCAAAGGATTATTTTACAGATGTTTGTAACTTATTTCATTTATGGTAATTGAGTTGGGAAATAATTAATAATATTTTTGTGGACAGTTTGATTTTAGTGTCCAATCCATCTGCACAATATACTTTATTAAATACGTATTTAGATAGATAAAAAACTTTATGTACATTCATGGCTCGAGTGCAAACATTCATATTCATCAAACAAACATTTGGCCCCAAACGGGACTCGAACCCGCAACCCTTTGCTTCGAGGGCAGTGGTAACTACCAACTAGACTATATATTATTATTATTTTTGTAATTTTTAATAAATAAATGTACTCACAAATAATTTTCTTACATACTACTAAACTGAGATTGACTTTACTAAAACACTAAGATTGTTGACACAATGACATTTAAAATTTGTGGTACATGCCATAAAGCTTACCATAGCTACCGTAGCCGAGACCACCATAGCCGCCGCTGTATCCGAGACCATGGCCGCCGTAGCCAAGACCGCTGTAGCCTAGACCGCCGTAGCCGAGACCAGTGAGACCGCGCTTCTCGGTCTTCTTGGCGTCTTCGGCGCACACGGCGGCGATGGCGAGGGCAGCGACAATCTGGGGAGAGACGTTGATAGATATTATGCTTCTTTATTAAAAAAAAACATCCTGTATAGTCCACTAGAGAACATTGTCCTCTCCCGTAAGTGAAATAAGGCGGTAGGGGGGATTTTGGGTGAAGAAAAGTAAGTATATCTGTAAAAAATGTCGTGCACTTAAAGAAAAGCGACAAAGACTATTATTCAGTAATATTGTTACCCTTTTGTCTTTTACAGCTTTCTCTCTTTCTTCTTCTTTTGGCCTCGAACCCGAGGCCCCAAATAATAGAAAGCCACTTTTCTACATTGTCCCGGGTCTAGGTGTTTATGGTACTTTTGTTGTTTCTTAAGCTTCTGTGATGTTGTTTCTATTTATTTGTTTAATTATTTTTAATTTTGTCAGCCTACTTTGGGCAAGTTTGAAGAAAATTTAATCGAAGTAAATAAAAAAAAAATAAATAACTAAAACTAAAAGTCTAGAGAATTCAGCCCTTTCGACCCAACTTTCACCGAAGACTATTTGGAGCAACGTGATAGACGGTAAGCCTATCGTCTTTGTGTCGAATCCAATGGTACTATATACTAACATAGATATTTCAAAAGTAAATATTAATGTAAACCGCCATTACTCGAGCACAAACAATCATATTTATCACAAGAATATTTACTCCTGCCGAACCCTCAACTCTTAGCATCGTAGGCAAAGTCACAACAAATTACGCTATTGGTTTGTCAAGAGTAACATCCTAATAATTATAGACCTTGTATAATTTAAATGCAAATATTAAATTTAATTAGTACGTTCAGGGACATACTAAATCACCAGCTGTGTCGCGTATCGGTTTAATTATCCGTAATGTACCAATAGTGTTGTCGGTAAGGTATGTAGCAACCGGTACTTCCTTCCTTCGCCAAACAATTGTATTTCTCCGGTACATCATTATTGTCTACTGTAAGGGAAATTGGCTGTTTCTGTTGGTGCAATATTAATTTAACAAAAATATCTTCACGCCAATCCCAACACAGGGGTGAACAGAGGTCTAGTCTAGTCTTTTAAGTCCCTGTGACACACCTTCCACCGAAAACATTTTTAGGGACAACGACAAAATTCACAGGGTGGTGAGCCCATAAGTTTATGAAAAAACCCATTGTTACGAGCCTTGCGGATCGAACTCGGGTCTCTTGACTCGAATTCCGATCACCAAACCACTGAGCTATCGAGACTTTGTTAGTATTAAATTGCAATTACAAATGTGATAGAAATGTAGATGTGTCTGTCTGCAGATCTTTTACGAGTCTATTATCAAAGGACTAAACTTATTCATAAAATTTTTTATTTACATTTTTTTATTTTAGTTGGAGCCATCAAAAATAAATTGAATAAGTGAATAAATTTAAAAAGGTTGATATTTGATAGGAATTACGTTTACCGTACGATGTTTTATTTTAAATCTCACAATCTTGGTAGCTGTGACTCGGGCGGTAGCTTGAGATTGAATATGAACCATACCACCTTTCACGTGTTATGAAATTTTAAAACTAACGCTTAGGTGCTATAATGATGATTGATATTTAAAAAAGGCTGAACTGGACGATAAAATAAAGGCGAACAAATACGAAACGATTTAAAAGAAATATATCTAGATCAAAACACGCAATTTCCTACCTTACTGTAAATTTATTAAGTTGTGTTGTAATTTACTTCTGCTATGTTACCGCATTGTTATTTACTACGTCCTGGCAATTTTTATAATTACGAACGTTGAGACATTTGTTTTTTTTTTATACTTTAAATGAATCATTACCGGCCTTGTTTTTCAACATATTTATTTTCGCTTATTCTGAATAAATTGAAACTCAAAGCTTTTGAAAAATTGAATAATTGAAAAGAATATGAGTAACAAACACGGAATTATTCACATCTCTGGCTCCTCCAATACGAAACTAAACAATGACATATTTATAAACTACTAACATTTTGTACACCTTACAAGGGGTACTACTACTACTACTTTTAGTTGACAATACAATAATTTGAATTGAAGAATCTGAAAGAAGCGAAAGAGGCATGTAAGGATGGCACACATGGCTATGTGTTCTCTCTGGCTACCCCGTCAGGGACTGTGCGTGAAGATAAAATGAATTTTAAATAACTATTTATTACAATCGTTATTTTAATCTTTAAAAATTGTGAAACGTCAAAGGGCATTTAGAAAATAATGCTATGTAGCATTAAGTTCGCGTTTCTTTATTTTTTTAAATAAAGATTTTAAAAAATTATATTAGAATTGTGTATTGCAATATTAATTCTTCATACTATTATTAAACTAACTAAGCTTAGATATAAAACTTCTTAGGATTTTGGACGCCTAAGCTAATGCTTTGTGCTGGTTTGGTACTAAAATATTATTGACTATAGCCTACAGATTTTGCCTATACAACACCATTCGCAAACTACGTTACCAACATTTAACTTTTAAATTTGATGATATCTAACATTAGGTTTTTTTCATTCCAACATGATCATAATTCGATCAGTAAATCATATTACTGATCGAATTATGATCATGTTGGAGACCCTTTTGTTTATGCTATCGATGCAAGTATTATGTAAATCGTAGTTTCATCCACACGAAGACGGTAGAAGTTTTCAATCTTTTTATATCATCTTGTAATAGGTGGGCTAATGTTATATTTAATATCACAAAACTCAAAACCAGCTTTCTTATTTTTTTGAGTAGTATTTTTTCTCATTTCGTTATTATTTCTATGCTGCGTGTTAAAGATATGAAACAAAGCCTAATCAATGTCTACAGAATGAGATACGGAGGGAATTTATAATAAGGTATTTAGAGCTTATTTATTCATTACCACATTTTATAGACGTAAAAAGTATTAATTTATATTTTAACATAAACATTTGTTTGTATTTAGTCATTTAAATTAAACTAAGTTATAATCTCCAACTTATTATTTTTTTAAATAATTGTCAGTGTTCAAAACTTCAGGAACCTTATATGAAAATATATAGAACATACACAAATTATAATCAAAGACGTATAACAAATTGTTTACCACCAACTAAGCATATTTTGCGCGATAAAATAAACATTAATTTATGTAATACTTGAAGGAACTTGTTAATATAATGAAAGTAAGAGTTATAACAACAACACTTTAAATATAAATTTTAAGTTAGTTAAATTTCACTTAACCATCAAGCTACGCTGTCGATAAATAATCGACATTGTAATCATTATAAGTGTATATGATGGTTGCTTAATAAAACACAATTCTTACCAGGAACTTCATGATGAGTTGATAGTTGGTTTGGTGATTTTGTGGTGGTCTCTGAGCGACTGATGTCGGAACTCCAGCGCAGGCCGCTTTTATACTCATATCCATCGAATTGAATATGGGCGGCTCCAATTTACTGGGCATTTTTTTCCATTTCCAAGGATACCATTTCAGATGTTTGTACGCTAATGTAATTTCGTATTTACGTTAGTCATTCGTACTGTTCATAACTGTATTTGTTTTGATGGAAATTCATACTGCTATGGATATTACTCGGGGTCGTTAGTAACGAAGGTAATGTCTGAATGTTTTTGATAGAGATTCGTATCTATCAATGCTTTATTCTATGATAATTAGTCATTTAGAATGAATACTAGGTATTATATATGTGAAAAATCTTAAAACTTCTTATTACTTTACTAAAATAAAATTTTAAAATTATATGAGTTGGTTGCTCAATGCTGAGGTAGGCAGAAGTGTGGATAATGATGTCCTTTGAACCAATTTTCACCAAAGCTTAGTTTGGGACAGCGTGACAGTTTGTGTAGCCTATCGATGTCTCAGTTTCAGTGTCTCAAAAAATTGCATTTACATTTATAAGTATTAATATGTACCAAACTGTTTCGAGTAAAAATATTCACATTCATAATACAAATGATTGCCTCTAGCGGGATTCGAACCCGCAAACCTTAGATTCAAAGGCGAGCTGACTACCAAGTAGGCTATCGAGTCATGTGGTATTTTAAAGGTGACAACATTTTGTGAATCCTAAATGTTTTTTGGATATTTGTAATGGCTATGACATTGGAAATTAATATGATAGCCAAATGTATGGGAGTGTTACTATTAAAAAAATCTACACATCGTTCACAATAATGGGGTAGACAGAGGTCCAGACTATAAAGTCCTTTCGACACACATTTCTACTAAGCGTTTTAAATGTCACGATAGCCGAGTGGTTGGGTGGTCGAAATTCGAGTCAGGAGACCCGAGTTCGATCTGTGGCGACATATATGTCTCCACATTGGAAGCTCGCTAGTGGCAAATTCAGGAAACACATTGACGTCCTACATCGCGCTAACGAAGTTCGCACGGTTGCACGAATATATATGATTACCGATAGCGCACACTGTGGAGGAGACGTCCTCCCCAGGTTACGATCACCCGACCTGGCCGGTAGATACCCTTTTCCTGCAGTACATCATCCGCTACACTGGTGACCCCGACGTGATCTCACCGCCAACCGACGGTGACCACTGAAGAACAACGCAGCGAGCCTCTCCACAATGAAGTCCCTTCGACCCACCTTATAATATAAGTCGTACATAAGTTAAAAGTTGAAAAAACCCATTGATACGAGCTTGCCACCTGGGAATCGAACTCGGGTCTCATGACTAGAATTCCGACCACACAACCAATCGGCTATCGTGACTTATTGGTACTACACTATCCATTTGGTAGACAAATTATTTTTTAAATAATTGTCAGTGTTCAAAACTTCAGGAACCTTATATGAAAATATATAGAACATACACAAATTATAATCAAAGACGTATAACAAATTGTTTACCACCAACTAAGCATATTTTGCGCGATAAAATAAACATTAATTTATGTAATACTTGAAGGAACTTGTAAATATAATGAAAGTAAGAGTTATAACAACAACACTTTAAATATAAATTTTAAGTTAGTTAAATTTCACTTAACCATCAAGCTACGCTGTCGATAAATAATCGACATTGTAATCATTATAAGTGTATATGATGGTTGCTTAATAAAACACAATTCTTACCAGGAACTTCATGATGAGTTGATAGTTGGTTTGGTGATTTTGTGGTGGTCTCTGAGCGACTGATGTCGGAACTCCAGCGCAGGCCGCTTTTATACTCATATCCATCGAATTGAATATGGGCGGCTCCAATTTACTGGGCATTTTTTTTTTCCATTTCCAAGGATACCATTTCAGATGTTTGTACGCTAATGTAATTTCGTATTTACGTTAGTCATTCGTACTGTTCATAACTGTATTTGTTTTGATGGAAATTCATACTGCTATGGATATTACTCGGGGTCGTTAGTAACGAAGGTAATGTCTGAATGTTTTTGATAGAGATTCATATCTATCAATGCTTTATTCTGTGATAATTAGTCATTTAGAATGAATACTAGGTATTATATATGTGAAAAATCTTAAAACTTCTTATTACTTTACTAAAATAAAATTTTAAAATTATATGAGTTGGTTGCTCAATGCTGAGGTAGGCAGAAGTGTGGATAATGATGTCCTTTGAACCAATTTTCACCAAAGCTTAGTTTGGGACAGCGTGACAGTTTGTGTAGCCTATCGATGTCTCAGTTTCAGTGTCTCAAAAAATTGCATTTACATTTATATGTATTAATATGTACCAAACTGTTTCGAGTAAAAATATTCACATTCATAATACAAATGATTGCCTCTAGCGGGGTTCGAACCCGCAAACCTTAGATTCAAAGGCGAGCTTACTACCAAGTAGGCTATCGAGTCATGTGGTATTTCAAAGGTGACAACATTTTGTGAATCCTAAATGTTTTTTGGATATTTGTAATGACTATGACATTGGAAATTAATATGATAGCCAAATGTAAGGGAGTGTTACTATTAAAAAAATCTACACGTCGTTCACAATCATGGGGTAGACAGAGGTCCAGACTATAAAGTCCTTTCGACACACATTTCTATTAAGCGTTTTAAATGTCACGATAGCCGAGTGGTTGGGTGGTCGAAATTCGAGTCAGGAGACCCGAGTTCGATCTGTGGCGACATCTATGTCTCCACATTGGAAGCTCGCTAGTGGCGAATTCAGGAAACACATTGACGTCCTACATCGCGCTAACGAAGTTCGCACGGTTGCACGAATATATATGATTACCGATAGCGCACACTGTTGAGGAGACGTCCTCCCCAGGTCACGATCACCCGACCTGGCCGGTAGATACCTTTTTCCTGCAGTACATCATCCGTTACACTGGTTACCCCGACGTGATCTCACCGCCAACCGACGGTGACCACTGAAGAACAACGCAGCGAGCCTCTCCACAATGAAGTCCCTTCGACCCACCTTATAATATAAGTCGTACATAAGTTAAAAGTTGAAAAAACCCATTGATACGAGCTTGCCACCTGGGAATCGAACTCGGGTCTCTTGACTAGAATTCCGACCATCCAACCATTTGGTAGACAAATTATTTTTAAGGCGTTTCCCATAGTTTCCTCTTACGATGGTTGCGTGGCTTATGTAGTATATTCCAGTGGTCTTATTGAATTATACTTATTTATTTTTCATTGGATACACGTTTCAAATATTTCCATGAATCACATAAAAATTGTCAGCCTTCAAACAGGTCAATAAAGGTCGCCTTTCATTTTTAATAGAGTGCCTATTTGAGCTGGGGTAAATCCATACAGCTTCTGAAGTGCGTCAGCCTGTAAAAAAGGAGTAGGTTCAACATTCAATGTTTACTCATTGAAATATTCGGATGCATTAATAAGTTTTTTTTTAAACTTGCGATATTGTTTGAGTCGATAACCTTGGCCTTTGCCATAATAAAATGAAATGTCTGCTTTTTAACACGTGCAAGACATTTATTAAAGAAAACTTTATATAAGTGTTATTATGGGTACACAGAGGTCTGGTCTACCCCTTGGTAGAGAGAGGTCTAGTCTAGACAATTAAGTCCCTTTGACCCACCTTCCACCGAAGATATTTTCGGGACAACGTGACAGGTGGTGAGCCCGTCGCCGTCTTTATGTCAAAACCATTGACATGATTCATACATAAGTTTTTGAAAAACCCATTGGTACGAGCCTGCCACTTGGGTATTGAACTCGGGTCTCTTGACTCGAAATTCCGACCACCCAACCGCGGCTATCGTGACTTATATTGTTGACTATCGTGAGCTATAACACGTATTAAATTATAATTTAAGGCCTATAGGACTAGCATGAGGATACAGATGTGTGAGGATATAGATGTGATTAACTCTTAAACTGTATTTCATATAAACTTTACGTTAAAATTTATAATTTATGTGGAAGGTGGGTCGAAAAGACTTAATTGTCTAGATAGACCTCTGTCTACCCGTGTATTGGCATGTTAAGCAAAACTTGACCTTAAAACTGCTATGCGCTCTTAAATTTTTTACAGCAAATCCTTTTCTGTTACAGAAACTTGTGTTTGTGTAACTTATTTTTTTATAGAAAAGGGAGGCAAGCGAGCAGGTGGCTCACATGATGGTAAGTGATTACCGCCGCCCATGAACATCCGCAATACCATAGGCATAACAGATGCGTTGCCAGCCTTTGAGTAAGGTATAGGCTCTTTTCTTGAAGGTCTCTAAGTCGTATCGGTCCGGAAAAACCGCTGATGCGCATTCCATAAAGTGCAAGTGCTTGGCAGTAGTATCAATAATGAGTATTGTATAGTATTGTATGTAATGTATTGTATGTATTTATACTGTATTTATTGACATAGACGTGTGGTATACATCTTACATGCACTTTCAGTACCTTGGATGCTGGCAATTGTTAAAATTGCAAATTGTCAAAAATCTTCACGTATTTAAATATATATATATATATATATATATATATATATATATGTATATATATATATATATATATATATATATATATATATATATATATATATATATATATATATATATATATATATATATATATATATATATATATATATATATATATATATATATATATATATATATATATATATATATATATATATATATATATATATTCACACCGGTTTTCATGGTGTCGCAAGCTCGATTGCCGATCGGGTCAGTGTAGAAAACACTTTTTCTACTCTACTAGTCTGGGGTACCTTCGCTGCTTACTTTCAGATCAGAGCAGTCTATGTGATGTAGTCCCTATCTGTCCATTATGCCTGTATCTTTGTATCAATGTTCATAAATGGTTGCCCCGATCGGAATTCGAGCCCGGAACCTTTACCTTCGAAGCAGGGACGCTCATAACTTGGCTATCGTATCGTAGTACGATATTGGCATGTAAGAATTATTTTATAGAATATAAATAATACTACAAAAAAGATACACACTAAAAAGGAAAGAATACACTTCTTGTAGGGTACCTTGGAGGTCCTTCTCTGAGGTTTTGCGTTTGACAACCCTAAATAGTCGTACCGTAACCAAATAGCCATATATGAATAAAAAAGGTTTGTGTTTGACGTTATTTTAGGATAATTTTGGATCCTATAAATAAAACAATTTGCATTAATTCTGTTAATTACACTTCCATAGAAAACATACATATATAATAAACTTTATTTCTTTGTACATTCAGTATAGATGGTTTTGCGGAAATAATACATCTACGAATACAACTAGATATTGTAATAATGTATAGTCATTATAAAAAGTAATACAAAACGTGTTACAATTTTTATTTAGTTACATTATTTTGGCGACCTTGAAGTGTACAGGTAGGCTTAACGACCTGTAAAGTCAAAGGTCTAGACAATTTACTGTCGGTGGTAAGTCAAATCAAATCAAATAATCTATTTATGGGAATAAGAATAAACATTTCTTCGTCGATAGTCATTTTTCATTGACTAACGAAAGAACTCCAAAAAAAGAAACAAGCGGAAGAAACTCCGAAGATATCTAGTCTGTCGCTGTGTTGGTGACGAAGCCGATATAAATTTTACATAAGTAATAAAAAAATTATAGGTGCCACGATAGCCGAGTGGTTGGGTGGTCGGACAGAAGACCCGAGTTCGATCCCCAGAAACTTATGTACGAATTACATCGTTGGCTTGGACATAAAGACGGCGACGGGCTCACCACCTGTCACGTTGTCCCGAAAATATCTTCAGTGGAAGGTGGGTCAAAGGGACTTAATTGTCTAGACTAGACTTCTGTCTACCCCTGTATTGGGAATTGCGTGAAGATATTTATTTATTTATTTTATAGGTGTAAGCCTTTCCTGGTGATTGAACTTGGATCTCCTGAATCGAATTCCGATCGCCCAATCACACCTTGCCGACTTTCGTTAAATTGAAGACCTTCATAGGCGAGTGGCGTGTACGTCAAGTCTCAGGTTTCGGGTTCGGTTTCCGGATGGGTAAATGAAGAAAACCACTATTTCTATTATCTAATCGTTTTTTTTATATTACTTTTATATTTTTATGTATTATCCCATTACGGGATTGAGAGACGAAAAAAGATCGTCATGTGTCCATACAGACTTTTTTCGCACGTTTGGGTATCAAAGTATTCTTGAGAAAACACTCGAGGTCTGCACCCATAGTACCTCCCATAAAAATCTTTTCGAAATGTTTTACAACCTACTTGTCAAAACCATTATTAAAATTAAAAAAAATCAGAAACAGCTTGTTTAAAATTGCTTGTGCTTAATACATTTCATATTCATTTATAATATTAACACTAACTCAAAAATATTTTTTTAAATTTAACCGTCAAAAGAACACAATAAAGCGAAGAATAAGCTAAACTTACTAATTTCACTTATTAATTTCAATAAAATATTCTGCTATTAGGAAAAAAAAACTGAATTGAGAATCTCCTTTTGTTTAAAATCATCGTAAAAAAAGTCTCTGCGCTCGCATAATCTATACCTGCTATCTACCTTGTAATCAATTACGAACTACAATCATACGTTTATATAAGATACGTAACGGTATGGAACTGCAGTAATACGCAATATACAAGTTCATAAATAATCAATAGGATAATAACACATAACAGTATGTTCGGCGGTCTAAATTCCCATCTACCCTTTCCTCCTTAGATTACTACACTACAGGTTATGTGGCTCAGAAATTTTCCACTTCCACCTGTACCACAGATCTCCTTTAACTATTATCTATTGCTATGACTATAACTATAAATGATCAGTGCTTGCACATTATGTGAAATAAAATAAATAATAAATAAATATCTTCACGCAATTCCCAATACAGGGGTAGACAGAGGTCAAGTCTAGACAATTAAGTCCCTTTGACCCACCTTCCACCGAAGATATTTTCGGGACAACGTGACAGGTGGTGAGCCCGTCGCCGCCTTTATGTCCAAGCCAACGATGAAATTCGTACATAAGTTTTTGAAAAACTCATTGGTACTGCCACCTGGGGATCGAACTCGGGTCTCTCGACTCGAAATTCCCACCACCCAACAACTCGGCTATCGTGACTTTTTTTATGTAAAATGAATAAATAAATATCTTTACGCAATTCCCAACACAGGAGTAAACAGTAGTCTAGACAATTTAGTCCCTTTGGCCCACTTTCCACCGAAGATATTGTCGAGACAACGTGACAGGTGGTGAGTCCGTCGCCGTCTTTATGTCGTAGCAAACGATATAATGCGTACATTAGTTTTTGAAAAACCCATTGGTACGTTATATAAACATCTGCCAAAAAAATAAGCGGAATGGTTTTAAGGATTTTATTTCATCTTCATTTATTGTAAGTAAAAAAATCACGACATATGAGCGGTTGGGTCATGATATATCGCAATTCGAATTAAAAGATTCGAGTTTGATCCCGAGGACTGATACCAATGGTTACAACTAAAGTACGATTTATATTGCTGGAATGGACATAAAGACAACTGTTAGGCTCACCATCTGTCACGTTGTCCAAAATAATGTCTTCGGTGAAAGGTTTATAAGTTTGAATTTTGTTACTGAATTCCTTTTTTTTTTTAATAATTCAAAATTTTCGCAAGCTTAGTGAAACATATTTTTCTAATTGTTCGAAAAAGTTGACTCAGGAAACGGTATTTCTTATGTATATATACAAGATTGCACCATTCAATGTAAAAAGTTTGTAAATATTAATTTTAATATTATTTTTTTGAGAAGAAATTCACAGATTAGGTACACCACTTAAGACTAAATTGTAAGGTAAACCAAAATATTAATACAAAGTATTTACGAGTTTGTTACAGTAATTTTAAGTACATACATGATTAGGAAATACAATGTTATTTCCTTTAAATAAAGGTCATATGCAAACATTTTTGTAATTTATAAATAATAAGTCACGATAGCCGAGTGGTTGGGTGATCGGAAATCTAGTCGAGAGACCCGAGTTCGACCCCAGGTGGCAGGCCAATGAGTTTTTTAAAAACCTATGTCCGATTCATATGGCGTTGTCACGTTATCCCAAAAATATATTCGGTAAAAGTGGGTGAAAAGGGCCTAATTGTCTAGACCTCTGTTTACCCCAGTATTGGGAATGCCGTGAAGACATTTTATTTTTATTTATAAATAATACCTAAAAAAATACAAGAGCTCCAAAATATACAATATATACTAAATTAATCATTAATAAATAACAGCTTCAAAGAAAACGTAGAGGTTTAAAATTTTCATCTAATTTAAATATAATGCCTTAATAATTTAATTACTAGTTTCCTTACGATAACTAGACACAAAGCAAACGTCCAATTCGAGGTCATTACAACCGAAACAAGTTCCGAACTTAACGCAAACGCATTGTTTTATATGTTCACGCTATTTCCCATACTGGAGTAAACAGAGGTCTAGAAATGACATCCTCCCGACCGACTTTTCGAAATTATGAGATGTCCGAAGCAAGTGGACAGGTAGAACCCTATCACTGTCTAACTGTTCAAGGCATCGGTATAATATACTTATATAAAGTCACGATAGCCGAGTTGTTGGGTGGACGGAATTTCGAGTCGAGAGACCCGAGTTCGATGCCCAGGTGGCAGTACCAATGAGTTTTTTCAAAAACTTATGTACGAATTTCATCGTTGGCTTGGACATAAAAGGCGGCGACGGGCTCACCACCTGTCACGTTGTCCCGAAAATATCTTCGGTGGAAGGTGGGTCAAAGGGACTTAATTGTCTAGACTTGACCTCTGTCTACCTCTGTATTGGGAATTGCGTGAAGATATTTTTTTTATATAAATAGATATTTTAATATTCTTAAAGTCGCGACAGCCAATTTGGGTGGTCGGAACTTCGAGTTAAAAAAGACCCGATTTCGATCCCCAGGTGGTAGGCTCGTTACAATGTGTTTTTCAAAAACTTATGTACAAATATATCGTTGGCTTAGACATAATGACGGCGACGGGCTCACAACTTTTCTGAAAATATCTTCGGTGGAAGGTAGGTCGATGGGACTAAGGGATAGCCCGCCCTACCTCTGTATAGGGAATTGCCTGAAGATTATTTTTTTTAAATGTCCTTAAATACAAACAAACTTCCATGTATTTAGTGTAATTGAAATGTAATGAAATCAATGTAAATGAAATAATTCATATTCATACACAAATGTATCCCTAGAGGGATTTGAACCCTCAACTCCTGGCTTCGAAGGCACTTAGTAGTGCTCGGCGGTTGCGCCGTTACTTTAAACGAATTAATATATAATAAATGTATAAATACATATATAGATAGGGACAACGTCACATACATTGTTCTGATCTGAAAGTAATTAGTTTTCATCTGAAATAACGAAGGTACCACAAACACTCAGACGCGAGAGAATGCAGAAGTGATTTTCTACATTAATCCGTCCGGGAATCGAAACCGCGTCTAGAGCTGGCGACACAATGGAAACCATCGCATACACCACACGTCTACCGAGGTCATCAATTAATTAAAGTTAACCTTAACCATACTATACTAGTCTTGGTTCCCGCGTTACCATTATACTCACAACAGTTGACAGTTTTTGTCAGTTTACGAAACCGCGTAGTTGATGTTATAACTCAAAGTTTTCCCACAAAAACTATTGCATTGAAACTGCGTCCTTTGAGGCCGCCCTAATTATTTTTTATTAGCATACCATTACTCATAGTTACGTGAGTTGACGCCTGATGAGAATTATACGTAATAGCAACGTAAGTTCCCATATCCAAGGCTATTCGGAGCTTATTAAAGACCTCCTTGTAGTGGCGTATAGTTTCTGAGGTCCGGTGGTTATTTCCCGGTCGGATTAATGTTGGGAACCACTTTTTCTGTATTGTTTCAGTTCTGGGTGTTTGTGGTTAGTTCGTTGTTTCTGATTCTATAGCGCAAGTGCTTTGGCTATTTATTTATTACGTTTTTTATTCCTTAACTGTTCATCCATCTATACATTAAGTCAATTATAAAAAGGTATTTCCTAAGAAGTTTCTTTTGCCTGTTTCTTCTCCGTTAGAGGAACCTCATTACGAAACGGTGGAAGATTGAAAAAATTACGAACGATGGATCTAATGGAACTTTTATCGATCAAGTCTCTTGACTCGAAATTCCGACCACTCAACCACTCTGCTATCGTAACTATGATACCAGACCCATTGATACCTTTTTTCCGTGGTTGTTATGTAGGATAATTAAGTGACAAGCCATAAGCCAATATGTATATATCAACGATAGCCGAGTGGAAGGGTGATCAGAGTTCGAGTCAAGTGAACCGAGCTCGATCCCCAGTTGGCTTGTACCAATCATTTTTTTTTATTTATACACGATTTACATTGTTGGCTTGGACATAAAAACGGCAATACCCTCACCACCAGTCACGTTCTTCCAACAATATCTTCGGTTAAGGGTGGGTCGAAAGGACTTAATTGCCTAGACCACTGTCTATCCCAGTATTCGAAATGGCGTGAAGATATAGGTAACATAAAAACAGGACATCATTCAACTCTGAAAAGGGATTGAGACATCAAAGAGTTACGATTTGAATTGTGAACATATTACTAAATAGGAAACAGACAAGTTTTAATTACGATTTTTTTCCTTTTATTCTCTTTTGTCATGACTTCCTTCCCGATTCTAATTTAGAGCCTAACAAGAGGCAAAGAAGGCCGAACAATTTTCTTTGTCGCTGCTAATTTAGTAATTTGCCATTCTCCAAATTTACTTTTTTTTTAACTTGCAAAGTTTGTTTGTAAATTAGTGAAGATTCGGTATATTAACCGAATTTGATTATTATTTATAAAGGAATCCTTAACAGACCACTATAGACAAGAGACGAACACTCCGATGTTCACGGTGTCGCCAGATACGAGATCCTACGTTCAATTCCTGGATTGATCAATGTGGACAACTAGTTATTTAAGGTACTTATGGTGAGAAATTTTAAATATGATCTGACATGGGATCGCTTCGATCCCGCAACCTCTGTCTTAAGCTTTTCTATGTTGTCTTGGTCGGTGTTTCTGGTACCTACGCTATCTCAAAAGAATATATATAATCTCAAAAGAAGCGAAAGAGCTACACTTGGCGATCTGTTCTCACTGGCTACCCTATCAGGGACTGAAGAAGATAAATAAATATATCTTTATAATAGATACTAGGGACAGCGAGAGGTTCACCGCCAGTCACGATGTTTAAAAGAAAAGTCTTTTGTGAGAAGTGGTTTGAAAAGGACTTCATTATCTGGATGTCTGTCTACCCCAGTATTGGGAATGGAGTGAAGATATTTATTTATAAAATAAATTAAAATAAACCTCGAGCACGGCTCTATATATACAGCAGTTAACTGCGATTCAATCATTCAGAAAGAGATTATACTCCGTTTCTTCAGCAAGGTCACGACAACGACTCGAAGACAATTGATAATGCATTCAATGAACTGCAATCTTCACATACGTCCATTCAAACACTATTTGTAGCAATTAACTCTGTTTACAAGTCGTTATCCGTATAGTGGTTGGGTGGGTGGAATTTAGAGTTAAGAGACCCGAGTTCGATCCCCAGGCGGCAGGCTCGTATCAATGGGTTTTTCAAAAAATGATGTACGAATTACATCGTTGACATGAACATAAAGACGGCGACGGGCTAACCACATGTCACGTTGTCCCGAAAATATCTTCAGTGGAAGGCTAGTCAAAGGGACTTAATTGTCTAGACTAGACCTCTGTCTACCCCTGTATTGGAAATTGTGTAAAGATATTTATTTTTTATAACTCTGAATATGATAGATTACAAAGAGTGTATAGATGACGCTGAGATAGCTTACTTGGCCGTAACCCTGCGTTCGAAGTCATGAGATACAGATTCGAATCCCACCTTACTTAGACTACTTGGGAATACAGAAGGTGAGCCTGTCGCCGCCTTAGTGTCCAAGACAACGACATAAATCGTAGATAATTTCTAAAGGAACTCAGGTCCTGACTGACTGACTCCAAATTCAGATCAAACTTGTCGTGGCGATTATGGTTTTTTGGCTTTCCACTTTAATATAATTTTAATAAATAACGATTTTTTAAGTATTTTATGTAGGCTCTCCACCTGTCACGTCATCCCAAAATAAAATTCTTCCGTGAAAAGTAGGTCGAAATGACTTAATTGTCTAGATCTCTGTCTACCCCAATATTGGGAGTGCCGTGAAGGTTTTTCTTATGTTAACAAATTGACACGGATACAAATAGTTATAAAAAAGGGTCTCAAACACTACTTAAATTTCAAAACAGTACCTGTGTGTGTGTGCGGTATACATACACATTAAACTTTCAAAAAGCGTCAAAGACCAGTAAGGCGAGAGAGATCGGAACTGTTACCAAGGAAACACAAGCGTTCCTTAATCAAATTAATAACTTTCTGAACAAAGTTCAAGTTAAGAGTATACCATAACCGAGCAAGTATTAAAGGGTCGATGAAGGTAGACGAAGCGAGAAACATTTACTTGAATAGATAAATATAAAATAAATACCTTAACGCAATTCCCAATACAGGTGTAGGCAGAGGTCTAGTCTAGACAATTAATTCCCTTCGACCCACCGTCCACCGAAGATATTTTGGGACATCGTGACAGGTGGTGAGCCCATCGCCGTCTTTATGTCCACGCCAACGATATAATTCGTACATAAGTCTTTGAAAAACCCATTGGTACTAGCCTGCCTCCTGGGGATCGAACTCGCGTCTCTTGACTCGAAATTCCGACCACCCAACCACTTGGCTAATCGTGACTTAATCATTTATCTGGATAGTAGAAAGTGTAGTAACTTTTATGTTAGGTGGCAGTGAATTTCACAATTTGACCGCATGGACTACAGAGAAATAGGTAATAAATTGGAGTTATGGAAAAGTGAAGATACCACAAACACCCAAACTTGAATGAACAGCATAGGAAAAGTAGTTCCTTAATTGACCCGTCCTGGAATTGAACCTGGGACCTACGAGCTGGAGCTACCTTAAAATCGATGTGGAAAACTCTACCGCGGAGCTCGTTTCACATATTTCTTAACTAAATTCCACCTTAAAGTGTAGGTGTTTCCTGAAAACAGAAAAGAAATAGATAAGAAGGCGAATCGGAAATTGGAACGAATTTCTTGGGAGTCGAGAAGCGAGTGTTTATGGCGGGACCGCGGTCCTACAAAAGATTGTCCGTTAATGCGAAAAAGTTTCACACCTTACGTGTCCCTTACTAAAGACCACTTTTATATTATTTAGTTCATCATCCAACTGTGTTTTATTGTTAATATAATAAATAATACATATAAAGATAGGAACAACATCACATACAAATCAAATCAAATCATTTATTTATCGAGATAAGAATGTACATTCGTTTATCGATAGTTATTTTTAATCTACCACCGTTTCGTAATGAGGTTCGAATGTAAGCTCCATTTTGTGGAGCATGTTAGTACATTACTCCGATCCTAATGTAAGATGCCATTTGTGGTATATGAATCGGAAACAACGAAGGCACCATCAACACCCAAACCCGAGAAAATATAGAAAAAGTGATTTTTCTATATCAACCCGATCGGGAATCGAACCCGGGACATCGAGATGACGACACCTTGAAAACCGGTGTTTACGCCACTAGTCCACGGAGGTCGTCAATGGTTTTTTTATTATTTTGTAGAAAACAAAGGTCCTGTAAGGATTCATTGGCATATGGGCTTCTAGGGGCTCGTAAAAAGGTATTTTCACGGCTTCGCAGAACTCGTAAGGAGGATGTGTCATAATCGCTTGCCAAACTTGTCAAATATGTATCAGACACCTCGTACCTTAATCACTGCAGCCCGTCACCGACCTGCTTATTTTGATATTATTATCCCGTCACTTTTTCGTTCTTAGAGTAAAACAATGATCACAATGCTACTGTATTTTCACTCTCCTGCTGAATTAACTAGGGTTAAGAGATTTTAAGTCGATGGATGCAGGTGGCTGGGTAGCGTTCGTTGTGGAAAACTTTGGGGGAGGCCAATGTTCTGCAGTGGACTTTTAATATGCTGTAAGAAGAAGGAGAAGACATTTTAAACTACTATACCACTGCCAAGTATTATAAAAAAAATATCTTCACGCAATTCCCTATACAAGGGTAGACAGAGGTCTAGTCTAGACAATTAAGTCTCTTTAAGGTTAAGGTGGGTCAGCTTCCACCCAAGATATTTTCGGGACGACGTGCCTTAGCCAAGAGGAGCTCAAGAGGCTGTATAACGTACACGAGCTCCTCTACATGCCCGGAGTAACGATCGAGGCATGGCAAGGCAGGAAGGCCCGGCTCAGTGCCACCGTTGCCAGGGGTTCGGACACTCCTCGGCAAACTGCTTTCGCCCGGTCAAATGTGTTAGATGCGCCGGGGATCATGTCGCATCAGATTGCCCCAAACCAAGGGATGGGCCACCGAAGTGCGCCAATTGCGGTAAGGCGCACTCGGCAAACGACCGAAGATGCGCTGTTATTCAGCGCATCGCTCGCAAGAGGGGATTAGAATGCCCCTCCATCCCCCGCCAGCGCATGCGCCGCGGCAAAATACGCACAGAGGTGCACCACCAGTCGCAGAGGGCGCACCCGTTGCGAGACCCCAGCCACAGCCGCGACAGCCGCGGCGCCTGGAGGTGGCAACAGAAGTGGCACCAGCCACTAAACCTGGAAAGGTAGCAGCGGTCACAACTCTGCAACCGCCAGCTAACGAGGCCACGGAGAGGGAGGCCCCTCTCCACTAAGAGGAAGAGGAGGGGAAGAAGAAGAAAAGACGGCCAAGTCCGAGGCCAGGGTGACCTCCACACCCATACCCCCTCCCATTGCCACCATCCAGCCAGGGCCAGCAGTTGCCAACACACAAGGAAATGTAACTCAGCATGTGCAGGTGCAACACCCAGCTCCGAGCACAAGCCTCAAGGGGAGAACCGAGGCCTCCCCTCAAATAACACCCGTGCCGACTACGATCGAGGCTGCACTAGCACAATTGGTCACAGTCGTCATGAAAATCCTAGGCGACGTCCTGGCGGCGATGACCACGGGAGCTGACCCACTCACGGCTATTCTGACAGCCCTGACCCACTTGACAATGGCAAGAAATGGCTGAGCTCCGGGTAATGTACTGGAACCCAGGCGGCATCCAACAACAAGCCGCCAGTCTCCGCACTATGGTGCAGCAGCACGGAATCAGGTCGTGTTGCTAGGGAGACTAAACTCAGACCCGGACGCCATTTCAAGATCCCCAATTTCTTCGTGTATCGTCGCGACGAGGTCTCTCCCGAAGGAAAGGCCTACAGAGGCACGGCCATTTTGGTTAAGAGAGACCTAGTGCATGAGGTGGAGCTGCTGCCATTTATCTCAACCAGGAGCATTGGGATACTCCTGAAGACGGCCGGTGTGGAGCTAAGGATCTACGCAGCGTACCGCCCACCCGGCCCTCCTCTCTGCCCCTCGGACATCCGAGCAGTCATGGACAACAGTTCTCCTGTCATTATGGCAGGAGATTTTAACATAAGCACCTGGCATGGGGTTCGCGCATCATGAACCCCGCCGGCAGGAGACTGTTTGAAGACGCCAGTAGGGGATATGAAGTGCTGGGACCAGGAGCTCCCACACATATCCCCACGATAACAACGCATCGGCCGAATGTCCTGGATATAGTTCTCTGCCAAGGAATCACATGTCCGGTCAAGTGGAGGTGCTGTATAACCTGGACACGCAGCACCTACCAATTCTCATTACCATGTCGACCAGCGCCGACTCCGTAGTGCCCCGGGGCCTCCGTACGAAGACCAACTGGGAGCAGTACAGAAGAGCGCTGGCGAACCTTACCTACGGTGCGAATATAACATCTGGAGAAGAGGTGGAAGTGGCCGCTAAATATATCTGTGAAAAGATACATCAAGGTATCTAGCGGCCACCAGGACAATACCTGACACGCACCGTGGGAGGTACTCCCACGGAGGCTCAAAACTCTCCTAGAGGAGAAACGATCCACTAGGAAGCTTTGGGCTAGAACCAGATGTCCCAAAGTTAAGGCAAAACTAAACACTATTACCGAAAAGCTGTCGGAAGGGATAAAGGCCTTCCGAGGCGAGTCGTGGAACGCTCGCATCGAGGAGGCCTCGGAACATCCAGCCTCGCTATATCAGCTCACCCGACAGCTTTCGCGCACACCACAGCCCATTTGCCCACTAGTGGACAGCACAGGAAAACGGCACTACGGAGCACGAGACCGGGCCGAGATCCTGGCAGAACATTTAGAGGGCAGTTCAAACCCAATACTGCTGCTGCTGTCGTCGCAGACTTCCACAGGAGGTTGAGCATTGTGTACAGGAGTTCCTGACAGGCCCAGCGCCACCATTAGGAGGGACGATTTCATATCCCCTTCTGAAGTAAGAAGAGTGGCACAGCGCCTACCACTACGGAAAGCGCCGGGCAACGATTGCATCACCACGACTGCAATAAGACAGCTGCCTAGGAAAGGGTCGTAGCACTGACCCGTTTGTTCAGCAGGGTGCTACGCACCCAACACTACCCTTCAAGTGGAAGGAAGGGAAAATCATAGTGCTGCCGAAGCCGGGGAAAACAGAAGGGCAAGCTACCGTCCCATCACGCTACTGTCGTATGTAGCAAAGCTTTTCGAAAGGCTGCTGCTGCGGAGACTGCGACCACATGCAGAGCTCCGAAAGGAGCAATTCGGATTCCGCAGCCACTCCACCACGGCGCAGCTGACCGAGTGCTACACTATCTAGCGGCCGAAACCCATCTCAGCCGCTCCTGTCTGGGGGTCTTTCTCGACATAGAAGGCCTTCGACCAGGTGTGGCACACGGGTCTAATCTACAAATTAATATGCAACACCACAACGCCGCCAGCGCTCATACGACTAGTGGCGTCATTTCTGGAGGGACGGAGCTTCTGTGTTAGCGTCGAGAGGATCGACTCGGCAGCACGAAGAATAGAGGCAGGAGTGCCACAAGGCAGCTGTCTTTCTCCGCACCTGTACGCAGTTTACACCAACGACATCCCACACTTGAAGGTCGCGTCCAAGAATGGGAACAAGATGTCATGCTCGCCCTCTACGCAGACGACAGCGCGTATTTTACGTCGTCCGTCGGGCAGACATTGCAGCCAGGAGGATGCAATGTCTGCTGAACCTACTGCCTGAATGGCTGGACAAATGGCGCATGGCCGTGAACGTTGGCAAGACATGCGCCATAATTGTCAACAGACGGGGACGTGTACCACCACCACTCAAGCTCCGAGGCCAGGATGTAGAGTGGAAGAAGACAGTGACCTACCTTGGATGCCAGATTGACCGCTCTCTACGTATGACCCCTCAGGTCGAATACGTCATGCAGCGCGCAAGAGCTGCGAGGGCGGTCCTCCGTCCGGTTCTGGCATCCAACCTGCCAACGAAGACCAAGGTAGGGATCTACAAGACCTACATCCGCTCGCGAATCACATATGCTGCACCAGCGTGGTACGCGTTCACATCTCCCGCACAGCGGAAAAGATTGCAGGTTCAGCAGAACATTTCCCTAAGAACGATTGTGGGAGCTGGTCGTTACGTCCGGAATGACGTCATCGCCAGAGATCTTAAAATCGAATCTATCCACGACTTTGTGGTCCACTTGGCGCGGAAAATGTATGACCGCGCTGATAATGAAGCCACATGAACACCTGCGCGACCTGGCGTCATATCGGACCTCCTGCCGCAGCACGCTCGACCACCAGAGCGGCGACCTCTCCCTAGGGAATTGTTGCAGCCACCACCCGACCTCGTTGAGGGAGGACGGGGAAGAGTGAAAGACCCGACGCATGGCGTAAAATACGCAACACACCAACATATATACCGCAGAAAGCGGTACCCAGGACCGGGGAGCAGCAGCCCTGAGAAGACGCCCGGGCAATGAGGCTTGCCTCGAGGGCCCGATACCTGCAACAGAAGAAATCCGCTCACGCTCACGGGACGACGTGACAGGTGGTGAGCCCGTCGGCGTCTTTATGTCCAAGCCAACGATGTAATTCGTACATAAGTTTTTTTAAAAACTCATTGGTACTGCCACCTGGGGATCGAACTCGGGTCTCTTGACTCATAATTCCGACCACCCAACCACTTGGCTATCGTGACTTAAGTATTAAGTATAAACAAGTATAAGTCTAGAATATAAAATTAACGAATTTATTAAGTTGTCGAGTTTGAAAACCATTAGTAGAGGCTCAGTAACGACCAGTAGGATTCTTGATGCTATCGCCAATATATGATCCCAGAGCCCGCACGTTGTCGAATCTCTCGATCTCGATAAATGAAGAACATCAGCTGACTTATTTCTGAGGCTTTGTTTGCAGATACGTTTTTTTAAATGAAAAAAAAAAAAATTCCCAATTCACGCCATTCTAGACTAGACCTCTGTCTACCCCTGTAGGGTAGACAGAGGTCTAGTCTAGACAATTAAGTCCTTCGACACACCTTCTGCTATCTGGGGGCGAACTTGGGGTCTCTCGACTCGAATTCCGATCACCCAACTACTCGGCTATTGTGACTTTATAAAAGTTGTTTTTTGTTACATTATTTTAGAAGTGCCACTGAACGAAACTGAATATATATATATATATATATATATATATATATATATATATATATATATATATATATATATATATATATATATATATATATATATATATATATATATATATATATATATATATATATATATATATATATATATATATATATATATATATAAATAACAAGTCACGATAGCCGGTGGTTGGGTGGTCGGAATTTCGAGTCAATAGACCCGAGTTCGATCCCAGTTGGTAGGCTCGTACCAATGAGTTTTCAAAAACTTATGTACGAATATCGTTAGCTTGGACATTGAGGCGGCGACGGGCTCACCACCTGTCACGTTGTCCCGAAAATATCTTCGGTTAAAGGTGGGTCGAAGGGACTTAATTGTCTAGACTCGACCTCTGTCTACCCCCTATATTGGGAATTGCGTGAAGATATTTATATATATATATATATATATATATATATATATATATATATATATATATATATATATATATCCTTCCTTGAACATATGCACTTGCACTTTGCAAAAGAACACATCTAATTACAAAGCACCTTGAAGATTTGCAACGTTTCATACAAGGCGACCCGCCGGAATTATTACAAGAACTTTATTTTTCGCGAAAGACATCAAAGACAATGTTGCAATTAATCTGGTTTAAAAATTAACCACAAGCTAAACAGAAACTTTTTGTAACGAGTTTCTGTTCATATTTCAAAATTAATAAGTAAGCTGTTCCTATTTCAAAATTTTGAAATACGAGTATCTTAAGTGGACTTTACTTAAGTCATCTACATATATAAAAAAATTGGAGTGTCTGTTTATTGAATATGTCTGTAATATTGAAATAAACCTTTTTTACTACATGTATATGAATATAAACGGTGCATAAACCTAACTGACATTTTTCTTAAAATTTTTGTCTATTTGTCTATCTGTCTGTTTGTTCCGGCTAATCACTGAAACGGCTGGACCGATTTTAACAGGACTTTCACTGACAGATAGCTAATGTTACAAGGAGTAATATAAGCTTTTATATTAGAAACTTAATTAGGGTTCCACGTTAAGTGTTAAACTGCAGACAACGCCGCGAGGTCAGCTAGTATCAAGTAAAATTGCTAATTTAGATCTTATTATTGCAATATCCATCTCAATTACTCAAAACTCTGCGTCAACTAAGTAACACTTAATTTATTTTTATCTTCACACATTTCTCAATACAAGGGTAGCCAGAGGTCTAGACTATTAAGTTATTTCTAACCACCTTCCACCGCACACACATTTTGAAACGACGGTAAGCCTGTCACAGTCTTCATGACCAAGCCAAAGATTGTTGAAAAAACTCGTTGGTGCGATTGCCACCTGGAGATCGAACTCGGGTTTCTTGACTCGAAATACCACCCAACCACTCGGGTATCGTTATCGTGGCTTTCCAAGCTTGGTGATTATTATTATTACTGCTTACTACCTATGGGCAGATATTGGCCATTACTTATACTATTTGTATTTTTATTTGCATTTTGTATTTTTAACAGCATCAGCTTTTGTTTTTGCATGAATGGGCCGGCTCGACCGAGGAAGTACCACGACCTTACAGAATACCGGCGTAAAGTAGAAGTCTAACAAACTTCTGCGTTTTGTCTGGTGAGTGCAGGTAACCGGAGGTCCACACACCTCCCTTCCCCAATTCTGGGGGGAGGCACTCTAAGGCCGGCAACGCATCTGCTATGCCTCTGGTATTGCGGGTGTTCATGGGCGGCAGTGATCACTTACCATCACGTGAGCCACCTGCTCGTTTGCCTCCCTTTTCTATAAAAAAAATCTAATATGGTATATAAGCAGTCAGTTCGACTACACCACTTATTGCTCTGCAAAACAAAGTGAAAATGAAAATAAACGTGGACTTGTTCAGACGACCTCCGTGGACAAGTAGCGTACACACCGGATTTCATGGTGTCGCAATCTCTGCGGTCCCGGGCGTGACTCCCGGTCGGGTCAATGCAGAAAACATTTCTACATTTTCTCGGGCCAGGGTGTTTGTGGAACCTTCGTTGTTTCCGATTCCATAATACAAGTGCTTAAGCTGCTTACTTTGCAATCAGAGCATTTTAGTTGCTGTTTCCCCTATTTAATTAAAATAAACACAAAATGTCTAATTATTTAATTATAACAATTATACCAATCGTTTTATATTCCAACTTCAAGTAGCTCGAGGTCGTGAGAATTTTATAAAGATAACAAATACACGTTATTAATTACGTGTTATAATATAACACTTATATTTGAGAATCTAATGACATTAATTATGTATAAGTGTTTGAGTCAGGATATCCGAGTGGTTGGGTGGTCAGATTTCGAGTCAACAGAGCCGATTACGATCCCCGGAGTGGCGGAAAACTCGTTTACAGAGTAGGTAAACTGAGTTTTAAAAACTTATGTACAAATTATATTGGCTTGGACAAAAGGACGACGGGCTCACCACCTGTCACGTTGTCCCGAAAATATCTTCGGTGGAGATGGGTCAAAGGGACTTAATTGTCTAGACTAGACCTCTGTCTACCCTGTATTGGGAATTGCGTGAAGATATTTATATATATATATATATATATATATATATATATATATATATATATATATATATATATCCTTCCTTGAACATATGCACTTGCACTTTGCAAAGAACACATCTAATTACAAAGCACCTTGAAGATTTGCAACGTTTCATACAAGGCGACCCGCCGGAATTATTACAAGAACTTTATTTTTCGCGAAAAGACATCAAAAGACAATGTTGCAATTAATCTGGTTTAAAAATTAACCACAAGCTAAACAGAAACTTTTGTAATGAGTTTCTGTTCATATTCAAAATTAATAAGTAAGCTGTTCCTATTTCAAAATTTTGAAATACGAGTATCTTAAGTGGACTTTACTTAAGTCATCTACATATATAAAAAAATTGGAGTGTCTGTTTATTGAATATGTCTGTAATATTGAAATAAACCTTTTTTACTACATGTATATGAATATAAACGGTGCATAAACCTAACTGACATTTTTTCTTAAAATTTTTGTCTATTTGTCTAATGTTACAAGGAGTAATATAAGCTTTTATATTAGAAACTTAATTAGGGTTCCACGTTAAGTGTTAAACTGCAGACAACGCCGCGAGGTCAGCTAGTATCAAGTAAAATTGCTAATTTAGATCTTATTATTGCAATATCCATCTCAATTACTCAAAACTCTGCGTCAACTAAGTAACACTTAATTTATTTTTATCTTCACACATTTCTCAATACAAGGGTAGCCAGAGGTCTAGACTATTAAGTTATTTCTAACCACCTTCCACCGCACACACATTTTGAAACGACGGTAAGCCTGTCACAGTCTTCATGACCAAGCCAAAGATTGTTGAAAAAACTCGTTGGTGCGATTGCCACCTGGAGATCGAACTCGGGTTTCTTGACTCGAAATACCACCCAACCACTCGGGTATCGTTATCGTGGCTTTCCAAGCTTGGTGATTATTATTATTACTGCTTACTACCTATGGGCAGATATTGGCCATTACTTATACTATTTGTATTTTTTATTTGCATTTTGTATTTTTAACAGCATCAGCTTTTGTTTTTGCATGAATGGGCCGGCTCGACCGAGGAAGTACCACGACCTTACAGAATACCGGCGTAAAGTAGAAGTCTAACAAACTTCTGCGTTTTGTCTGGTGAGTGCAGGTAACCGGAGGTCCACACACCTCCCTTCCCCAATTCTGGGGGGAGGCACTCTAAGGCCGGCAACGCATCTGCTATGCCTCTGGTATTGCGGGTGTTCATGGGCGGCAGTGATCACTTACCATCACGTGAGCCACCTGCTCGTTTGCCTCCCTTTTCTATAAAAAAAATCTAATATGGTATATAAGCAGTCAGTTCGACTACACCACTTATTGCTCTGCAAAACAAAGTGAAAATGAAAATAAACGTGGACTTGTTCAGACGACCTCCGTGGACAAGTAGCGTACACACCGGATTTCATGGTGTCGCAATCTCTGCGGTCCCGGGCGTGACTCCCGGTCGGGTCAATGCAGAAAACATTTCTACATTTTCTCGGGCCAGGGTGTTTGTGGAACCTTCGTTGTTTCCGATTCCATAATACAAGTGCTTAAGCTGCTTACTTTGCAATCAGAGCATTTTAGTTGCTGTTTCCCCTATTTAATTAAAATAAACACAAAATGTCTAATTATTTAATTATAACAATTATACCAATCGTTTTATATTCCAACTTCAAGTAGCTCGAGGTCGTGAGAATTTTATAAAGATAACAAATACACGTTATTAATTACGTGTTATAATATAACACTTATATTTGAGAATCTAATGACATTAATTATGTATAAGTGTTTGAGTCAGGATATCCGAGTGGTTGGGTCATCGGAATTCGAATAGAGAGACCTGAGTTCGATCCCCAGGTGGTAGGCTCGTACCAATGGGTTCTTTCAAAACCTGTGTACGATTATGTGGACATAAAGACGGCGACGGGCTCACCACCTGTCAGGTTGTCCCGAAAATATTTTTGGTGGAAGGAACTTAATTGTCTAGACAATTCCCAATACAGGGCTAGACAGAGGTCTACTCTATTGAGAATTGCGTGAAGATATTTATTTATTCATTTATTTATTTATAAGTGTTTAGGCACCTTCGTTGTTTCCGATTTCATAACACAATTGATTTAGTTACTTTGGTACTAAAGGAATGCATGTGATGTAGTCCCCATCGACACAAAAGTATATACTTTTAAATATAAAAAAATAGTTTGGATGATCTTTCGGGCTATGAGTAACTATGCTTTTATTTTTTTCGCGTGACTCGAATTCCGATCACCCTACCACTTGGCTATCGTGAGGAAAATGATAGATTAATTAATTAAATCAAATTACAAAGACGAACAATCCGCATCGTTTAGCGTTGTAGTTCGAATCAATTAACATATATGCTTTATTATAGCCAAGGACGAACGGATACAGAATGTTTATTGTCTCAAATGCCTTGACTTAGTTATTTAACAGCCCACAAAATTCTCTGAGACCGTTCCCCAGCCTGCATCCATCGACTCCCCACAAGAATTAGCAAATCGTCACTCCATCTTAGATGGTCGTCGTCCTACATGCGTTAACCTACACGAGGCTGCGACCCGAGACGCATATCTCTCCTGTGGGTGTCTATTTCAACTTTTAAGGCTTTCTTCCATTTTAAATGATGATCCTTAAAATTTTGCTCTGATATTTTTCGAGAGCGTTACTCCGCCGCCTATCGGCTGCTAATTTCATTTCTTCGAACTTCTCCGTTAGTCACTTCTTACGATACTCACGGAAAGAAGGGGGTGGTATATTCTTCCGCCGATACAATACGGAACGGTATAAAAAATAAATGTATACATAGATAAGGACAACATAACATTCAGTGATCTGATCCCAAAGTAAGTAGCTAAAGCACTTGTGTTATGGTTACAGAAACAACTAAGGTACCACGGACACTGGGAATCGAAGCTATATAGAAAATGTGATTTGGTGGTTGAGTCGTCCGGGAATCGAACCCGGGACCTCAAAGCTAGCAACACCGAGTGCCGGTGTGTACGCCACTCGACCACCGAGGTCGTATTTAGTATATTCGAAATGTTTTACTCCGTATCACCTTGTTGCGCTCTGGTAACCACAAATTGAACACCAACAGAAAATTAAGTTAATTATGTAATTAACACGATCAAAAATATAATTTATTTAAAGAACGGATATACGCTTTAATTATTTACAATCAGCAAAAACAATAATTATTGAACGTAATAATTAGACACAAATTACGTGATTGTTAAGCTATTAAATTAATTCTTTACAAATATTGTAAGAAAATTTTAACAACAGACTCAATCACTTTACATAATTTAATTTTAACATACTGGACACCTACAATCTGCTGTCTTATGTTCTTCTTTAGATTCTTCTATGTAGTTTTGAAGGGTTCATGTCTTTCGCATGTGAACTAATATTTAGTTCTTCGTAATAATGAAGTTACCAATAAGTTAACAGTGTTAATACACTGGACTATACATGGGGGAAAAGACCCATGAAAAAGCACTAAAAAATTTATAAATAAATAAAAAAATATCTTCCGCCAACGCCAATACAGGGGCAGACAGAGATTTAGCCACCTTCCATGTGGATCGAAAGGACCGAAGACATTTTTCAGGACAAAAATAAATCAAAATCTTCTTTTTAAAGCAAAGGATTGCTATACAGTCAAGACAGACGAGTTGGATGATCAGAATTTGAGTCAAGAGACCCGAGTTCGGTACCATCAGGTAGGCTTACGCTATTGAACTTTTCTAAGCTTACGTATGATGGCTTGGATATAAAGCCAGCAACATTCTCATCACTTATCACCATAGTCTCAAAATAAGCACAGGTAAAAGCGTGAAAATAAAGGTTGCTGTTTGCAATATCGCTAAGGGCAAACATTAGTGTGATGAATATGTTTGTACTCGTGTCATGTATGTTTATAAAATAAAATGAAACAAAATATCTTCACGCAATTCCCAATACAGGGGTAGACAGAGGTCTAGTCTAGACAATTAGGTAAGTCCCTGTGACCCACCTTCCACCGAAGACATATTCGGGACAACGTGACAGGTGGAAATTCCGACCACCCAACCATTCGGCTATCGTGACTCTGATGATCTCGTGATGTATGTTTATATAAATCTATAAGTAGTTGCAGTTTGTCCTTGAACTTAAACGGACAATTTTTATTTTTCTGATATTATTTACAACCAAATCAACCACGCACTTAATTTCGTAAACGCAGAAGAAAATTTCGCTCATTCCGTAAGAAAGACTATAATTGTCATAATTGCGTGGCGCAACACGGCTCATTATGTTTCTTTACAACCGCCCCACTAACATCGGCTTAAGAATCGTAACACGCGAAATTGGTATCTGTTGTAATTTAACCCTTCAACTAACGATACAGAGGCAAAGGAGGTGACCGAAATCGGCTAAAATATAATAAATTATATACCTTTAGGCCATTTTAGAGCATTCACAGTTTGGAGCATAAATATTACTGCCATATTTAATAAACAAATAAATAAATATCTTCACGAAATCCCCAATACAGGGGTAAACAGAGGTCTATTCTAGAAAATTAAGTCCCTTCGACCTACCTTCCACCGAAGATATTTTCGGGACAACGTGACAGGTGGTGAGCCCGTCGCCGTCTCTATATCCAAGCCAACGATGTAATTCGTACATAAGTTTTTAAAAAACTCATTGGTACGAGCCTGCCACTAAGGGGTTCGTAATCTGGTCTCTCGACTCGAAATTCGGCTATCGTGACTTTTTTTTAACCATATTATATATAAGGCTATATTTAATAACATAAATTATTCTAGAAAATGTAGCAGTCAAAAATATTCTAGATTTTTAACACGCTTCTATTAGCTCTATGTAAGTATCTATTTTATAGAATCTTTAAACGTGATTTCTATTTTCATCTTCTGACACTTATTAAAGACCGACCTAAACTGAACATTTGATAAATTCGAAATATAAAAGAAAAATATCTTCACGCAATTCCCAATACAGGGGTAGATCTAGACAGTATTAAGTCCTTTAGACCCATTTTATACCGGAGATATTTTGGGACAACGTGACAGGTGGAGAGCCCGTCACCTTCTATATGTCAAGCAAACAATAAAACCGTACCTAAGTTTTTAAAATAACCCATTGGTACGATCCGGCAATCTGGGAATCAAACTCTTGACTCGAAATCCGATCACTTAACCGGCTTTCATACTCGGCTATCGTGACTCTGATGATCTCGTGATGTATGTTTATATAAATCTATAAGTAGTTGCAGTTGTCATGGGAACTTAAACGGATAATTTTTTATTTTTCTGATATTATTTACAACCAAATCAACCACGCACTTAATTTCGTAAACGCAGAAGAAAATTTCGCTCATTCCGTAAGAAAGACTATAATTGTCATAATTGCGTGGCGCAACACGGCTCATTATGTTTCTTTACAACCGCCCCACTAACATCGGCTTAAGAATCGTAACACGCGAAATTGGTATCTGTTGTAATTTAACCCTTCAACTAACGATACAGAGGCAAAGGAGGTGACCGAAATCGGCTAAAATATAATAAATTATATACCTTTAGGCCATTTTAGAGCATTCACAGTTTGGAGCATAAATATTACTGCCATATTTAATAAACAAATAAATAAATATCTTCACGAAATCCCCAATACAGGGGTAAACAGAGGTCTATTCTAGAAAATTAAGTCCCTTCGACCTACCTTCCACCGAAGATATTTTCGGGACAACGTGACAGGTGGTGAGCCCGTCGCCGTCTCTATATCCAAGCCAACGATGTAATTCGTACATAAGTTTTTAAAAAACTCATTGGTACGAGCCTGCCACTAAGGGGTTCGTAATCTGGTCTCTCGACTCGAAATTCGGCTATCGTGACTTTTTTTTAACCATATTATATATAAGGCTATATTTAATAACATAAATTATTCTAGAAAATGTAGCAGTCAAAAATATTCTAGATTTTTAACACGCTTCTATTAGCTCTATATGTAAGTATCTATTTTATAGAATCTTTAAACGTGATTTCTATTTTCATCTTCTGACACTTATTAAAGACCGACCTAAACTGAACATTTGATAAATTCGAAATATAAAAAGAAAAATATCTTCACTCCATTCCCAATACAGGGGTAGATAGAGATCTAGACAGTATTAAGTCCTTTAGACCCATTTTATACCGGAGATATTTTTGGGACAACGTGACAGGTGGAGAGCCCGTCACCTTCTATATGTCCAAGCAAACAATAAAACCGTACCTAAGTTTTTTAAAATAACCCATTGGTACGATCCGGCAATCTGGGAATCAAACTCTTGACTCGAAATCCGATCACTTAACCGGCTTTCATACTCGGCTATCGTGACTGATTCAAGAAATAATTAAATGTTACTAAAGTTACTTTAACGTCGTATGAAATTAATCTGCAGGCTGTAGACTTATTCTTTAGCCCCGCTGCCTATATGTCCAAGCAAACACATAAAACGTACGTAAGTGTTTGAAGAAAAGTCATTGCTACGAACCCACCACCTCGGCTAGCGGCTTCGAAATACATTGGCATTTATATCAAATCCTTTTTACGGTAAAAAGCCATGTCTTTCAATGTACTTTAACTGGTAAATAGACTTTTTAGATAACTACAGAAATAATAACGTGTTCCTATGAATATATGAAAACACTTCGTAAATTTTATTGTATTTCTTAGAAGACATTTTACGCAGATGAAAATGTTTTTGTATTTATGAAATCCCATTTTACTAAAGCCTTCCTCAGACCGTTTTTGTTTGTCCGCTATTTAAATGGATGAATTTCACGCGTATTGCCTTAGGCGGATAATAGACGTACACATAAATATCTGACTTGCAACTTTGTATGCTTAACTTGAGTTCGAATAGGATACAAAATGAATTATTACATTGAGGAATGCTTTTGTATGTGTTAATCATTATGCTGTTGAATAGTTTATTGCAGTTTAAGCTTTATGCCTTTTATGTTGAAATAAAGCTGAAAAGTTTGTGTAAACTTTGACGACAGTTTAACTATTTTAAGCTGAGATTGTTTTCGTCTTATTGAAAGGTTTAATTATGACAATGCGTATAGTTTTTATTTATATTATGTTGTAAATTTTTCAGAGCTTGATGATTCCTACGATAAAACTGAATTCAGTATCAGTATTTTTGCTTCAGTGTTAATATGTCGATGTGGAAAATCACTTTTTCTATATGGCCTTGAAATTCTTTCTAATTTCCTAACATAAGTGGATCAGAGCAATATTTGTAATGATTGCCTACATTGTTATTTATATTCACATATATTTAATATGTAACTGAAATCAAATATTGAACAAAATGAAATGAAATCAAATATCACTATATTCTCAAGTTTACAAATCGTGCAAAATACTTTTTATCTCTATGGTAGAATACATAAATAAATATAAATAAATAAATATCTTGACGCGATTCCCAATACAAGGATTGTGAGATCTAGTCTATACAATTAAGTACCTTTAACCGAGTTCCATCTGGGGATCGAGAACTCCTTCGGTCTCTCGACTCGAATTTCGGTCACCCAACCACTCGGCTATCGTGATTTATGTCACATTTATACACATTTCTATGGTCGAAGTCTTTAAAAAAGTTCCTTAATGGATAGAAAACTTTTTTTTTACTCTGGGAAACTGAAGAATCACGCGGAACGCCTGTAATAGTGCGGGAAATATGACAAATAAATGCGTGAGTTCACATTTCATTGGTCGCACTCTATGTTTTTTCTCACAGTATTGAGCTATATTACTCATATCTCGCAATGTTTGCCCAATTTGTCGCACAATTGTGAATACGTGCCCCACACTCTTTGTTACACACATAGTATGGGGCACTACGTCATAGTAAACGTAGCGTGTGACCCTATTATGTAAATTAAATTATTTGTCCGAGATTTTAAACAAGCAAGTATGAAAATGTATGACGCGTTTGTACCAGGCGGGATATTTCTAATAGTCACGATAGCCGAATGGTTGGGTGGTCGGAATTTCGTGTCAACAGAGCCGATTACGATCCCCAGGTGGCAGGCTCGTTTAGGTAGGTAGGCAGAGTTTTAAAAACTTATATACAAATTATATTGGCTTGGACAAAGGACGGCGACGGGCTCACCACCTATCACGTTGTCCCGAAAATATCTTCGGTGGAGATGGGTCAAAGGGACTTAATTGCCTAGACTAGACCTCTGTCTACCCCTGTATTGGGAATTGCGTGAAGATATTTTTATTTACTTTTAAAAAATCTTAACGCTATTCCCAAAACTCGGGGAATCCCCGACTCTTACTATGATACCTCACGGTTCATTAAATTACTACTGAACCGTATTCTATTAACAACATAAAATAAATAAATAAATATCTTGACGCGATTCCCAATACAAGGATTGGCAGAGATCTAGTCTATACAATTAAGTACCTTTAACCGAGTTCCATCCTGGGGATCGAACTCGGGTCTCTCGACTCGAAATTCGGCTATCGTGACTTTTTTTAACCATGTACATATAAAACTATGTTTAATAACATAAATTATTCTAGAAAATGTAGCAGTCAAAATATTCTAGTTTTTAACACTTCTATTAGCTCTATAACAAGTATCTATTTTATAGAATCTTTAAACGTGATTTCTATTTTCATCTTCTGACACTTATTAAAGACCAGGTGACCTAAACTGAACATTTGATAAATTCGAAATATAAAAAGAAAAATATCTTCCTCCATTCCCAATACAGGGGTAGATCTAGACAGTATTAAGTCCTTTAGACCCATTTTATACCGGAGATATTTTTGGGTTAACGTGACAGGTGGAGAGCCCGTCACCTTCTATATGTCAACAAACAATAAAAACCATTACCTAAGTTTTTTTAAAACTAACCCATTGGTACGATCCGTAATCCTGGAATCAAACTCTTGACTCGAAATCCGATCACTTAACCGGCTTTCATACTCGGCTATCGTGACTGATTCAAGAAATAATTAAATGTTACTAAAGTTACTTTAACGTCGTATGAAATTAATCTGCAGGCTGTAGACTTATTCTTTAGCCCCGCTGCCTATATGTCAAGCAAACACATAAAACGTACGTAAGTGTTTGAAGAAAAGTCATTACTTCTGAACCACTACCTCGGCTAGCGGCTTCCGAAATACATTGGCATTTATATCAAATCCTTTTTACGGTAAAAGCCATGTCTTTCAATGTACTTTAACTGGTAAATAGACTTTTAGATAACTACAGAAATAATAACGTGTTCCTATGAATATATGAAAACACTTCGTAAATTTTATTGTATTTCTTAGAAGACATTTTACGCAGATGAAAATGTTTTTGTATTTATGAAATCCCATTTTACTAAAGCCTTCCTCAGACCGTTTTTGTTTGTCCGCTATTTAAATGGATGAATTTCACGCGTATTGCCTTAGGCGGATAATAGACGTACACATAAATATCTGACTTGCAACTTTGTATGCTTAACTTGAGTTCGAATAGGATACAAAATGAATTATTACATTGAGGAATGCTTTTGTATGTGTTAATCATTATGCTGTTGAATAGTTTATTGCAGTTTAAGCTTTATGCCTTTTATGTTGAAATAAAGCTGAAAAGTTTGTGTAAACTTTGACGACAGTTTAACTATTTTAAGCTGAGATTGTTTTCGTCTTATTGAAAGGTTTAATTATGACAATGCGTATAGTTTTTATTTATATTATGTTGTAAATTTTTCAGAGCTTGATGATTCCTACGATAAAACTGAATTCAGTATCAGTATTTTTGCTTCAGTGTTAATATGTCGATGTGGAAAATCACTTTTTCTATATGGCCTTGAGTCTAGGTGTTTGTAGTACCTTCATTCTTTCTAATTTCCTAACACAAGTGGATCAGAGCAATATTTGTAATGATTGCCTACATTTATTTATTTATATTCACATATATTTAATATGTAACTGAAATCAAATATTGAACAAAATGAAATGAAATCAAATATCACTATATTCTCAAGTTTACAAATCGTGCAAAATACTTTTTATCTCTATGGTAGAATACATAAATAAATATAAATAAATAAATATAATAAATAAATAAATATCTTCACGCAATTCCCAATACAGGGATAGACAGAGGTCAAGTCTAGACAATTAAGTCCCTTTGACCCACCTTCCACCGAAGATATTTTCGGGACAACGTGACAGGTGGTGAGCCCGTCGCCGCCTTTATGTCCAAGCCAACGATGAAATTCGTACATAAGTTTTTGAAAAACTCATTGGTACTGCCACCTGGGGATCGAACTCGGGTCTCTCGACTCGAAATTCCGACCACCCAACAATTCGGCTATCGTGACTTTTTTAATAAATATCTTCACGCAATTCCCAATACAAGGATTGGCAGAGATCTAGTCTATACAATTAAGTACCTTTAACCGAGTTCCATCCTGGGGATCGAACTCGGGTCTCTCGACTCGAATTTCGGTCACCCAACCACTCGGCTATCGTGATTTATGTCACATTTATACACATTTCTATGGTCGAAGTCTTTAAAAAAGTTCCTTAATGGATAGAAAACTTTTTTTTTACTCTGGGAAACTGAAGAATCACGCGGAACGCCTGTAATAGTGCGGGAAATATGACAAATAAATGCGTGAGTTCACATTTCATTGGTCGCACTCTATGTTTTTTCTCACAGTATTGAGCTATATTACTCATATCTCGCAATGTTTGCCCAATTTGTCGCACAATTGTGAATACGTGCCCCACACTCTTTGTTACACACATAGTATGGGGCACTACGTCATAGTAAACGTAGCGTGTGACCCTATTATGTAAATTATATTATTTGTCCGAGATTTTAAACAAGCAAGTATGAAAATGTATGACGCGTTTGTACCAGGCGGGATATTTCTAATAGTCACGATAGCCGAATGGTT